>VWYO01007405.1:134520-158234 GCA_013400275.1 Rhadina sibilatrix
CAGGCCCTCGGTGCCTGGGGGCAGAGCAGCCTCCGCGGGCCGGGCCGGGCCGGGCCGGGCCGGGCCTCCCTCGCGTGTGGGTCGGGGCCGGGCTGGGGGCACCCGCCCGCTCCCCGGGCCCCGGCCCCGCCGCCGTTTGGGGCCGTTGGTTTGGGACTTTAACGGATCCTGCTCCGAGAGAGCCGATTTTTTAACGTGTTGTAAGAGATGCGATGCTAAAATGTTTTCTCTTAGCTTTAAATGGTCCATGCCGGTGGGATTTTTTAGTGTGGAACCCATTTCTGTTTGATTTTCAGGTGCTGCCAGGCCTTGAGGGCTTTAATGTCTCTAGAAATGCAGTAAACCAGTGGATGAGGCTCAGAATTAAGTCTCAGCATCTGGAAGCTTTAGACAAGAGTGTCAGTGTGCCGAACGTTGGGGGTCGTGGCTTTCCAAAGGAGCCGGGTATCTGAGGGCTGTAGGGCAGTAAAATGTTTGCCAAATTGAAGAAGAAGATCGCAGAGGAGGCAGCGGTGGCTCCCAGGCCCGCAGGAGCCGCCCGCATCCCCAGGTCTGTCAGCAGGGAGTCGATCACGTCTGTGGGAGCAGACTCCGGAGACGACTTTGTGAGTTACGCCTGGCTTTGAAATCTGATTTCTCTGACGGTGTTTTTGTTACGGCTTTGCAGACAACCATTTTAAGTCTAGTGTGTGATTTGAGGTGCTGCGGTGTCTTTGTAAGCGTATCTCTTAATGCATAAATGTATCATTAGCTTGGGTGGACTTCAATATTGAAGAGAAAACGTTTGTTAAACATAGCAGTTGCCATGATGCTTCCATTCCCATGCAACCATGAGTTACACAGCTGTTTCATTACAAAGCATGGATAAATAGACACAAAACGTTGAATACAGCTGTAATTATGTGTAAGATACATGTTAGTACAGTTAATTACTGAAGCATAGAATCCTGGAATGGTTTGGGTTGGAAGTGACCTTTAAGCTCATCCACCCCTCCATGGACAGGACACTTTCCCCCAGACCAGGTTGCTGCAAGTCCTGTCCCACCTGGCCTGGAACACTTCCAGGGATGGGACAGGCACAGCTTCTCTGTCATTAGAAAAGCCAGCTACATGTTGGCCAGTTTTCATTTTACCTCTTGCCTTCCTGCTGCTCCTCCTACCTGAGATGTTGTATATGTCTCTGCAGAGAACATGTGCAGTGTTGTTGCACTCAAAACTGTTTTAATTCCTCTCTTTCCTTATAAAACATTGTATAAACAAGTGGTAAAATGCCAGGAGTGTAGGGGTTAAATGAAACCCTGGAATGCTCTGGCACCTCTGCTCTGGATGGCTGGCTGTCACATTTTTGAAAGCCTGGATTAAGGCAGTGTCACCCCACTGCTGGAGCCAGCAGGACCCACTGCGGAGCCAGCAGCAAGTCTTGTTTGCTGTCTGCAGAATGAAGAGGTTATTTCACACAGTTGAGCTTTAAATAATTTTTTTGAAGCTCAGCTGAAATTTCAGTTCTCTTAAGCAGGAAGTTGGAGCTCCTGATGTTTAAATACATTTTATTGTAGATCTATATTAGTCTTGTGTTTTTCTGAGGTTTTTTTTTTTTCTTTAGCGCTTAAGAAATTCTCGTGTAGAAGTTCTGTTTACAGTTTTGCAAGTTTGTAGAACAGAAAACAAAAAATGGCAGTGACTGAAGTCTAGAGTTGTTTTCAGAAAACCTCCAAGAATTAGTTGTTTTATCAATATTCATTTAACTGCTCTTGCTATTGATTTTTGTGGAGCAAAAACCACCAGAGGACTCATAAGTCAGTTATGCAGCAGACTTTGTGTGGACAGATTGCTGCATCAGGGCTCCAGTGAGTTTATCCCACCTGAAAAGCAGTACTGCTTCTTCTCTAATTACTTTGATTTTCGTGACTCTCTCTTTGACCTTTCCTGGTGCCTGTGCTGCAGAGCCTGATTCCCTCCCCCTCAGGCATCCCATTCCCCCATCTCCTCAGGGGCAGTTTGGACAAACAGTTCCCAGCCCCAGCTCCTTCCCAAGCGTTGTGCTCTGGGGAGCAGGCAGCCAGGCACTGTGAAGCCCTTGCTGGTTTTCTCCTTCAGCATTTTTTACACATTCTGCTGTGCTAGTACAATTTTCCCCTCTATGTGAAAAACAAGTGCTAGTCCTAGGCAGAAGAGACTTAATGTTTGGTAGGATCCCTTTTTCTAAATTTTATGAGTTACAAGGTGTTGCTTTTCTCCCAAGGCTTCTGATGGAAGCAGTTCCAGAGAGGATCTTTCATCCCAGTTGTTCAGAAGAAATGAACAAATAAGAAAGCTGGAGGTGAAGCTGTCTGGTATGTGCCCTGATACATATAAGACTTGTTACTTTAGGAAAGGTTTTCCTTTGAATTTACATGGTTTAATTTATTAAAAATAAGCGGGGTTAGGGTCTTCTGAAAATTGATTTTTAGCAGCCCTTGTTGATTGACAACAAGGGAGCATCCAGTATCATTAATTTTTTATGAAGGCAACTGGGTCTTTGCTGATTTCAGCAATAGATTTATGTGATTGCTTGGAACAGCTGGGACAGCTTTCTGTCCCACGTTTCAAGCAGTCTCTGTCCCCACTTGTGTGTTATGATTTGTTGCTCATAGGGTCTGAGCTTTCTGATGTTGGCAGTAACACAGTGCCATCCTTAAAGAAGTGGGCTTGGAAATGAAGAAGAAACAAATAATTCAACATAAAACAGTCCTGAGGCTTTTTTCTTTCTAATTCCTCGTTCTGTAAAGCTGTAGTGAAGGCTGGCACTGCTCTCCATCCCTGTTGTAGGATGGGGACTGGGCTGAACTGTGTTACACTGCTGCTTCCCAAAGCTCAGGAGAGGCCTTGGAAAATTAGGAAGGGTTATAGCCAGATCAGGATTATTTTAATTTATTCTGGAGTCTTACTGGGCTTCTGTTCAGTTCAAGAAAATGTAGGCTTCAAAAATTATTTCACACTGAATTTGAAGGGCCCAAGTGCTCATCTTCTTGCACAAGGTCAGCTTAAAAGAGCTGGCTGGGGCTTAATGCAAGAGAGGGAGGCTCTGGGTATCAGGAGTCTCATGCAGGCAACCAACCAGTGAGTAAATCCTCTTTTCCATTGTACAGGAACTTCTCCAGGGTGTGTGTGCACTCTGTTTTGGTTTTTATTCCCTGTCAGTTCTGCTCAGTGAGGGTGAGGGCAGTGCTGTGGGACTGGAACAGTGAGCAAATGGATGCAGTGGCCATGGATTAACCCTTCCCTGCACCCTCCAGTGCCAGACACCTTTCCTGAACAGAGTTAAATATGTCACTCCCTTGGGATGAAGTAAAAAGGGAGGGACAGTTGTTCATTCTCTGGTTCTGCTCTTGTCTGTGTGACTGACACCCCTGGGACAGGCCCTTCTGTTTGTGCCAACCCTGTGGACAGTACAGAACTATTTGCTTGTGTTCATTGTTGTGGTCACCCAAGTTTTCCTCAGCAGAAATGATTTTCTGATTGAGAAAATCATTGTCATTTGCCACTCATCCTTTTTTCTTTTTTTCTTTTTTTTTTTCCCTTTTTTCTTTTTTATTTTTGTGTTATCCTAAAAATGTCCTTCCCCAATGTTCTGTCCATTCCTGGTCTCTTCTTCTCCCTCCTCACACAAGATTATGCTGATCAGATCCGAAATCTGCAGAAGATAAAAGAGAAGCTTGAAAATGCATTAGAAAAGCATCAGGATTGTACGTATTTTTCTTTTTTTTTTTTTCCTTTTTGTTCAGTTAAGCTGTAAATTGCTGTGGTTGGAAGGAAGGAGGCTTGGTGTACAGGTGTGCTAATGATTTCCTTTCAAACTGTGCCCCTCTGTACTGTGAACAATTACAACACGAGTTGTTACCTTGTTTACAGCATAAAAAAGCAGCAGCAGTGTGTTGAGCAAAGTTGTTATTATACTCCCTCTGCCAAATTTGGGGCGAACATGCAGGAAAGACCTTTTGGAAACCCAGAGCTTTGTTCCAATCCAGCAAGGAGCAGCATTCCTGTCTCCTGTTAGCTTTGGCTCCTGGCCAGCGCGCGAGCAGCGCGAGGGATTGAGTAGCACAGCGCTGGTGCTACAGTCAAGATGGGGCTAATTACTTGGAGAAGCAGCTCTTTAAAGTTATAAATAACTTACAGAAAAGTGAGAAGCAATTTTGAACGATGAGTTTTTAATGTAGCTGGTGGTTCTCTGTTGATAGCCTCCATGAGGAAGTTTCAGGAGCAGAATGAAGCTCACCAGGCCAGTCGAGCCAAGATGGCTGAAGGAATGGCTTTGGCCTTGGAAAAAAAGGACAAGGTAATGGAGCTTGAGCAGCACTTCTGACTCTCATGATCCTGATGTTTTAAGCAGGTGTTGCTATTAATTAAAATAATTGTTCAGCACTGTGTGTGAGCGTGCCAGAGCTGAGGGAAGGAGGCAGGGCTGAGCTCAGTGCCAGGAATGGTGCAGGACTTGCCACTGCTCAGACTGTTCCGACTGGTTTTAGCAAGAGCCCACAAAAATTCCTAATGAAAGGTTAAGCTTGTGCTTGGATGAGATTCAATGGCAGTAGGCTTGTTGTCACATTTATTTTCCTTGCATAAAACTTACATGTTTGGGTAGCATAAATGATTCCTCAGCCTTTATCAATTCAAGCAATTCAAGGCTGTTACTGTACTACTGCTGATTATTTTTTTAGATATTACTAAAGCTTAGTATCTCCTGACAATACATTTTTTTTAACCATATTTGCTGTCCTTGAAAACCTACAAATGGATTTTGATATCTTTTTTATTCCTTTCTTTCTTGTTCAGGAGTGGATGGAAAAGCTTGGTCAGATTGAAAAGGTAATTAATCCTGGATGTTTTTCTCAGAGGGTGTAGTGTGTATTTGTGTGTATTTGCAAACATCATCTTGCACACTTCCATCTCTATCAGAACTCGACTCTGTTCAGCCTTTTTTATTTGGTCTTTGTTCAGTGGGAGAGGCCAATAATTTGCTTTCTGTTACCAGCCCAAATGCTTGGGGAGGGGTCTTTCTGGTTTTATTTTTCAGTGGGGAAGTAAAGAATGATGGATTGTGATGGCAAAGTTGTCCTTCTGTAAGGTGATACATTGTCCATTTTTAAGAGTTCAGTTTAGATGGTCATTGGTGGCATTGTAATGAATTCAGATTTCTCTTTTATGTTTTTCTGAAGTTTTATAATTTGCACTGTGACGTGAAACTGAAAGGATTTCTAGTTCTATATGGAGCACCATCAGGAGCTGTATGGCTGGCTGCAAGACAAGATTTCTTTCCCAGAGTGTTTCCCATTAACTTGACATGAGCATACGGACACCCTTTGATTTCCTTTGGTTCTGTTCATTTATCAGGAAAAAAAAGTACTTCAAACACAGTTACAAGAAATGAGGGAGCAGAGTTTGAACCTTTTCCAAAAACGAGATGAAATCGATGAACTGGAGGGCTTTCAGCAGCAGGAAATTGCCAAAGTTAAACACATGGTAAGAATATTTAAAACTTTTTGTTTCCTAAAATTTTTACTAGGATATTAAGTTAGTGGTAGCCCAGCATTCATTTTTTCAGCCTTTATGCTTGTACACAGACTTGGTTAGTGCCAAAATCCTAACAGCAGGTACCGAGCACGATATTAGGTAGTTTGTTATCTGACTTAGTTCAGCCCACAAATTAGTAAGACAGTCAAGTTTCAATGAAACGGGTTATCAGTGTTACTGATCATCTGTAATGCCAAAGATAATCTTCTAATATTCAGCTTTTGAAAAAGGAAGAGTGTCTGAGCAGAGCAGAGCAGGAGCTGGAGGCGCGTGCCCAGGAGCTGAGCCAGGCCAAGGCGGAGCTGCAGGAGGCGAGGGGCGAGTCCTGGGGCCTCAGGAGGGACCTCCAGGACCTGCAGCAGCAGCTGCTGGAGCTGCAGGCTCGGAGGTATGGAGCTGAGGATTTCAGAGGAGCAGTGGATGTGTTTCCCCTGTGTTTTTACTTCTTACTCAGTTCTGTCTCTTTGGGAGGGTTTATATGTGTAGTGACTTGACTGAATTTTTGCTTCTTGCCATGGCCGTGGGGATGTAAATGTCAAGCCAGTGATGGTAATACTTTTTTTGTAAATTATTTCCTTTTTTCATAGTTTGGATGCTTAACTGTCACTTTTTTTGGAAAATGATTAATCAAGCAGTGATTGATGGTGGCTGGTTTTAGGACAAGAAAATTTTGATGCTTAATCCATTTTCATAAGCAGCAGAATTATCTGCTAAAGATTATTTTTCTGGAATGGTATGTCACTTGTTTTTATTCTCTTTCTGTGAAGAGATGAACTAATGACAGCTGAGACAAATGCAGAAAATAAGATCACTGCTCTGGAGTTAAGAGAACAGGAGCTACAAACTGTCATTCAGCAGCTTTCTGTAGACTTGCAAAATGTAAGTTTGAGCCAAGTGAGATTTGATTCAGAGCTCCATGTCTGCAGAAGTTAGATTAGATATCAGTTACGTGGTGTTGGAAATTTAAGTTTCAAAGTAAGTAATTTCTCAAAATGTTTAGGCTCGAGTGGCTGGTTCTGGTTGTGAGAAGAGACTGGAAATGTTACAAGTGGAGCATGAATCTCTGAAGGTGGAATATGAGCAACAGAAGCAAAAGGTGAGGTGCTTTCAGATGCATGTGCTGTTGCTGGTGTAAAGGTGCACCTTTGGGTAATGTAACTTCCACCTTTGTGTAGGTGGAAGTTTGGTGTCTAGAAAGTGTTCCAGGATCATATTGTCTTTTCAAATAGGACTTTCCTTTCTACTGCCATTTCCAAAAGTCAAACCACAAGAGATTAGCTGAAAGCTTCGTTACAAAAAAAAGATGCTGTGATTTCTCATTCTCACAGATGACTTTTGAATTTGCTGAGAGAGATAAACTTACTGAACAGCTGCAGGAAAAGGTGTCTTCCCTGGAAAACAAGCTAGAAAGAAATCTCTCAGGAGATGAACATGTGCAGGAGCTGCTCAAAGAGGTAATTACACAGTTAAAGGCTGCTTAGAAGTACAATAAGTGAGTTGTTTGTTTTGGGTTTGTTAGGTCATACATTGCTTCTCCCCCGTGGAAAGAAAGCTGCTGATGTCATACAGCCACATTTGTCCTGTCAGTGTGTTTTGGCACACTGTCTGTGCTGGGCAGAACTTGGGGGTGGCTGCACTGAGCCTGTTTGTGTAGATCCTGCACAGATGTCTGTTGGCCTTTCTGCATTGTCTGTTTGGGCACTGCATCTGACTGCTTAGAAGGAAGAGAGCAGCTTTCTAGCATCCCCATGGGAGGTGGAACAATTTGGAAGCTCTTTTCATTAATCCTTACAAGAACAGTGAATGCCTTTCCTTGTTCTTTGGCAAGGCAGTGGGGCTGGGAGGGAAACTGTTTGCACATAGGTGTGCAAACAGAATGTTGTATGCTGAAAACCTCAGCCTCAGAATTGCTAAACAAAGCTGAAAGCAGAAACTTGGCTGTGGTTAATCCCCTTTCTCTCCTTGCTTCTTGATCTCTTTCTCAAGCACTGCTGATCCTACTCAGAATCAGCCTGGAGCAGTGTTTCCCCAGCTGGGTCTTGAGGAGATGAGGAGATGTTTGCCCTTCCCTGGTCAGGGTGCCAACAGCTGCATCACCTCAGTGTTTTTGTGACAAAGGGACTTGGCTTAGTAAACTGAAGGCAGTTTAAAGTTCATCTAGAGACATTGAAACATTCTGTCCCGTTTTAGTTTGACCCTTTTTAATGAAATAAAAAGGAAAATTTTAATTACCTCCCCAACTTATATCCTTGTTCATCCTTCCTGGTGTTCTTCACCTCAATGTAATCATCAGAAAGCTGCTCTTGAGCAGAGGCTGGAGGAGAGCAGGCAGCAGGCACTGACAGACAGGACACAACACAGCGAGGCTGTGAAACACCTGGAAACACAGGTGAGTCGTTTTTCATTTCACCACAGATTCCCACTCTCTTCATCCTCTATGCTCTGTTCCTCCTCCCCTCGCTGCACTCCCAGCCAAAGGTGAAACTGCACACTTAGTCACATTTAGTCCTGAAAGGAGAATAATTGATCAGTGTCTCTTCATGGGTGGAGGAGGGCTAGAGGTGAAGATAAGAGGTTTTGTGCAGATCCTCTCTGTACTAAGAAACAAATAACTCAAGTGCAGGCATTGCTGGGGCAGTGTCAAATAGGCAGCCTCTTTGATCTCTGTGGTTTCAGGGATTTAATGTTTAGCTTCCCCTCCTGGGCCACTCTGCATTATACAAACTTTTAAAAATAACTTAGATGCCAGTAGATAAGGAATTTAATTCATGGTGTAATTTTAGAATAAAGAACTGGAAGAGAAACTACAGATTGCAACAGAAACATTGAAAAAGAGCAAAGAAGCAGCTGCTGACCAGGATCTGAAGATCCAGAAGCTGGTGAGTGTCCTGCATGTTTCACTGACCAGTAACAGACCAGTCTTCAGCACCCCCAGAGACAATCACTTCTCTGTTTTGTTATTCAAGTGTTTGTTTTCTTGCTGTTTGTCTCCTGAACTACAGTCTGTGAATACATGACACTGCCAAAGGAATAATGTTCCTCAGTTTGAGAGTGTCCCATGGAATGGTGTCTGATCTTGTCAGAATGATGTCAAAATACCATTTTATTAATGTGGTTTTTTTTTATTTCTCTTAAGCAAACTGATCTAGAAGATGAAAGAAATCAACTGCAGCAGCAGATTTTAAGTGAGAAACATCAGTATGATCAGAAAGTTACTGGGCTGGAGTCTCAGATTGCTGCTCTTGAAAAAGCTTGGGAATTGGATAAATCAGCAGCTCAGCTCAGGATTGTAAGTACAGAAACTGTCTGGTGAGCTGTGAGAGTCTTCACAACATGGTTTTAGCACAGTTTGTAGAGCTTGCTTGTTGTCTGAGTGTTCTTATTCAGCACTCCTGGCATTATAATAGACAATATCATACTTTGAGGAGCTAAATATGAGCAAAGCATTAGATGTGTTTAATTGTTTAAACAAAGCATTAGAATAATTGTACTGCATATTTAAACCCTCCTTATTTTACAGAGCCAATTGGAAAAGGAAAATGAAAACCTCAAGGGAAGCAAAGAAGGGTATGAGAGCTCTTTAAAACAACAAGAGTCTGAACTGAACAGGCTAAAGGTAGGGGCTGAACTGGGTACTGACATTGTCTTGGGACAGAGCTGAGGCTGGGGAACAGTAAACAGCACAGTGAGTTACATTCAGTGCTTGGAGGCCTGTTATGTTCAGGGTGCAGGTACTTGGAGCTGTAGATCATCTCTGGTACTCAGCAGAAATGTGTTTGAGAAGCATTACAAAGGGCTGATCCTTTTCTGAACCAGAATGCTTGGGTCTGCCTAAATCAGGCAGAAATAATACATTCCCATATTGTCAGGGAATAGCTTGGAAATCCTGTTAGCAGTAGTGCATACAGAATGGTTCAATGTCAGATTCCACTCACAGTGTTCAAGCCAAAAAGTTAAAAACTTAAATTAATTGGGTGTTTACAGTTTATCCAATTTTGACTGTAATTTTAGATGGTTGAAATTTTTTCTATAGCTACTCCTGGATGCACAATTGAAATAAAGATCTGTTGTAGCAAGGAGGTACTTCTTTGTAATAGAGACTTCAGGCTGAAAGATCTTGTAAGCATTGTGTTCGTTTGGGTTCTTACATCAGTTCTGTGTTGCTCTTGCATATTCAAAGAGCAGCAGTCAGTAAAACAAACCTATCTCACCTGGAAATTGTAGTGTGTCAGAGCACTCATAAATGTAGTCCTAATAGATTTGGGTTAAAGATGAGAGACTGACTTGATTTAGTTGTCTCACATAACCTCTCAATTACCTCTGGTTTACAGAGTGAGATGAGCAGCAGAGAAACTGTCAGTGTGGAAATTGCCAAAGCATTGGAAGAAACACGGAAACAGAGAGAGGAATTACAGCAGCAGGTTGGTTAATAATGACTGTTTTGAAATGTATTTGAGACGTCCCAACCTTTCAAAGAGCTGGCTAGGTTTGGATTTATTTATCCTAACCTTCAACACCATTGGTCAGAATCATATCCACAGCATGTGAGACAGCAGTTGTTGCCTCAGTAAACCTGAGACTGTTTCAGAGCCCTGTAAGCTGTGAGGTGTTACTGTCTCACTGCCATCAGGAGCCTCTTTTGAAGAGACCTGTTTGTTCTGGTTAGTTCCTTTCAGTGCCTGTGTCACATCTGGGTTCCCCTGGAGCACAGCAGTTGTAAAATTGTACATTTCTTCATAGGGAGGAGCTCATATCCAGTACCAAATGTCAGTTCTAGGTAGTCTTGTTTTGCTCTTCCTGTATAAAAAATAGTGGATAATGTGAGCTTGTGTTTGCCTAAAGTAGGAACTGTCAACTGAGCAAGTTTGACTGGAGTTAGTCCCATCTTTTGGTTTCTTTATTCTTCTGGGGCTGCTGTAGATCTGTGCTTGCTGGGCCAGATCTGTGTCAGAGGGGTTTAAGACCATCTCCTGTTTTCCTCAGGGGCTTTGGCAGCTGCCACATGCTGGTTGTGACACTCTGATGGTGGCACAGAAGCCAAGCAGGGTTTAGCTCTTCCAGTTTTAACTTAAGTGCTTGCTACTGAGGGCAGCATTGTGGAGGTGATGCCTGCTGAGCTTCTGAGGGATGTTGGACCTTTCAACACCCTCTTCCTGGTTTATATCTTTAATGACTTCCCTTCATTGTTTTTCTGCTTTGAAGGTTTCACATCTGAATGCCCTAATAAAGGAGAAAGACCAGCTGATTGATGAAAAATGTGGTCTGCTGCTAAAACAGAAGGAGGAACTGAACCAACTCAGTCAAGGTTAGACCAAATGAGTCTACTGTATCCCAAACAACTCTTAAGTACAGTCTCCAGTTCTGGCCTTGCCTGGTAGAGTGTAATTATTCTAGATTTCTGTTCCATATTTAATCTCTTAGAATTTTCAAAATTGTTTATAATTCACTAACAATTGGACAGTCTCTCTTCTGTCTTTCTGTCTCTCTCCCCTGGCTTTCTGTCTTCATGACAGACAAAATGGATTAGAAACTCCTATCTGATGTGCAGCACTGATACTAAGCAGGTCTCTCCTTTCCCAGACCATGAAGCTGCCTTGCTGCAGGTGCACCAGTTACAGTTGGACATAGAAGCAAGTCAGAGCCAAGCAGTGGAGAAAGAGGAAACAGCAAGAAAAGAAATTGATGAGCTGAAGCTGCAGGTGCAGGAGTGCCTGTTGGCCAGGGAGCATGAGAAAAATGTGAGTGCAGTTGCAAATCCATTCTGTCAGACTTCCTGGGAAAAGAGGGAGGTGTGCAGGAGCCCCTCAGTTCTGGCTTTCTCCCTGGGGAGTGTTCTTGGGCTGCAAATGTCATGAAACCTCTCCACTTCACTGTTTATTTTATAGGTGTTGGAACTGGAGGAGCCGACGAGGGCCTTGAACAATGAACATTTCCCTTCTCCAGAAAACTCTGTGGTGGAACAGAATGGAGAGGTGGCAGCTGCAGATGTCTCTCAGCTTCAGAAGGATAACAGAGAGCTGGAACAGCAAATTGCTGAGAAAAACAAGGTGAACAGAAACAGCTGGTAATCTTTCCCCTTTTAATTAGGAAGCTGAGTAACTGGTGCTGCCCGTGCTGCAGCCTTTAAAGGACAGGCCTGTCCAATTTGAATCCAGTACACTGTGAGCAAATGCTTTTCTCTGCACAAGTATCTACCAACCATGAATAAAAACTGCAGCAAGAGCTGCATGAATCCTGATCTATTTTGGCAGAAAGAGGCACCAAGTGATAGTGTTTACATCTGTCCTGCAGAGCCCTTTTGTGTGAGTTCGGTTCAGTTCCCTGGCACTGTCACATGAAAGCCCAAGTGTCCTGTCACATGCCTGCTGCTGTGTGCAGCTGGCAAGGCAAGGCTTTCAGGTTGCTTCTTCACAGCTGTCAGTGTTGCTTAATTATTATTTCATTCAGTACTCGTGTATCTTGGGTTTTTCCAGATACCTGGGGGTCCTGACAATGAATACTGTGTTAAACTCTCCTTTGCTGTGCTTACAGATGATAAAGCAGCTTCAGCAAAGAATGACAGAACTCAAGAAAACTCTCCAGAAAGAGCTGGTAAGGGTTGTGTGTTTTCAGTCTCTTCAGATGGCAGTTGCTGGCAGGTACTTGCACTGTCATTGCAAAAGCTCGACTTCTAACTCCCCTCTCATCTCTCTGCAATGGTTTATCTCTCCAAGAAAAAAAAAAACTATTTAAAATTTTACCACAGGTTTTAAAATTGTAATTTTTGCTCTGATGTTGAAAATCGTTCTGAAGAAAGCCCACATTTGAAAGGCTCAGAGCAGCTTAGTGATAGGAGAGAGTTACCAAGGGATAGTTTCCACCATGGGAGCCAGTTCCCTGCTGGTTTGGAACATTGACATCAACCAGCTCCTGTCCTGGAGTGTAGAGAGAGCTGGAGACACTTCTCTGCTGTGACCCCATGAAAGATGAGAAGCTGTTAATGCCCAGTTTGTACCCACCTGTGGGTACAACCCACTTTAGATATCCTGAACCCAGACCCCTCCCAGTGTCAAGCTAACAGCATCTGCAATGTACTTTTCTTCTTCTTCTTCTGCTGCTTTTCTTTTTTTTGTAGAAAATAAGGCTTGACAGTGAGGTACCTGAGCTGCGTGCAAATTCTGAAGTGCCTAATGCTTCTGTGACTGTCACCAACAACTCTGACCTGAACGACTCGAGGGAGATAAACTTCGAGTACCTTAAACATGTTGTACTAAAGTTCATGTCCTGCAGGGAGTCTGAGGTAAAGGTGCCACTCACCTTCTCTTTCTACAGCTGCCTTTCTCTAGAGATTGCCACCTGTCACCTCTTAAGGACACTTTCTGCCAGTTCCATAGTTTTACAGTTAAGAAGTATACTGTGGGGGCAGTAAGGCAAAATAGCTGACAGCAACATGTTTGGAAGTTCAGACTGCTATCAACCACACGAAAGGGAAATGTGAGTTTTTAGGAGCTAGTTACATCTGGGTGTTAGAGATCTGCATCTACAAGAGATTATTCCCTCTGCACTGCTCTGAAGAGCATATGGAGCATGAAATTAGAATGGCTGTATGTTTAAGAAAGAGGAAAAAAACAAGAAAAAGATATAAATCACTTGGTATTGGTCTGTAAGAGGTAATTCCATGTGCATTTGGAGCTCCTTCCTGTTCTCCACACGTTGTGTAAAGTTAGAAAGTCATGCCAACAAAACACTGAACTGCAAGTCAGTGGGTAAGGTGAAAGAATACCTGTACAATTTCATGGTATCCAGAGTGCTTGACTCTGTCACTGTGCCCAGTTAGACTGTGGAGTTCATGTGCTTCAATGTGTGTTTGAAATGACAGGGATCTCTCCTGCCTCATGCTGGTTTAAACCACTTTTCAAAGCAGGAGCCAGGCTGCTTCTCTACTCTGACTAACCAGGCTCTCACTTGTCTCCTTTCTCTAAACAATTGTTAAAGAACAGAAAGCCAGGAAACACAGAAGCAAGATACAGGCCATCCTAGTCCACTGAAACTGGGAGTAATGGGAGATTGCTGGTCTGCTGAAGCCTGTGATAGACCTACAGAACTCTGTGCTGCACCACGGAAGCACAGAGTTCTGTAGTGTAGAGCTCAAGAGCATCATAAGCAACACAACTTTGTGGTTTCTTTCAGGCATTCCATCTCATTAAAGCTGTGTCTGTGTTACTGAATTTTTCACAAGAGGAAGAAAACATGCTCAAAGAAACTCTGGAGTACAAGGTAAGGGTTCTGTGCCATATGTAGTCTCTAATGGGATTCCCAGGAGACAGTGAAAATTCCTAGATGCTGGGAGATTAGGAAAAGTTTCTTTTTTCCAAATGTTAGCTACAATAATAAACGTAATTTATTATTAAAATGTTAGCTGACCACATGCATTCATGCCAGGAATTGTCCATTTCAGTGAGAGAAATAGCAGCTTTCTGGTGGTCAGAGGAGTTAGAGCACAGCTGTGCCCAGTGGACTTGATCTATAGGGAGAAGCTGGAAGCTCCTTGCCTGACCAGAGTCAGTGTTTAACAGCAGGAGCCTAATTCTGGGTTTGTCCTTTTGACATTGGGCTCAGACACCAAGATCTGTGTCTCCTTTCCGTGGGCTAAGATAAGATCTGCATGGCCCTGGCTGTGTGGTGCTTAGGGGATGTTCAACAGGGAGTGCTGCCTCAGCTCTGGGTGCTGCATCATCCCTGCCCACCCAGGGAGCTGGGATGCCAGTCTGCAGATGAAGAGATTTCCTCACTGTCTGGTTCAGGGAACACTGTACTGCTACACTGACTAAAGCACTGTGTTTCAATGATTGTACAGTTCTAATTTGAAATTATTTTAAAGGAATATACAAAGCATAACCTTCAGTCATTTTCACCTGTGGGAAGTGGGTGCTGTTCCTTCCAGGTTTGTTTGTGTGAAGCTGTCTGCACTTCTGCAGTCTGGAGTCTGCAGCATTCTGATTTATAAATAGGTCTTCCCATCAAATGACGAGAGCATAGCTGTGTACCATATTATTTCTTTTGCACATCTTGAAAGCGTGAGCCCTGTGTGATGTGTGCTGTGCTCTGGTGTCCTAGATGTCCTGGTTTGGGTCAAAGCCATCTCCCAAAGGCAGCATCCGGCCGTCTATCTCGAGCCCAAGGACTCTGTGGCCTTAAGGGAACCTGAAGGTGGCAGGCAGTATCCAGGCACTTCTTTCTGTGAAAAGAATGCTGAACACACTGCTCCAGGTGTGTCTTAATCACTGTCATTGCAGTATTTTGTACAAGAACTTATGGCTCTGTTTACAAAACTAATGCTGTGCAAGGAGACATTTTCACTACAGACTGAACAGCTCTGGGCTGGAGTCAGGGACCACCTCAGTGTCTGTGATGGGAGCAGCTCCTTGTGCTCATCACTCCTGGGTTCCTGGAACCAGAGGGTTCTGAGGAGCTCGCTGACAGCAGGGCTGCCAGTCCAGTCTCTTGGGATGGTGATTCCAGCTGCTGTTCAGGGTGCTGGAGTCCAGTGACTCCGGGCACAGAAAAGCTGCTTGTCTGGCTGTGGGAAGCCAACAATGAAAAATGTGTTGGCAGAACAGTGTTGAGAGTAGGATGGTTTGCAAAGCCTTTCACAGGACAGGAGCAGGAGCTTTAACCAAAAAAGAACTCTGCCTTGCCTTCTAATACTGACATAACTAATGGTTGGCATTTTTTCATATCACTGTGTAATTTAAGGTGCATTTATCCTGGCCTGCAGTCCTCAAGGCTGCATGTTGATTATTTAATTTGAGAGCACAACTTTAGAGTTGTCTGATTTTACTTTTCTTAAAGAAAAATAATATTTAAAATGGTCTTAATTATAGTACCTAATCCTCAGTCGCCTTTAAAACTAATCCATTAGCCTGTTCCATGGGTTGTTAGCAGTGGGAAAAGGGGTAGGAAACCATTTTAAATTTTTAAAGCTGAAATCCAGGTATTGTAAATCCACACTGAAAAATACCTTTTATTTAAAAAAAAATAAAAATCTAGTGACAAAGGGTGAAGAATGCTGGTACTAAACACTTGGATTTATTTTTTTTTTCTTCCAAGTCTGCTAGCAACAAATCCTCATAAGCAGGATCTGCCTCTTTGGTTGTGGTTTTCTGTACTTCAAATGCTGATGCTTAAAAACTGTTATGAGTATGTTAATAACTGTGTCCTAACTATTCTGGTAAAAAAAATGCTGTTCATGAGGGGTTTGAGGGCAAAATTCAACTCTTAGTGAACAAGTTGTGGTTCCAGCAGCTTGTTTTTTCTTAATACAAAAAAGGAAAGGGGACCAAGGTGGTGCTTCCTCCCTGGAAGCACAATTTTGCCCAGAGTTGTTAACATGACTGCAAAATCTGGATCCAAATGGGAAGCAGCACTAAGTCTGACTTCTGAAAACAGACCTATTTCCAAAAATCTCCACGTGTATGGAATTCAGTGAGCACACTGCAGTTCTGGGAATTCTCTTACAAGGAAGTTCATACTTCTGTTAAATATATTCAGGATAATTCTCCAGTGGAGATCCAGCAGGGGATGAATGTGCTGATCCAGAGGATCCAAACCCTGCTGGTCTCCCAGACAGCCCCACCTCAGACACAGGTACTCCCAGGAGCTGTTACTGGGCACAGGTGATGCTCCTCAGCTTAGAGCCAGGTTGGATTTGTCTGAAGTTAAGAAAACCAACATAATTTTTCGGTACACTAAAGCTTGTCCAAAGTCTTTAGTAACCAGACAGGATAGAGCATGGAAGGGTTCACCCCTGCTCTACTGTGAAAATAGACAATCAAAAAGTACATTTATTTCAATTGTTTCTCTACTGAGATACAGCAGGGTGGAATAATAACCCTGTTGGTTCTGGGAAGATTTTACTCTCTGAGATCTTTTCCTTTCTAATGTCCCTTTGCCCTGCCCCTTTTCTGTGGGACCAGGGGTCAGGACTCCCTCACTCCCACTGCTCCCTGCTGAGTGACTGTTGGGTTTATGCTGATCCTGGCTTCAAAGGTTACTGCTGAAGGGTAAGGAAAGCAAGACAGGCAGCCTGGAATGGAGTGTCAAAGTAAAATCTTGGGTTAAATATTCACTAACAACTTCAGTTTCAGATCCCAAATCCTCATACAGGATCAACCTACCATAAACTAGTTCTTAAGTGTTGAATTTTTGTTAGGTATGAGAGCAAGACTGGTATGTATACATGTATTAAAAAGCTAATGCACTTTCCCTTGTCTCAGAACAGTGGTTATACATAATCCTTTCTATCACCATTGGATTTCTTCCCTTCTATGCTGTAAATATGGATTGTATGATGAAACACTATGAAATTTGTGGTGCAATACATTTTGGATCAAACCCCTAATCTTGATTTCTTTCTTTTTATAGTTCTGGTTATCTCCCCTGGGATACTATAACTATTTAAAATTGACTTTTAAAGCATGACCCAAACCCCACCTTTGCCCAGGGTGAGGATGGGTGTGCCAGCTGTGCCACCAAGGCCTCTCACAGGAAGCTGTGCCACGATGAGGTGGCACTGCTGCTTCCAAACTCACTTCCCACCAGGGACAGCTGCTGCTGCACTTTGAGCAGCTGATGGAAGCGAGGTCTGGGTGGAGCTGGGGCTCCCTGAGCAGCTGCTCCTTGGTGCCAAAGGGCAGGGAGCCCTGCCCGAGCCAGAGGGACCCAGTGGGGACAGCCATGGATTCCAGGAGTTGTGTCCTGCCTGGGCAAACCTCTCTGGTGCAGAGGACACACTAATACCTAAATCACAAGTTCTGAAGTATCTTCTCAGCTTTCTAATGTGGACAAGAACATAAAAATCAAACCCGGGTGATGTGTTCTATTCACTGCATCTTAGGAGTCTTGACTGGAAGAGCTGAGCTTGATCTCACTCTCTCCATCCAGGACAGAACTGGATTTGAGGACAAATTCTCTAAGTAGCTGGAGTTAGGCACAGTCCTACAGAGATGGACACTGGGTTGGACTGGGTTATTGCAGGCCTGCTTTGGAGTGTCAGACTTACAATTTAGCTGAAAATAAATTTAACTCATGTGATCCAAGAACTTTATTGATGCAGCAGGCACTTCACTTTACATTAACCCAACCCCAGAGTCCAAGAGTCCTTGGCCCACGCGTTGCAAGCCGCCCTTCTGACAGCCCTTCTCCCACCCTCAGCTGCAGGACCTCAGCCCAGACACTGCTACCTTGGGACTAAGCAGGACACACAGGAGCTTGTATCACCACACCTGGCTAAAGCAGCATCTGAAATACCTGTTCACTTACAGTAACAGGAGGCAGGGGTGTGCCTTCTCTCTGCCTGTTAAAGAAGGGAGCAGGAGAATGTCTTGGCTCCTATATGTGATAGTCGGAATATGCAGGAATACCTTTACTCTTCCCCCACCTTCAAGGTTAAAAGCATTCCAAGAGGAGGTTACTGTAGGATTTCAGTAGATTGCAATCTCTAATAAAGATGGACCAGTGTAATTTCAGCTCATTCCTTCTTCTGAGTCCAAACCTGACCGTCACCTCTGTCCAAGTTAACAGTCTTTACACAGTCTTTCTTGCTGTGAGAACTCTTACTATGGAGCCCAGGCCTCCTACTGCCAGTGCCTGTGGGAAAGGAGAGAGGTTACAGAGTCACCACGTCCCACACAGAACAAACAGTGAAGAGTTTAGCCACAGGAGGGACTATGGCTCTTCTCCAAAACTAGAAACTGTCATTCTCCACAATCTAACCATCTTTTGGATCTCAAGGGCTCCAGTGCTGCATGTCCCTGACAGAGCAGAATCTCTCACCTCCCGTGTCCCTGAGGAGGAGGAGGAAGGGCTTACTTCAGATTGTGTCCCTCAATGTGAACAGTGCTTCCTTCTGAAGTCTAGAAGATGGAGGTGATTATGAAAAAAATGAATATTTAAGCTGACTGCTGAAGATGGGGCATTTACTTTGCAGCCACAATCCAGTAGGGTATCAGAGCAGTGTGAGACACGGCGCTGGGGAACACGACTGGATGAAGGTGAAGCACCCACCTGAAGCAGGACTTGCAGGTGCTTCAGGCAGGTAGATGTTCCTGAGCTACCAGACCAGACTTTGCCAGAGGACAGACTGGTATTACCACTGAGCTGACTGCTCTGAGCAAGCCACACATCTACCAGTACTGCCACAAAGCAGAACACCAGGCTTTAAACCCTGCCCTGGCCACTCAGACCTGCCTTGTTCCTTTCACAACAGAGGATGAGATGCCTTTCATGTCCCTACATGCTCTGAGTACCAGTCAGGGTGGTGGTGTCACCTCCCACGCTGGGAGCACCACCCACACTTACCTGAAAGCACCTCAGTGGAAACAACAGGAAAAAAAGAAAAAAAAAAAGCAAGCAGAAACATGTTCTTTGCTGTCCTGAGAAATTCCCTCCTCCCTTGTGAAGGCTTGGCAAAGCTGGTGACAGCAGCCAATAGCTGGAGTCATGCTACCTCACAGGAGAAAGCTCTGCACCTTGGGAAAATGACACCAGCATTTGCAGCAGCTGCCCTGCACAGGGAACTGCAGCATTCCCAGGGATCAGTTTCCTAGGAGCACTGACAGCCAGGGCTCCAGCTGAAACCCCTGCAGTGGGGGAAGATTTCCCTTGGATCCCTGCCCCGGGGCAGTGGCACCCAGCAGCTGCTTCAGGGATGTGCCTCACCCCAGAAAGTGCCTCGTCCTGTCACAGACAGGGAAGGAGCTTCCACAGTCAGCTGCTGAACACATCCCACATCCCCCGTTGCACAACTGACATTCCACAGAAAGGAAAGAGGCCCCTGCTGGTCCCCAATGGAATCTCTGGAGACCTGAAAATCCTCTCTTGCTAAACCCTGTGACTCAGCTGCTGAAAACTGCCAGACCTGAGCCAGCCTGAGCCCCCCCAGCTCGGCCCCAGGGGAAGCTGCAGCTGCCCCAGCCACATCTCCACTCCCACCCCTTCTCACTGGGGCCCCTGCACTCGCTGGGTGCCAAAGGCAGCACGAGGCTTCCTCTCCCCATGGCAAAGGGTAAGGTTTGAAATACAGGTAAAGGCTCTGTGAATGCAGGCTCAGAGAGACCAAAAATAAAACACTGAGCTCCTCAGGGATGAGGCCCTGCCATCACCTGCTTCTCTTCAGGGGCTCTCCTGAAACCACTGCCCAGGACCCTGCGAGCGTGGCTGAGCCAGGAGTGCCCCAACACGTACCTTTTCATGCCACTGAAGTAATATTGCACTGCTGTTTTCTGTTGGCTTTTCAAATCCTTTATAAATGTACTTCATTAACAAATCAACACCGTTTCTGTCTAAGGAATTCACCGCTTGTTCTATTTCACTGCTTTTAAAAGATGTGAGGACTTTAAGCATCGTTCCCTGGGCCTGCTCCTGGGAAGACAAGGAAAAGAGAGAACTGTGAGGATGAGAACAGCTGGGAACGATCCCAAGACTCGTGTTTGGCAAGAGATGGCCCCGCTCCAGGCTGGGTTGTTTCCAAAAGCGAGGTGAGCGGTTTTGGGGTTAAAGGAGGAAGGGGTAGGCACACGGGGATCACCCGTGCCAGCACAAGCTCAGGAACGGCCGCGGTGCCGCTGAGAGCGGCGGGTGCCGCGGTGCCCTCACGGCGCCCGCCCCGTTACCTTCATGGCCGGGTTCCTGGTGCTGCCCGGGGAGCTGCGGATGGCGGTGTGGAAGGCCCGGAGCGCCTCGCCTGTGCGGCGGCGGGTCAAGGACTCAAACCGCGACCTGTGCCGCGCACGGACCCGCCCCGCGGCTCACGGGCGGCTGCGGCGCGGCGGCCCCGGCCCCGAGCGGGCGATCGCCGCCGGTGCCCGGGACTCCCCGGCCCCCCGGCCCAAAGGATATTGCCTGAGCAGCGCCTCCACCTCGGGGCTGGCATCGGGCTCGGCCGCCGCCGCCTCCTCGGGCTCCTCCACGAAGCGGTTCTCGTCGTACTGGTCGATGTCGAGGCGGCGGAAGCGGGACGAGAGCGTGCTCCGCGCCATCGCCGCCCGCCCGCAGGAAACGGCGCCGGCCCCGGCGGAACCGGCACCGGAACCGGAACCAGCGCGGCCGCCCCGCCCCGCCCCGCCCCGGGTCACACACACACACACACCGGGCAATGAAAACACAACAGAGCCTGGAAAAAATCCGAACAATGACTTTAATGTACAAATCCCGTCGCTGCAGCACGTTCGCGGGTTGAATCGGGATCCCGAGGAAAACGGAACCAACCGGGAATGGGGAACAGCCCTTCCACCGCTTTATTGGGATCCACGGAACACTCGGGAAGGCTGGCTCGGTCCTGCGCCGTGAACGCAGCACGGGCAGCCCCGGCCCCGCCGCACACCGGGCACTGACTTTGCTGCTGAAATTTCTTAAAACTTACCAAAAACAAAAAGCTGAACAAGAGACGGGCCCGAGCGGCTCCCGGAGCGTGGTGGTTAAAGGAATCGGTTCATCTAACCCAGGACTAGGCGAGGACTACATGCAGTAGTACAAATCTCAAGGACTTATTACAAATACTCTGAAATTAATCTAGGGGAGGGGGGGAAAAAAAAAAAACAACTTGCTACAGACACCATAATACACAATAAATTTAGATAATTTAAAAATAAAAAAGGCAAGAGGCAGCATTTCAGCAGCAAAGTGCTCAATAAAAAGTATATTGTAAAGGGGCAGGACAGGGAGAGGCGACAGCAGGCAGGCGAGGGCTCAGAGGAAGTACGGCGTGGTTGTCCTGGGAGGAATGACACGCTCTGAGTCTGGGACTGCGCGGAATAACTTTGGTTCTCGTGTATTTACATCTTTAAAGACCATGATGGAGGCGATGTTCCCGCAGCGGTAGCAGTAGTTGGGAGCTGACCATACCGTTACCAGCTTCTCATCAAACATGAATTTGTATCCTTCGTGCACGAGCTGGTGTGCTCTGCAGATCAGCTTCAGGTTGTTGATGTGAACAAACTGCAAGGGAAGGGGGGAGGTCAGTGTGCCCCGAGCGGCCGCTGCCCGCACAACGCGGGGAGAGCAGAGCAGAGCAGAACAGGGAGCTTTGGAGAACTGAGCAGTGAGAAACCCCTGTGCAATGCAGCTGGCAACGCCCCAGCACTGAGGAACAGCAGGAAATCCAGGCAGCAGGGCTGTGCTGCCCCCAGGCTCAACCCCTCCTGAACGTGCTGTGCAGGGGCCACACACACAACAACGCAGGGTGAGTGCAGCTGTTGTGATGTGGCCAGGTCAGGGCCTCCAAGGCCAGTGTGTGGAGCCCTCAGGAGTCTGCTCAGTGCAGACACAACAAATTTACCTCAAGAACTGCTCTAAAAATGGTGTTTTTCTCCTAGATCCTTAGGAAAGCGTTCCAGACAGAGCCCAGGGGCACTAGTGAGTCTCACCACATCACACTTTCAAAAGCAAGATGGGTATTAGTACATCTAGTAGTTATATTTGTGCTTTTAGGTTCAAGTGCCTCATTTTTTTCAGCTAGCACAAGCAAAGCTTCCCCATAACGAGTTACTGGCAGAGGCGTGACAGGGGAGTTCATCCTCTTGCAGTGCCCTTGGCCCACTCAAACACCACACTGAGCTGAGCCCCTCAGTTCCCCCATGCCCTCAGCTGGGTTTTGTGGCCCTGAGCAGCAGCCTTACCTCGTTGGTGACCTTGGCCCCGAAGAGCCAGCCCGCCCCGCGTGGGCTGATGGCCCACGTGTCCACGTCCTCCGGGTCCGACCACACCAGGTCGCAGAAGGCGCCTTTGTGAGGGATTTCCTGGTTACGCTCGATGGTCCGGATCTGGTCCAGGGTCTTGATGTCTGGGGAGAGGCCTCCGTGCACGCACAGGATCTGCTCGTCTATTAACTGCAGGGAAAGGACACGTGCACAGAACGCTCAGCACTCACCCGGCCCAGGGCCCAGGGGAACCTGCACTGCTCACCACCTCTACAGTTCCCATCTGGACCATCTGCTGCTGGTGTGAAGGTGGTGTTTGCACTTACAGCTGCTATTGTCAGCATGTCGAAGACTTTGGTACAGTATCTCCAGGCGTTGGCGTTCCCGTATTTGGTTTGGCACTCGTCTGTTGGAGAGAAGGCTTTTATTCCTTATGGACCACGGGAAAACAGGCAACACAGGCAGAGCAAACACTGAAAGCAGAACCTGCACGCTCGGCTGTGTCACACAAGCCCTGTCAGGAGCCCTGTGCTGGGTCCTGCTGCTGGCCAGGACCAGCACCAGCAGCAGGAGGGGCCGAGCACCTCATGCTGTGCCTGTGCAGCTGAATGTGGCACCACGACGCAAGCAGAAACCCCACGTGCCAGAGGAAAAGGGCAGCAAGGTCTGCCTTAAGCACATCCCATTTCAGAAACACCATGACCCTGTTAACAAGTGACAACACTGGAGCCCGTGTCCCAGCCAGCCCCTGGAGAGCCCCGGGCACTGCGGCCTGGCCAGCGGCGCTGGGGAGCGCAGGACTCACCGTAGAACCCGTACACCTGGGTGATCTGCCTGCTCTCGTGGTTGCCTCGCAGCAGCGTGATACGGTCAGGCCACTTGGCTTTTAGTGCAAGGAGGTACGTGAACGTCTCCAGGCTGTAATACCCTCGGTCTACAAAGTCCCCCTGAAGGCAGAGACAGCCGTACATGGAGCAACAGTCACACGAGAAAGTGCCCAGTGACACATCCGCTCTCAGCTCCTCACTGCCACAAAGAAACCCAGCGCTGGAGGGCAGCCGGGACCTGCCGGGGCCCACGGGAGCTCCGGGCACTCGGAGAGCCGGCTGTGGGCTGGGCACTCCCCTCACCGCTGCCCCGACACGACCCCGCGGCCCGGGACACCCGGGCAGGGCAGGACGCTCTCCTCACCCCGCGGGCTCCCGGCAGCACAACCGGCGGGCAGGAGCCAAAGCGGCCCCGGCGCCGGGCGGGGCCTGGGGCCCGGCAGCGCCTCGGGATTTCACCTCTCAGCCGCTGTCAAACCCAGCGGGGCCGGGCCGCTCCCGGCGCACCTACCATGAAGATGTAGTTGGTGTCGGGGACCTGCCCGCCGGTCCGGAACAGCTCGCACAGGTCATAGAACTGCGGGGGGAGAGAGGCGTGAGGGGGCACCGCGCATCGGCACCGACTCCGGCCCGGGGCTGCACCGGGAGTGGCCCGGCC
>VWYO01007405.1:165999-255531 GCA_013400275.1 Rhadina sibilatrix
AGGCGGGGGGAGCGGTGCGGGGGCGGCGGCAGAAGTTGTCGGTGGGGTTCGCTCGGGGGTCCGGCTGTGCCCTGCTCCCTCTGCCCAGCCCTGCCCGCCCGGTCCCGCTGCGGGGGCATTTGGAAAACCGGAGCCCTCGGCAGCGGGGCCCTGGCGGCTCCGGGAGCCGCTCGCTGCCGCGTCCCCTTCGTGGCTTTTGTGTCGTGCAGGTTTAAAACTTGAAACTTGACGAGTGTGGTGACTTCCCTTTTTGGTTACTCACAGACCCCTAACGCTGGAGAGAACTCGATCCAAGCAGTATCAGGCTTTTTTTTTTTTTTTTCTTGCAAAGTCATGATACCGCGCTCCTGAGAGCTGTTGGGATGGAGCTCTCGGAGCGAGCATGTGACACTACACTTAGTGATAGGTAAAGTGCTATTTTGGTGGACTGTGCAGTTGACTCACAAGTAGAAGCTGCAGTTTGAAGAGGATGGAGGGGGAAATGGCACGGGCAGTATGTGAAATCTGAAATACTCCGTGAAAGCAGCAGGATGGTGGCTTCAGGAAACACTTTTCAACTGCTGCTGCCGAGGAGGGTTCCAAAATATTTAAGATGCTCAACGTGTGGATTTTGATGGGATGTTTGTCAGATCATGGAGAATATACTCTCCTCAGTAGCAGCTGCCGTTCCTGGTGGGTGGGAAGGGAGCTGCCCTCAGGAGAACAGGTTGGCTTTGTCAGTTTGAGCAAACTCAAGTTCTGCCCTTGTTCTGACTAAAAGTTTATATTAGTATGACCCTCACCTAAAGGGAGCTCCACTTTCTGGCATCACAAGCAACTGGAATAGATTTTAGCCTGGTTATGTGCTTTTGTTGATTCCATGCAATGTGACAATGCTGTAATAGATAATTTAGCAGCCAGCTGATCCTGTGCTTTACAGATCTGTTCTGGGCCACTAGAAATGAGGTGCTCCTTGCACGTGGGTGAACAGTATGTCCAGGGCTAGCTGAGAGCAGCCTCTGGGCAGAAACAAATGTGGGGGATGAGTTTCTTATTAATATCAATTAGACAGTGGAGCTGCATTTTGTGTGTTGCACATGTGGGTGTAGCAACGTGAGGGTTCAGCAGTGAGCCCTAGGTCATGGTGTGAACCATCCTACTGAAAAAGGGCTCTTTTAGCTCAGCTGTGGGAGACAGGCAGTTAGCTTGTGTAAAGAAATAAGGCTTGAGAGAGGCTACTATAAATACTAATGAGGGAAGAGGGACTTCATTAGGGCTGAATTAGCTTGGAAGCCATTCAGGCTTGCTTAGAAGTTATTTTTCAGCAGAATGGAGTGATTTTGCCTTGCCCTGCCCTGCCTATGTTAGATGTGCCCAAACTTGCTCTGGAAGTTGAGTCTTGCGTAGTGAGACTCAGGAGGAGCAAGAAACCCTGAGCAGGAAACACAGGAGGAGGAAAAAGGATCTGGTACTGGTGTACCAGCAGTATTTACCACTTTACTTAATCTCTTTTCTGTCAACTGAATCACAGAAATATGCAACAGAGATGTGGCTGGTTCCTGTATATCACAGGACAAAATAAAGTATGGATATTGTAAAGTGGAATTCAGCACCTGAAGGTCCAATGTCATGTTTTCCAGGGCTTTTAAGAGTGGGAAGCACTCTGTGTCCTGTGTTCATCAAAGGATAGACTGCCTCAGGTTCTGAACAAATGTGTGCTGCCAGCAGGGCAAGGCATCTCAGATGCTGTCAGGTCATGCAGTCTTTGTTGTTGATATGTGGAGCATCATGAAGGGAAGTTGAGTTGTTGTGCTAAGCTGCTCTTACTGTGTCACAGTTAGTTGTAAGCTCCTGAGTAGTCTTGAAATAACTGGCAGAAAATGGAAATGTTTTCATATCAACACGAAATTCCAGGATTAAAAAGTAATCTGCACGTAGCACAATCTTAAATATCTGTTGTTCCTTCAGCTACAGCAGGCTGTTGGATATCTAAATATCCTAAAGTGACTCCTTTATACAGCTGTGTACAGATATCTGCTATCCCAGGTGTGGTGTGTGGTAGCCATAAACCAGGTTGCTGGATGATTACAGGCACCTTTTTATTTATGAGCAGCTGATAAGGTAATCTGACAAGGGAGCAATCAGCAGAGGCTCTGCTCTGGAGCTGTTCCCTGGTGTCACTGGTGTTGGCTGTGGCCAGGTGCTGCTGAAGCTTTGCCCAGGTGCTCCAGAGTGAACCTTGTGGAGCCTTGTGGAACCTCGTGGTCAGAGGATGCAGGTGCTGTCTTTTTGTACTGTTCTAAAGGGAAGAGGTTTTGGGGAGGAGCACTGTGTGTCAGGTAGGTATGTCAGTGGTACAATAGTTCCCTCTTTCAGGACAAGCTGTGTTGGTAATACCAGTGTCTGAAGAGAGGAATAGCATGAGCATCTTGCCCAACTGGGTTTTTTGGCTTTTCTTCACTGAGCCTTGCTGAGGTACATTGTTGATAAACTGCTGCTTTACATCTCTGGTGTTCTCAGGTGTCTGCCAGAGACCTCAGGTGAAGACAGAGTTGTTTGTGCTCTTGCTTGCTGTGCGTGTGTGACTTCAGAATAATTCATTTACAAACTGGTGGAAAGCAGTGATGAGGTGCTCCTCTCCACAGAGCTGGATCTCAGCAACAATACTTGCAGTCGAGCCACTTGGATTTTGTGGAGGTTACCAAGCTGGGGAAGCTGCTGATCCCGTTCTCTTGTACATAGGGTGAAAGCTGCTGCCATGCAGTTCTCTTCCTGTGGATTGACAGGAAAATCCTGTGGATTTTCACAGTTCTTGACAAAGCAGTGGTACACAGTAACCTGCTGTGGCTCAGCTCTGAATCAATTCTCTTCTTGCTTTCATTATTTCTGGTGTTCTGCAGCAGAGGCAGGTAAGACACACACACGGGCAGTGGCCAACTGATGGGATGTTATCAGGTAGTGACAGGACCAGCATATTTAGCAGCACAGATACAGCTAAGGGTGCTCTTTGGAGCCTTGATTTGGGCCTGGAGAGAGGCAATTAGTTTAAAAGCAAAAATCAGAATGCACAGCATTTGGCAACTTCCCACAGCTTCTCAGGGCCTCAGTGTCTGTGGAAGGGCTGAGATGCTCTTCATGAGGAAGTGCCCAGGTTGTTCCTCTGTTGGGTGGTCACCTCACTTTCCAGGTAGGGCTGAGGTTTCTGCTGTCAGGTTTTTTCAGGTGACATCACCAATGGTACAATTCAGGAGTCTGACCTCGTTTTGCTGGGCAGGTGGATTAATGCATGTGTAACAGGACTCTGTGTGGGAGTCTTGTTTGCTTCCTGTTAACTTTGTATATTGATTTTGTATATTTCTTCTTTTTTCATTGTCCATAGCTCCAGAAAAGCTTATCAGCAGTGTAGCTGCTGTTTTGATGATCATCCCTTACCTCAAAAAGTCTCTTGTTTCCGGGACACCTTTGTCTCTTTTGCTGACAGGGCTTTGGGAGCTTGCTCTGACCTGTGGGCAGAGGAGGAAAGAGCAAAGCATCTTCCTCAGAGACTTCTTAGGGACCTTTGCCCATCCCTGATGCTGGAAACATCTTCTCTAATTAACAAAACAAACCCAAACAAAGGAAAAAACAACCAGAAAAAAAACCCTGAATGAAGCAGGGAGGAATCACTTGCATGTGTAGGAAACACCTCAGGAGCTGTTTAATCTGCTTGGCTGCTCTTAAACAGGTTTGTAACCAGTGGCACAGAAGTAGACACTTGTTTTGAAATTTGGCAAAACAAAGGCATAGGACTGTAGGCAGAGGCAACAGGCTGCTCATAGGGGTCCTCCATGTGGGTCCCCTTCCTTCCCAAACTTGCTTAGATGCAGGAGATCCACTTGGACTGAATTCCTGTCCAGGAAAGTGGAGACTGTGTGTTGGTACCTGAAAGTGGAAAATGCCAACTAAAACTGTTCAGGTTTAATCAAGTATGAGCAGCTCTACAGTGGGAAGCTCTGAAAAGGCAGAAGGCAGCTCTGCAGGTCTTGTTTGTATGTGTTTTTATGGATTCAACTTCCTTTTCCTGGCTGATAGCAGTAGCTCACAGCCTAAAAACTGGTTACTACTGTGTTTGCAGGCAGTAGCAGCTCTGCTGCTGGAGTTTTGTTGTTTTTTGCAAGCTCTTAAATTCTGAGACTAAAAATAAATTTGTTGCAAGAAGTTGTTATTTGTTTCACAGAGAACTTTGGCAGTAACAGCAATGTTTCTTCTTCTAATAATTTCTCTGAGACTGTCCTAGTTAAAAACATCTGAATTAGCACATCCTTCAAGTTCCTGTCGTAATCTCATTTTTGGATGCATCAGCTGTAGCCTCGGGTTAGGGCTGCTGAATTTGGTTTGGGGTCTTTTTGATTTTTTTTTTTTTTAAAGAGCTTTATACCCAGTTTTCTGTGTTTACCAGGAATGGCATTTAAACCTTAAGGTGTAATGAAATTGCAAATTTTTAGTGCATTGTGACAGCCTCTCCGTTTGTGTCTGCCTGGCTTGTGGTTGTGAGGTTAAAACTGTGGACGAAAGGACTTAATTACTCAAGGAGCAGTGATGGCTGTTGGTACACCTGGTTGTCAGGCTACAAAAACCCAACAAATGGGAAACCTGTGCCTAATTAGGGAGCTAATCTGTATTCTTCAGTGAGGATCACCTCCTGCTCTGCTGAACAGTGAAACACAGATTCTTAAAACACTGGCAGGGGAGAGCACTGGGCCAGCACGTGGTATTCCAGCACATTATTTGTAGTTTCTCAAGCATGATCTAAATGGGTTTGTGAAGCAAGGCTTGTCCAGAGTCACTGGAGATTGTGGGAAGTAAGTTTTTATTTTGACTAGAGCCCTGTGACATCTCCATTACTCATACACATGACAGGTGTATTATGATCTGTTACAGATCATATCTGCATCAAACCCTTGTCCTTCCCAAATTAGCTGGTGTGGCTGTTAGTTCTGGTGGGGAAGACATAAGGCAGGTAACCAGCAGTTCCATGAGCTGCATGATTGCACCCCTTCCTTTGTCAGTACTAATGCACTTGATGGGGTTTTTTCCTCCCAAAAAGTTAATATTTAGATGGATTTGCTCCTGGAACGTGTCTTGTCTGGTGTAGTACTCTGCTGAGATGTTTTGGAGTTGTGAAGTTAAAACTGATATTACATTCATACAGAACAGTAGTTTCTGTAGATTTAAGCCCCTGATGTGCTATGAAAGCCTATTTCAGTTTTTCTCTCTATTAAACAACATTTTTGGATCATAGCCCTTAGAAATATTCTTATGAATTGAAGTATTTCTGGAATTTTTTCTGAATGAATTCTACTGTTTAGCAAAGTCTCTAAACTTATTTCCAACTAGTGCCTTATCTGGGCATTGATACTCCTTGGTTTGGTGGGTTTTTTTCTTAATTAGTAATATCATTATTCCTTTTTTTTTTAGCAGAAAAGAGCAGCATTGGGAGCTTGGTGCTTCTGGTGCATAGGTGAGAGAGGTAACAGGCCAGAGATTCCAACACCCAGCTGCCTGGATAGTGCTGGGTTATGTGGATGGGTTTTAGGATGAGGGAGTAAGGGTCTGTTCCCCACACAGTTAGTGGGGATGGGGACTGGTCTTCATCTCCCTGAACTTGTGTCACCTGAGCTGTAGCAAGGCCACGTGTCCCCAGGTAAAGGCCATCTTCCCACCTTGGTACCTGAGGTGTCCCCAGGTAAAGGCCAGCTTCCCACCTCATGTACCTGAGGTGTCCCCAGGTAAAGGCCATCTTCTCACCTCATGTACCTGAGGTGTCCCCAGGTAAAGGCCATCTTCTCACCTCATGTACCTGAGGTGTCTCCAGGTAAAGGCCATCTTCCCACCGCAG
Organism: Rhadina sibilatrix; assembly: GCA_013400275.1. Classification (NCBI taxonomy): domain Eukaryota; kingdom Metazoa; phylum Chordata; class Aves; order Passeriformes; family Phylloscopidae; genus Rhadina; species Rhadina sibilatrix. The sequence continues at coordinate 171,857 of VWYO01007405.1, forward strand.
TACCTGAGGTGTGGTCAGGGGCTGTGCTCCTGTTCCTGACAATGCCATCTGCTTCTCTGCCAGAGTCCCTGCTGTGTGACAGAGCCGTGGAGGTGGCACCTGGGAAACCTTGCATTAAGTGGCTCAGTAGGGTTTTGAGGGGAGGGCACAGCAGCGTCCCTGCCCGGTGTGAGCCTGCTGCTCGCCCCCGGGGCCGGCAGGACTCCTTCCCTGCCTGCTGGGGCTGACCCTCTCTGTCTGTGTGCCAGGGCTGCTGTGCCACCATGGTGAAGCTGGACATCCACACGCTGGCCCACCACCTGAAGCAGGAGCGGCTGTACGTGACCTCGGAGAAGCAGCTGATCCAGCGCCTCAACGCCGACGTGCTGAAGACGGCGGAGCGGCTCTACCGCACGGCCTGGATCTCCAAGCAGCAGCGCATCAACCTCGACAGGCTCATCATCACCAGGTACTGGGCACCATGCTGCAGACCCTGCAGGGAACCCTGCACCACGCTGCAGGGAACCCTGCACCACGCTGCAGGCCCTGCAGGTAACCCTGAACCACACTGCAGGCCCTGCAGGGAACCCTGCACCATGCTGCAGGCCCTGCAGAGAACCCTGCACCACGCTGCAGGGAACCCTGCACCACACTGCAGGCCCTGCAGGGAACCCTGCACCACACTGCAGAGAACCCTGCACCACACTGCAGGCCCTGCAGATAACCCTTACAGTCTGGAGGCCTCTGCTGTACTGGTCATAAAAATAGTGAGCTTGCAAACCAAACCACAGCTAGGGAATCTTACAGTGAATGTTACTTGTTGGCCATTTAAGCAATGGTTTTTTTTAAATACCTGTGTTTGTTTTGCTTCTGTTCATGAGAACAAACTCTCGAGAATTTTCAAATAACTTGGTAGTAACTGTCTGGAAAGACTTTTTTCCTCTGTGGCAGCCTGGTTAATAGATAGATCATGTGGCATCTCTTAGCCAGTTTGTTTACTTAAGGGTTACTTAAACTGGTTCAATGTTTCTCTTTAAAGTGCTGAAGCTTCTCCTGCTGAATGTTGCCAGCACGCAAAAGTCTTGGAGGACACGCAGTTTGTGGATGGATACAAGCAGCTGGGATTCCAGGAGACTGCTTATGGAGAATTCCTGAACAGACTGAGAGAGAACCCCAGGCTTATTGCATCCTGCCTGGTTGCTGGAGAGAAGCTGAACCAGGACAACACCCAGAGTGTCATTCACACAGTCTTTACCTCCATTTATGGCAACTGCATCATGCAGGAGGATGAGAGTTACCTCCTGCAGGTGCTGCGCTACCTGATTGAGTTTGAACTGAAGGAGAGCGACAACCCCAGGCGGCTGCTGAGGCGAGGCACCTGTGCCTTCAGCATCTTGTTCAAGCTTTTCTCTGAAGGACTCTTTTCTGCAAAACTTTTCCTTACTGCAACCTTACACGAGCCAATCATGCAGCTTCTGGTTGAAGATGAAGACCACCTGGAAACGGATGCGAACAAGTTAATTGAGAGATTCTCCCCAGCACAGCAGGAAAAGTTATTTGGGGAGAAAGGCACAGAAAAGTTCAAGCAGAGAGTCCAAGAGATGGTTGACTCCAACGAGGCAAAGCTGGTGACCTTGGTCAACAAGTTCATTGGCTATCTCAAACAGAACACGTACTGTTTTCCTCACAGCTTGAGGTGGATCGTGTCTCAGATGTACAAAACGCTGTCGTGCGTGGACAGGCTGGAGGTGGGCGAGGTCAGAGCCATGTGCACGGATCTCCTCCTGGCCTGCTTCATCTGCCCTGCCATTGTCAACCCCGAGCAGTACGGCATCATTTCTGATGCTCCTATAAATGAGGTGGCAAGATTTAATCTGATGCAGGTATGATTCACAGTAAGGCAGTCCTAAAAATACATAAATGGCCTTTTTCTTCCTTCTAGAGCTGATGCTGCTACAGTAAAAGTGAAGGTACTGTCTCTCCTACTTATGAAATGAATGCTAACGGAATATTTGTGTTAATTGCTGCTGAAAAGGCAGGCTCCAAAGTTTATCTGTTTGCTTAAAATACTGACTTGAAAAAATTGACAGCATGTATTCCTGCATCCCTTAGAAGAGCTGCAAATATCCTTTATAAAAGCTGTTTAAGGGATGGAAGCTAAGGCAGAAAAATGACTATAAGATGAATTCTGGCGTGAAAAAGGATGCTGTGCTGTTCTTGCAAATGTTAAATATTATACCAGGTATTGCAAAAAAGAGTGAAATACTTTGCTGAAAACCCCTTGTTGTCTGGCAGTAATGCCTAATGCTCTACTTGGAGCATTCCCCAGCCCTCATGACCAGTTCTTGTCATTATGCAAACACTTGGACAATTTAATGATATTACATAGAGGAGTCATCTGAAGTGTTGAGCAACACTTGTCTGACTGAGGATGTTCCTCCGCGCGAGGAGCAAAACCTGCTTTTTACTGTTGTCTGTAAAGTGGGCAGGGAGTGATTCTGACTGTGCAATCATGCTGGTGAGTTTTACTCAGTGTTTTTCTAAAATCCAGCAGCAATCCTCTCCTGTGTCACTGCTCACGTGCTGCAGCAGAGCAGTTGGCAACTCTTTAAATTGGGGGTTGTTTTGCAGTTGGAGATGAATAAGGGATATGTGCTCTGAAATAAGGGTTAGCCCTCCTGCTATTTTTCCTTAGTAAAATATATGCAGCCTTTGAAAATCTCTAGGTTTAGATGACCTAGATTCAACTCTCAATTCTGACGTGTTGCAAAAACAAAACATGCTTTGTTCCTGGGAGGGGGAAGTATGGTTGCTCACAGCCTACTGTGTGTGCACATTTTCTTGTTAAAGGCAATGGCTGCTTTTTTTCCTAAAGCTTTTTGAATTTTTTTCCTTCCTGAAAGCAAGCAGAAAGCTCTGTCCACTCAGTCTGAAGTATTCCTTGGAGTGTTAAATGAAAAAAGGATTTAGAATGGAGGAAGTTTTTTGAATATTTTTTATAATCAGGTCTGTCATGGTTTGAAAGGCTTATTCTGTGTACTTCTTTTTAATTCCAGGTTGGGAGACTTCTGCAGCAGCTGGCAATGACAGGTTCTGAGGAGGGAGATCCACGTACGAAGAACAACCTTGCTAAATTTGACAAAGTAAGAATCTAGGCTGAAAAAATCCAAGACTTGGTGAATATGGCATCATCCTTCTGCAGCCTCCTTTCTCAGACTTTGCAAAGGACTTACTAAGTGTTTAATTTCCAAGTTACATGTAATGAAAAACAGATGAAATCATGCAGAAAGCTGGGAAAAAGAAAAAAAAATCTTGAGTACTAGAATTAAGGGTTGGGGATTCTTGCTTCTACTCTGATCTAATACTTCTTAAAGGGAAATATTTTAAAAAATGAAATGAAACAATATTTTCAGCTGAGCACTGTAAGGGTTCAAGGCCAGGTTGGACAGGGGCTTGGAATAAACTGGTCTAGTGGAAAGTGCCCCTGCCCATGACAGGGGGTTTAAGGTTCTTCCAACCCAAACCAGTCTGTGATTCTGTGAAATGCTGAATTACTGTGGTTTTTCAATTGAACCTAACAAAACCCTTTCATCTGAAGACAACCTTAGTATGATGTCTGTTTTAGCACCAAGTAATTTGTTAGTGCAAGTAACTTCTCTTTCTTTTTTGCATAGTTTTGCTTTTTTTATTCAGCTTTTCCTGTTAGTATGAATCATCCATAGCCATAGAGCAGTTACCTTCATCAGAGCAGCAGTGAAGTTGATGAGGTTTGATAGATTGTCAAGTGTTTAAAAACCTGTTGGTATCCTTGGTAACCTTGTATCCTTCCAGGTTTTGGTAATTCTAGTTGTTACACAGTCACCACACAAAGCTACACATTTATTGTACAAGTAACATTTTCACTGGATTAGAAAGTGATATTGTTGCTGCTTCCTTGTTTCATTGTCGGTCTGTGCTCAGCAGATTCTTCAGGAGGGGCCAGTTTGTTGCCATTGTGTTTTTTTCTCTTTAAATTGTAAGAGGACACTTAAGTAAGTAACAGTTTGGAATGCAGGAAAGGAGCGAAGGAAATGCTAAAAGTAACTGCACACTTTCCTTGCTCACTCTTCAGTGCCCTTAGAATATCTGCCCTTCCATCCTAAGATTTTAGAAATAGGATGCAAAACTTAAATTAGTCTGTAAACTACTTAACTCCTGTCATAAGTTTCTTTGCAAACTCTAGGAAATGGTGTCTCACACTCTCCCCCTGTGCTGTCTCTCAGAGCTGTGTTGCTGCTTTCCTGGACGTGGTGATCGACGGGCGCGCGGTGGAGACGCCGCCGATGTCGGCCGTGAACCTTCTGGAGGGGCTGAGCCGCACCGTGGTGTACATGACCTACAGCCAGCTCACTGCCCTGGTGAGAGCCACTGCCAGCTGTGCCCCTGTGCTCCCTCCCTGGGAAAAGCAGCTGCTTGGTGCTGCAGTCCTTACCAAAGCAGTTGTCAATGTTTGTTTAGGTCGCCTTCATGCGGAACGTGATGTCGAGCGATCAGCTTAAGGAAGATCGGATGGCTTTGGAAAACTTGCTGGCAAATTTACCCCAGAACAAACCAGGGAAAAGCAGCAGTCTTGAAATGACTCCATATAACACTCCCCAGCTTTCTCCTGCAACTACTCCAGCTAACAAAAAAAATCGCCTGCCCATAGGTAAGGAGAGCACACAGAGTTCCCACACGATTTCTGACACCTCGGGCATTTCTGTGCCATTTTCTGCCATCCCTTGGGGTTACTCATCATCTACACTTTCAGTTCCTACTTCTTCTGTGTACATGGTGAAGAATTTTCTTTAGCATAGAAAACCAGGTAACTTCCTTAGTGTCTAATGGAAGTGTGGTGGATGAGCTTCATCACTCCTGGCTGAACTGGAGGAAATTGCTGGAGTGGTTGGCAGTCATAATGGTGGTGGTTGGCAGTGAGAATAAAGGGAAGGTTTGAAGGTGGGAAGCAGATCTAGGGGGAAAATTGCTTAGGAAAGTAGTAAGATGGAAACAGAGGCATTTAATTAGCGGGATAGAATAAGTTTAACATTTTTGTTAGAGAATAAATAGACAGGAGAGTGAAGAAGAAGGAGCAGGACTTTAAGAGTATGTGCTGAGAAGAGAAGGTTTGTCCTTTCTCCGTTCCTTGCCTGCTCTTAATTCTGACTGTCAGTATTCTGGAATGCAATTTTAGGTTGGTTGGGTTTTGTTTTTGCAATAGGGCTTATGGGTCTAGATTTTTTCCATATTAATAAAACTTTATTTTAAAATAAAGTATGGTATTCTTGGTATTCTTCTTCAGTGTATATTTATGTGAATATGACCACGTGGGATATTTTTGTTTGAGAGATTTGGTGTCAGTGTGTAAAAGGATGAAAATATACAGAGGCCAGTGAATGGCAAAAACAGCCCAAAAACCACTCCCAAAACAAACCTGTCCCATGTTGGTTTAACTCCTCTTTTGAATGGTTCTGGTCTTACACCTCTAAAGTAGTGGCACTTAGCAGCATTTATTTTATGGTATAAAATAGCTTTTGCTCAAAGTTTTTGTTTCTTTTGTTTCGTTTTAATGCTTTCGAACTCCAGGACAGCAGTTGGCAGCGATTACTGCCTGGGATACCTCTGCTTCCAATCTGTCAGCTCACATAACTCTAGTAACCCCTTTTGGTGGGTAATGCCCTCTTTCCATTCTTCTGTGAAGCTTTGACTCATGTCACATAACTCAGCATGCCTTAGGATCACCCTGGCAATCAGTTCCCTTGGCAGATTTCTGCAGTGTCTGAGCTCATTCTGTGTACATGTGGGCTTTAAAAACACCTCTGTGTGATCAGCAGGATTTGGCTGCAACTTCTGCACACTTGCCTTGCTTTCCTTGGGTCAAGTAAAGAAGTAATTGGTGTCATGCTGCCATTCTTAGAAACCTTAATTTCATGTGGGTGTTTTTACTTCCATGGTGCCAAATGTGGGAATCTGAGGCCAGTTGAAAAAAAGGACTTAAGAGTGGCAAAGTAATCAGAGTAAACCACCTGATGTTTATTGTGTGTCTTGGTTTGAGACACCTGTTAGAATAAAATTTCCTACTTCTTAGGAGGAAAAAGCCTTTTAAACAAATTAATTAGAGTTTTAAACTACTGAAACCTTGACCTTTTTTGGTAACAAACCTAATTTTCTCATATAATGTATAAAAGGTCTTTCTGTGATTAGAATAGGCTGAATTGCTGTCACAATGTACCTTGTTTTTCTGCTTCTCAGCTTTTATGTTGAAAGTTTCCTTCTCCACAGGGCAGTACTCAAGTTTAATCACCAGTTCCATCTCTCAAAAGTTTGGTAGTATCAAATAATGCTTTGATTTTGAAAATTTGTTTAGTGTATTGCTGATTAAAACACTACAGTTCTGTACTTCCATCACATTGTCTTTTTTTCCTCCTTAAACAAGGAGGAAAAGCTTTCTAATGTAAATATTGTTAAATATTTTCTTAGCCACTAGAAGCAGAAGTAGATCAAACATGCTAATGGACCAGCATGGAGATCATGAAGGATCCTCCCAGGAGACTATTCCAGAAGTCCAGCCAGAAGAAGTGCTGGTGATTTCTTTGGGGACAGGTCCACAGATTACTCCAGGGATGATGTCAGAAAATGAGGTACCCAGAAATGATGGCATCTCAGATGTTTTGAACCCTGCAGCCCTGTCTTCTCCAATAGTATGGCAGTGAGGCTGCAAAGCTAAGTTTTGGTAATAAATCTGGAATGGGAATTAAAATCCTTACTCTGTGCTACTGAGCTTGGGGGTTGTAGCTTTCAATTTAGCCTGTGTTAGGTGTTTTTTTCCCTCACTTAAGAAGCTTAAGAGGGAACCTGGGCTCTTGTTTGTGAGCATTAAGAAATTGCTGTGTCTCTCTGCATGATTCTTTGGATCCAGGGACACAGGTGAATGGCAGAACTGGAGCACTGATCCTGATTCTTTTGGCAGCTCATGAAAGGCACAGACCCAGGTTCTCCTGAGGGCAGAGCTGAGCTCAAGGTGCCTGCAGACTGTTCCTAGGGCAGGGCCCAGCCTTTTTTTCTCCAGCTGTAGCACAGCTGCTGCTTCCAGCTTTGCTCCCTGCCTGGTGGTTGGGATTATCTCCTCTGGCAGCCTGGTGCAGATCCATTCCATGCTGCACTGCCCTGGGAGTGAGGAGGGAGCTCTGGCTCCATTGTTATCAGGACATTCCTAATGTCCATGGGGTAGTTCCTTCTGTTCTCCCCAAGCTCTGACTTGGGAGGTTGCTGTCTTCTTTCAAACAGAATGTTAGAAATTTGATTGTTCCATTAACAAAAAACATGTCTCCAATATTTTATTTGCTGTTTAATTATCTAAAAAAACGGATTCTTTTAATGAAGCCTTGTTTCTTTCTCCCACCCTGCAGGTGTTAAACATGCAGCTTGCAGATGGTGGGCAGGGAGATGTCCCCATTGATGAGAACAAGCTCCATGGTAAACCTGACAAAACCTTGCGCTTTTCCCTCTGCAGTGATAATCTGGAAGGAATATCTGAAGGTGAGGAGCTGCTTAAGTCTTGAAGAAGTTCTGTTGCTCTGTTGTTTTTTTTCCCCCCTTAACTGTAAATGGAAGGTGTGTTAAATACAGCATGTTGTCTTTGCTGTTTTGAAGGCTGTGCTATTTCACCCTGAGAGCCTGCCTTCTTTCTTAGCTGTTCAAAGAATAAAGCCTGCAGCTAAATTTTGACCTACAAAGGCATAACTGAGTCTGAGAGTTAGGAACAAAAAGAGTTAGTGTGTTTAGAAAGAGAAAATAGATGTTTTTTGTTTGTTTGTTTTTTTTTAAACTTAAGTGCAGTACTAGTTATTAAGATAATCTAACTTAGCTCCAAACTTGGACTTCTCAGACTTATTTTTCATCACTTTCTAATTAGCTGTTACGTATCTCAGAATAGTTTCTGCACAACTCCTTTATATGAACCTCAGACATAACAAAGCACAGATGTCTGTGGGATGGAAGAGGTTCAGACACATCACTTTTGCCTTATTTTATGTAGCTTCCATAACTTCACTTTTGCTCTCTGTCTCCTCAAAATAATAAAACAAAGTCATGAACAAGTAAATAAGTTAAAGACTTTATTGGCTTTTAAGTTACAGCTAAGTACAGTAGTGACCAGATTCAGTACTTTGTGTTGGAACTGCTACTTCGCTTCTTGTAATTTTTCTAGTGAGTCTGTGTCCCGAATTGTTAATGCTGTATATTTAGGAAGTGGATATTTGTTTTTCAAATGAGTTTTAAAGTGGAATCTGTTTCCCCAGGCCCTTCCAATCGCTCCAACTCCGTGTCCTCTCTGGATCTGGAGGGGGAGTCGGTGTCGGAGCTGGGCGCGGGCCCCTCCGGCAGCAACGGCGTGGAGGCTCTGCAGCTGCTGGAGCACGAGCAAGGCAGGTGCCCCTTCCCTCTCACAAAGGTCTGAGCTGCTGGAGGTGCTAAAGCCAAAGTCTTTGTGCAAAGAGGTTGCAAAAATTGATGAATTCAAGGAAAAGAAAAAAGTAGAAATTTTCCTCGTGCAATCTTGTATTTATTTGGTTTTGGTTTGGTTGGTTCTTTTTTTTCCCCCCAAGAAATATACTTTGTAGTCTGTTGTTAGGAAAAGGAAATCACCTGGAATTTTGAGACTTAAATCCTTTATAGGAAACTGCTTGTAAAGTTTTGCTTGATGCCAAGCTCTGCCCTTCAGGAGTAGGGTGATCTGGATTGGAGTAGTCTGGAATATCTGGATAATTTTCTGTTTAGTGTCCATTTGTCAAACACTGAACAGGCTGCCCAGAGGTTGTCTCCAGCCTGGAGATACTCAATCAAAATATGATTGGACATGATCATAAGCAACCTGGTGTCCTTGACCAGGGCAGGGAATGATCACTGGAGGCCTCAGCTTTTCTGTGATCCTCTTCCTCTACAGGAATTGTATTTGTAGCACTATATTTCATATATTTTTTTCTGTCAATTTAGTTGATAGATTACCATGTGTCCTTCCAGATTTTTCTTCTTACGTCTCAAATGTGTTTTCAGGCAGCATTTCCTGAATAGTGTAATAGTGCTTTACAGGCCTTCCTTTAAACCACTGCCTTACCTGACAGAATTAGGGTTTTTTTTCCTAATGTACTCTTACAGGTTTGCAATCTGAAGTAATTGGAGAAGCCTTTCAGAAAATCAAGAACTGTTTATTTTTCCACAGCCACAACTCAGGATAACCTGGATGACAAGCTCCGTAAGTTTGAAATCCGTGACATGATGGGTTTGACTGATGACAGAGATATTTCAGAAACTGTGAGTGAAACCTGGAGCACAGATGTCTTGGGAAGTGACTTCGACCCCAACATCGACGAGGACCGGCTGCAGGAGATCGCAGGTAACGGATGTGCTCTGGGTAGGTCCTGTGCTGCTCTGGAGCCCAAGGCTGCAGAGCCCTCCTCTTCCTCCTCCTCCTCCTCCCTCCCTCAACAGGGGCATTTCCATGGATTCAACTGGAGATTTGCTCTAGGAGGATTTTTGTGTGCATGACCTGGACTGTACTTAGTTACTCGTTTCTTTTCAACACTATGTTTCCTGACTGATTTATTAAGGACACTTCAGATGTGTTCTTACTTTTCTCTCTAGAGCTGACTCCCCAAGCCCAGCTCTAGCCAGACGCTCCGGCTTTACTTTTGCAGGTGCAGCTGCAGAGAACATGCTAGGCAGCTTGCTGTGTTTGCCAGGTTCAGGATCCGTGTTGCTTGATCCCTGCACAGGTTCAACCATATCAGAAACCACAAGTGAGGCGTGGAGTGTGGAAGTGTTACCAAGTGATTCAGGTCAGAGTCGGGCAGTTTTTGCTTCTTTCTTTAGCATGATTCTAAGACTCTTCCAGAGGCGTAGAATGCAAAACAACGGCCTCTTCCTCTTTCTTCAAGAGATTGCTGTCCTAGGGTTAAGTTAGTTTTTGTGAATACTTCCAGGATTAAAAGGACAAAATGCTCCCAGGGAGAAAGAAGATGGAAAGCACTGGGAGAGACTTCTGTTACTTAGGAAATTCTTAAGGTCTGAAGGGGAAGAGAAGGGTTTGCAAAGGAAACTTGTGCTTGCTTTCCTTCCCTGTGGTAGGAGCTATCCAGGACCACGGTTTACTTTGGTTAGTGGAGATGTGACTGTATCCTGTTGTCTAAGAAATGCAACAATTAAAACAGTAAACACTCCTTAGCATGCCTGTGCAGACAGAGCATTGCTGTCTGTGCAGAGTCCTGCCTTCTGCACCAAAGGGTATAAGAAAACTCTTCCTGAAGTGGTTGAGTTACCTTAAAACTTGACACACTAAATCACCCCCCACCCCTTCCTTCTGCTTGTGGATGTTTAGGGAGCATGGCATTGAGTAATGATACTTCCTCTCTCTACTCTCCATTGTCTCCCTTTTGTAGAGGCTCCAGATTTAAAACAGGAGGAAAGGCTCCAAGAGCTGGAGAGCTGCTCTGGGCTGGGCAGCACGTCTGATGACACAGATGTGAGGGAGGTCAGCTCTCGGCCCAGCACCCCCGGCCTGAGCGTTGTGTCAGGTGTGTGCAACTCCCTGGCAATGCTGCTCTGTCACAGCATGGTCAGCACTCACTTTGCTGCATGTGCTTTGTTTATACATCACTTCACTCAGGAAATAACCTCCTGCACTCATTCTGGAATTGTCAAAGCAGTGGTCCTTCATTCACCTCACAGAGGAAACAAAAAAGGCAGCAGAGAGGTGAATGCCCTGTGCTGCAATAGCAGTGGGTACCAAGGGGGTGTTGCTTTGGAAGAAACTCCAAACTTCCTTGCATTTAGTTTTATTATCACAACTTGTTGTATTTAAGTAAATCATAGCTCTAGTTCTTAATTTTCTGCCAAGTATATGACAGTGAAGTGTCTTTCTAATGCCCCTTGTTTTGAAGATGTAGAGCAGAAATAAACTGTTATTTTATGAGTATAGAAATTTGTAGTGTCTGTAGGTGCTGCTGTGAGTTGGAGTTTCATTACTCACTGTCCACCAAACATTTTAACAGCCTCAGAATTTTGCTAACTTGCTGTATGAAAGACTATTACAGATGCTTCTTTTGTTATGTGTAAGGTATTAGTGCAACATCTGAAGATATTCCCAACAAGATTGAGGATCTCAGGTCTGAATGTAGCTCTGACTTTGGGGGAAAAGACTCTGTAACAAGTCCTGACATGGATGAAACAGCCCATGGTAAGTTATTTATCTGGAATCTCTGATAAAAACAAGTGACATTTATGGAATTCTTAAATTTTACAATTTCTCCCCAATTTCAAAGTGCTGATGACTAAGCTTAATATTTTCCTTATTTGCCAGTATTGTATTTGTTTGACAAAGAGGCTCCAGTACTTGATCTAAGATCCCTAATTCTGTTTGATTACATTGACTATCCTCTTGCATTTTGGACCTGGGCTGCTCCTCAAGAATTCCCTGTTTTTTGTGATGTAATTCTTTGATCATTTCAGTGTACTACAGAGATCTTTCTATGCAGGAATATCTTTAGAAATATTTTGCAGTATAAGTTTTGTAAACTTTTGTTGCTGATGTCTGTTCTTCCAGTGTCTCTCGTGTTGGAGGCAGTTTTGGTATGGCACTAACTTTGTTCTCTCTATATTTCAGGAGCCAGTCAGTTGACATCTCCTCCTTCTCAGACAGATTCTTTGCTTGCATTGTTTGACCCTCTGTCCTCAAATGAGGGTGAGTTATGAAGATGAAACTTTGTTTTAAAAGTGGGCATTTTCGATGCCTCTATGTTAGTACCAGGTAATCAGGTAATTTGGAATAATATTAAAAGAAATGTGTGTGGCTTCTCTTCTGCTTGTGACCACAGGTGTGTCAGCTGTAGTAAGGCCTAAAGTGCACTATGCAAGACCCTCTCATCCACCTCCAGACCCCCCCATCCTGGAGGGAGCCGTGGGAGGCAACGAGGCGCGGTTGCCGAGCTTTGGCTCTCACGCTTTGATTCCCACGGACCTGGAAGCCTTCAAGCAGAGACATTCCTACCCCGAGAGGCTGGTCCGCAGCAGGAGCTCAGACGTGGTGTCCTCGGTGAGGAGGCCCATGAGTGACCCTGGCTGGAACAGACGTGCTGGGAATGAGGAGAGGGAGCTGCCCATGGCCTCCAGCAGCACCGGGGCAGCGGTGCTGGCAGCCACCTCTCAGTCGTCATCCTCATCTCCCAGCAAGGACTCCTCCAGGGGAGAGGTGAGGCTTCTATTTGTCATTTTATTTTTGTCTCTCGTGCCCACTTTAACTCCACATCTGATGCCAGAAAGCTGGAATTAAATGTCTTTAGCCAAGGTGTTGCAACACACTTTTGTTAACCTTTAAACGTTGGCCAATAATATTTTATAAGATGAAGCTGCAGATGTTCAGAGTGGCTTAAATGGATCTGGCTTCTCTTAAATTTACTGATGAGGTTTACTGGATTTGGTGGTACTTCAGAAACAGATTCATTGTTGTGTTAAATTGCTGCAGCAGCCTGAAAATTAATTTTCTTTAAAAGAAAAATAAGTGAAATCTAAGGTTCTTTGTGGCAATGGGTTTGCATTTGCAGGATGTTCTTCTTTAGGAGAGATATTTCTGATTTAATCTGCTCTTTGTCCTCTGCTGTAGTTCTGTTTTTATAGTCAGTGTAGCAAAAGCTGATGTGAAGGAGAAATTTTCTCTTTACACTTGATTTGGTAAATGCTCAAATGTAGCCTCTGCCCTTCTGTAGATTGAGGAACGGAAAGACAGTGATGATGAGAAGTCTGACAGGAACAAGCCCTGGTGGAGGAAACGTTTTGTGTCTGCCATGCCCAAAGGTAGGATCATGTCTCTCTGGGTTTGGTACTTTAGTCACAGCTCACACTGCCTTTATTGTCTCTTTAGTCACTTTTATGGTTAAAGTGTAAATAAATATGTAAATAAAAATGGAAAGCTATCTGACTCCCTGGGCTGGTAGTTCCCTGGTGTGCTGTATCTGGAAGGCAAAACTCTTCTGCCTGACCTCATGTCTGTTAAAGGTGGGGCTGACTATAGATGATGACAGTACAGTTCTGCTCTATTCCATGGATAAGCTTATGCTCTTATGGAACCTGATTTGATGAAAATTTTCTGCATTAGCCCCTTCCTTAAAGTTTCTGCTATTTGGCCATTATCTCAGAGTAGTCTTTGATGAGGTGCCCTGTATTTTCAGCTCCTATTCCGTTTAGGAAGAAAGAAAAACAAGAAAAAGACAAAGATGACATGGTGCCTGACAGATACGCAACGCTTCAAGGTATGTGGATAACATCATCATGGTAATTTTCTCTCAGAATGTGCCTCCTGGAGCTCCAGGGTACCCACCAGGTAGCTATTGACAGACAGGTATGTGCTGTTGTAGTTGGTGTTCAGAACTGACATTTTGGATAAGAAAATGGATGAAGATTTCCTGACTTGAAGGCTGGTTTTAAGTTGTCACATCTGTCTGTGCATGTAGTGGATTCTCAAGTCCTCACTTTTCCCCCACCCTCATTATGGAGCTCCTGTCCTTGTCACAGCTGAGCTGTAAGGATAGCTGCACACACTGTCCTATAATAGTTATTTAAGTGTTAAATTAAACATGGTTTGAACCTGGATGTTCTGTTTTCTGTTTGCCTGATCCTTTCTAGAAGTCTTTAAATATCCAAGAGCCTTTGTGTATGCAGTATGAATGTGCTGAGGATCTGCTCAGCATCTGACTTCATTTGTTCACTTTGATTGTACTGTTTGTTTTCTGGTTTGCTTTGGACTTTATTAATACATTTGAATTTGGGCTACATGGGACACAAGCAGCTCTTTGTTTGATCTGGCTAAACACAGAGTCCAAAAGTGTAGGCTTAAGTTTTTGTATTTGCTTTCAGTTGGCCCAACAGCAGGGTAACTCCTGTTGTTTTTTATGCTCCTTTCAGATGATCCCAGCCCAAGGCTCAGTGCACAGGCACAAGCTGCTGAGGACATTCTGGACAAATACAGGAATGCAATCAAGAGAACAAGTCCCAGTGAAGGAGCCATAGTGAACTACGACAGTGCAGGTGAGAACCTGGCTTTTGTAATCACCACCAACAATAGCTTCTGCTCCTTAAAGATAAAAACACTGCAGTATTCTAGACCAATGTTAGCATTAGCAGCTGAACAATGTGAGCTCTGAGCAAGAAATGTTTTCTAAAATAATCTGTGGGACAATCCCTCAGAGGCTGGGAATTAAATCAGTATTCCCAAGGACAGCTCTTTCATATTGCCATTGAGGGAGCTGGTTGTTGATAGCGCATCTCCTATCAGGGTTTTTTTTTGTTTGTTTTAAAAGCACACTGAAGAAGTGCCTTCCAAAACTTTTGCAGTTTCTTCTCAGGAGCTTCTAGGTTGTCTATTTTAATGTGCCTTTTTTTCACGTATCCAGAACAAGTTGATTTATTTGCTGTCTCCATTCTCTCCCTGACCTTGGAATAATGAGCAGAAAATTAGTCTGGTTTCTTCTTCTGACTGCTCTCTTGAGGTGTAATGTGTTTTTTTGTTTCCACAGAGGCAATTGGGGATGGTGAGAGCATGCACGACTCCCCACGGGATGAGGCTTTGCAGAACATGTCTGCAGATGACCTCCCAGACTCTGCAAGTCAAGTAGCACAGCCACAAGGTTCTGCTTTCTCCTATAGGTAAATATATTTGCAGGTTTCATCTTACCCACAAAGCAGAGTTAAAAGCTGAAGCTGTGTGACTGGTTCCCACAAGAACCTTAATACAGATTCATTGTAAACTTTATATGCTTTTAGTTTTAAGCATCTCAAACTGTCAAATTTCCACTGATGAAGGAGGGATGTTGTAACCAGAGAGGACAGAGCAATTCAGTGTTTAAGAAAGTCCCTTTGAAAATGGTGCTGTATCAAAAGAACTGATATTCTAAATTCTTGACCATGTTGTATATTGAAATGATGTTAAATGACTTCCAGGCAGTATTAAATAAAAAAGAAAGTAAAGACTTCTTACTGAAGAACCAGGCCTCTCATCAACCGTGTTGAGAAAATATTTTTCCTCTTTAAGGGATGCAAAGAAGAAATTGAGGTTGGCTCTTTGTTCAGCAGATTCTGTTGCCCTCCCGATGCTGACACATTCAACAAGGAATGGTCTCCCAGACCACACAGACCCTGAAGGTAAAGGCTCCTTGCACTGTGTGTCTCTCCTTATCCCCATGTAGTGGCACTTGTATGCAGCATTTATGGTCCCTTCTCTTTGCCATAAATATTGAGGGCACAGGCTGCCTTTTGGCCCCAGAGTGTTTTCATTCTTACTCCACAGACAAACTGCTATCTCAGCCTGGTCTAAGATTTTTTTATAATGAAGAATCACAGATACAGTGCAGGTAGAGCCTGAAGCTATAGAATAGACTCTCAAAATGTTGGGAGTTGTGCTACTTGAGTGATTTACTGGGTCTTTATGTTGACTTAGTATAAATCTGTTGGGTTGTATCCTTTCATTCACTTTTATTTGTGGACAGCTGAATTTGTCACCTTGTCTGGTCTTCTTCACATTTCAGAATGGTTCTAAATACTAGATAAGATAGTGATATAGAAGCTTATCCTCTGATAACTGGAAAATTCAAAAAGGCTTATTAAATTGTTCTAAAATAACATTTATTGCCTAATGTACAGAAGTTTCGTTTTAAACTTTTAAATTAATGTGTTTCCCATATTCAAAAACAGTTTATTTTCGTCGTGCCTATGTTTCTTTTCCTTAATATTTTTTTCCTTTGTTCTTTATTTAGATAATGAAATTGTGTGCTTCTTGAAAGTTCAGCTGGCTGAAGCCATCAACCTGCAGGACAAGAACCTGATGGCGCAGCTGCAGGAGACGATGCGCTGCGTCAGCCGCTTCGACAACCGCACCTGCCGCAAGCTGCTGGCCTCCATCGCAGAGGACTACAGGTACCTTGTCTGTCCTTGTCTGTCCTCTGCCCCTGTCCTAGCACTACAGGGGCTCTGCAGCACTGGGCTCCCAAATTCTTGTGTTTATTCACCAGCAGGTTGGGAAGCTCCCTTTTGTTTTAAGTTGTGCTTTACCGAACCAGGTTATGGCTTCTCTGCTTCCCCACTAAAGGATGCAGTTGTCTCACCCACGTGAGGCAAACTTCCGAATTCAGGCAGGGTTTTGTTTTGAAAGCAACAAGTGGAGGAATCCTTTGTAGAGCTGTTAGCCTCTGTCTTTACTGTGACTCTGATGTAGAGCTCTTTGCTTTAGGAAAAGAGCTCCGTACATCGCTTACTTGACTCGCTGTCGCCAAGGCCTGCAGACGACGCAGGCGCACCTGGAGAGGCTCTTACAGAGAGTCCTGAGAGATAAAGAGGTGGCCAACAGATACTTCACTACAGTCTGTGTGAGGCTGCTGCTAGAGAGCAAGGAAAAGAAAATAAGGGAGTTCATTCAAGGTAACACTCATGCAGACCAAAGCTTTTATATTCCTTTACTCCGTATTTAGATGCTGACTTGGGTTAATGTCTTAAAATATGTCTTTTGATCTGAGCAGTAGATTCCTAAAATAATTTTAATTTCAGATGGTGAATTAATGGCTAAACAGACAGATTACTGTGACTTTACACTATGTTGTGGCAGCTAAGCCATGGTAATTGTCTGCATTTTTCATGGACTGAGGGAATGAAGATAATTTGACCTTACTTGGCTGAAAAAGTTATGCTAAATTACATTATCTGCTCCATGGCAGAAGCATGAGTACTATTAATTATTTTATATCTATTGATACAAGATAAATTAAGTTGCAGCATTCAGTTCTTAGTCCAAAACCTATGGCTGCACCTTAGAAGACATGGGGAATAGCAATAGTGTGAATCAAGTGAATCAAAGATTCAAAAATATCACAGCATAAGAGACAGTGGCACCAGGAAATCAAAACATCCACTTATACCCAATGGGTTCTATGTTCTCTGTGCACATACCTGACTAAATAAAGCACATGAGGAATTTGGAGTCAAGTCTTGCTCCTGGAGCATATAGTGCTGCACATTAAATGTGCCTAAAACACCTATCAGAAATAATATTTTTTTACTTAAGTGAATGTTCTTTCTCTTCCTCCTTTTCATCAGATTTCCAGAAACTCACGGCAGCAGATGATAAAACAGCCCAAGTAGAGGATTTTCTGCAGTTCCTGTACGGGGCCATGGCTCAGGATGCCATATGGCAGAATGCCAGTGAGGAGCAGCTCCAGGATGCACAACTGGCCATAGAGCGCAGCGTGATGAATCGCATTTTCAAACTCGCCTTCTACCCCAATCAGGATGGAGATATTCTGCGTGACCAGTACGTTAATGGAGTTCAAAGGGCTTGTTTTCTCTTTTGCACTTGGTGCAGTGGAAGCTGTGCAGCTGTCTCCTGTGACAGACTTGTCTGAGTCAACCACACAAATTCATGTTTTTGTTCAGAACGTTTTGTAAAAGAACGAGGAAGGGCTTTAGCACTGTGTGCAAATGTGTTTGCAACAAACTGCTAGAACAGAAAAAAAAAGTTGTAAATGTAATGATTTGAGATACAGACTGTCAGGTTTGCAAGTTGTGTGCTGAGAGAATGATCAAAACCTGGTTCAGGACTGGACCTGATCCATTTTCTGGTTTCAGTCAGTATTTTCCATGCATTTGGGGTTCCTGTGGTTTAGAACAGATGCTGTTGGGATGCTCTAGAGGACATGTGACTGTTCTTGGCTCTACAGAACAATCCTCTGCATCTTCACTGACCTGGTGTCCACCATCTGTAGGGCCACATTCCTGAAGATCTTTCTTGTCCTATCAAACATGAAACAAGTTTCTTCAGCTGGCTGGCTGCTGCTTACTTTTCACTCTTGTTTTTTGTGTTTTCAGGGTCCTTCACGAGCATATACAGAGGTTATCTAAAGTAGTGACTGCAAACCACAAGGCACTTCAGATACCTGAGGTAACAGCTCCTTTCCTTTGCTGCTGTATGTGTGTTTGGGGTTTGGACTGGGATTGGAATGAGGAGAGGATTGTTCTGTTTTACACTTAGAAGGGTTGCTTTGCTGTCTGTGACAGCTGAAATACCCTGCAGGAAAAATACTCTGTACCCATGGCTGTACCCAGCCACAGCTTCTCTGGGCAGCCTGTGTGTGCCAGGGCCTCGCCATCCTCACAGCAGAGAATACCTATAACTTAAATCTCTTAAATCTTAAGTCTCCCCTCTTCCATTTAGAATTCATCCTGCCTTGAAGCTTCCCATTTCCCCCAAAGCTGTGAGCCTCTGGCCCTTAGCTGCCAGTGGAGCAGAGCAGTGGCTTGGCCAGGTGAGGACAAGGGGTTGGTTTGTCCCCAGGTGTATCTGCGGGAGGCGCCGTGGCCGTCGGCGCAGTCCGAGATCCGCACCATCAGCGCCTACAAAACCCCCCGGGACAAGGTGCAGTGCATCCTCAGGATGTGCTCCACCATCATGAACCTGCTCAGCCTGGCCAACGAGGATTCCGTGCCTGGGGCAGATGATTTCGTTCCTGTTCTGGTATTTGTTCTCATAAAGGTGAGTTCTTTTGCAGAGATCGCAAACGCCGGTTAATTCTTGTGATAAACAAGCAAATTTAGGAGGAGAGATAATGCCTGTGGGTTATGGGGAGCTGGCCAGACTCAAACCCAGATCTGATTCAGCAGGGTTTGAATAGGAATGTCAGAAATGTGGTCAGTGGTTTTTGAATCCAAGCAAACTTGGCATTTGGAACCAAGGAAATTGAGGTGCAGATGTGTTTCAGGCATGTCCATTGGAATCTGTCATCTGTGCCTGCTTCATGCTGTCCTCAGGACCAAGATCTAGACCAGGACTGACTTGTGTTGTGTTGCTGGTCTTTTTTGACATGAGTGGAGAATGGTCTGACCATTCCAGATGCTGGAACAACAGGCTTTACGTGTGTTGAGGTCCTGATGACCTTTACAGATTGTGCCAGTGTTCCCCTTCTTTCTCTTGGCCTGCTAGTCCATTTTTCCTTGTTGGAAAAATGTTCCTTTCATCAAACCTGACGTTTTCTGAGCGTGTGAAATGTGGCTGGTGAGGATAAACAGTCCCTACCCTGCAGGTAGGTTACATACTCTGTAGGATGAGGATCACTGCACAAAGGGAATTGTGGTTTTGTTGTGTATCTCGCGGTGTTTTATTGATGTTGAGCTTTGCAAACAAGCTGTGAGTCTCTCTCTCTTCTGCCACCCCAGGCAAACCCCCCTTGCCTGCTGTCCACTGTGCAGTACATCAGCAGTTTCTATGCCAACTGTTTGTCTGGAGAGGAGTCCTACTGGTGGATGCAGTTCACAGCAGCCGTGGAGTTCATCAAAACCATCGATGATCGCAAGTAGCTGGCACAGCACAGGCAGACTGAGCAGGAGAGGAGTTTCTAAGAATGTACAACAGCTGCAAAAAGCTGAAGAAAAAAGACTTTCCTTGTAAAATACTGTACAGAATTGAGGCATTTTAAAACATACCTTTACTAATCTAATTAATTTAACAGAATTTCCTCTTCTCTTTGGGTTGCGTTTTTCTCCCCTCTAGATACTGGCACTGCAAAAGGGACCACAGTTTTCAGGTATTTTGGAATCTCAAAACATTCAGAGAATTCTTCATGCTTTCTCCATCACCCCTCTTCCTGAATTCTTATTCACGTGAACAATTCACTTCATTTAATTTCTAACAGAAAACTGAAACAAGAGGAATCAGGGCAGCCACGTAGTAAACTTTGTAGTTAAATACACCTTTTATTAAGAAAACACCAGCCACACTGAAAGTTTGTAGTAACTGACATCAGTTATGGGTTATATTTCACCTAAATTTAAAATCTGAGAGGACAGTGTAAATATTATATAACTATATTTAATGCATTGCAAGTATCTTTGGACTTACTATCCTTTGAATAAACAAG
The DNA here is from genome assembly GCA_013400275.1 of Rhadina sibilatrix. NCBI lineage: Eukaryota > Metazoa > Chordata > Aves > Passeriformes > Phylloscopidae > Rhadina > Rhadina sibilatrix. Next base: position 191,800 of record VWYO01007405.1, read on the forward strand.
CAAAAGCCTCTCTGACCTCTAACAGGTTACGATGTCCCATGTTTTGGTGACAAAAGGACTTCCTCAAAAGGCTAAGATTTAAAAAGGGCAAACTGAACTATTTATTAAGATGTAATTAAGATTACTGAAATTTCTAAAACTGGAATTTATAATAGGGCTTATTAGCTAGCTGAACACTTCTTGGCCAGGGCATTAGGGTGTTACAGAGGTTTGGATATATAGAGGAGAGGAATTGTAAGTTACAATAGAGAAGTCTAATATAAAAAGGAGAAATAAAATACCTTACTGTAATATTTTTTCTGAGCTATTGTGTATACTGTACAAACCCCAAACAGAGATCCTTAACAGAACCTTGGGCTGTAATATATATTTTGATTAGTGACATTAAATAGATATGCCGGGGGGTTCAGTGAATGTTTTTACTAAATGTTCTTCGTGTTGTCTGCTATGCAGCAGTGCAAGTTTTACTGTTCATAAAAAATATTTTAAAATAATATAACACTGTTCTTTATGAAACATATCATGACATCAGTTCAGGGTGTTTTATAGATTTCTCACCCCACCTTCCCCTTAAACTGACAGTTATCAATTTGAAGAGGTTTTTATGCACAACACCACATGGGTTTTTCATGAGTGAAGTGGTCTGGGGCATGGCCAGTGGGTGTTGGCTGTATATAAGCACTTGCTGCTCTTTTTCAGCTTCAATGCTGTGAAAAAGGACAGTGAGTATTGAACATTTTTCATGTCAGTATTATTTCTTGCTCTTTCCAGAGTGTTCATTGCACTTCTGACATAGGGATGTGGTAAGACTTGGTGTCTGTGAGTGGTAAAGAAAACAAAATCTTTCTCACATTCTTTTCAAAACACAATTGGTTCATTTTGTGTGTGTGTGCATTTTGATGATTAAAACCTGTAAGCAACTAGTACTTGGGAAAATCACGTGGTTAATTGGAATTAGAGCAATTTATGTAAAGTAGTGAGTGCTTGACTTGGCTGTGCTACTTGTCAAGGCATAATCAGGAAACTTACTTTTTAGGGCTCTCAGATATAACTCAATCTAGCAGTTTTGCCAAACTAATCACAGGTGAGAATGTGGGATGGTAACCTTTTCCTTTTCTTTATAGTGTCTCTCCTCTATTAGAGACTCGATTGTGTGGAGGAGCAATACTCAGTCAAAACAGAATTCTTCTGATCTGCCTTACTTGGTGTCTCAGTCTGTGTAGCATTGCAATATTCTGGTTATTTAGCCTTGATGGGTTTTTGGTGCTGAACATGTAACTCAATATTGCAAGCACAGCCCTGCAGCAAAGCACAAACATGCCCTTGAAGATATGGCCAGATCATATCAAAAAAGCAATATAAATCCATTTCTATTGAAGTGTCCTGTAATATGTAATTATTACTTGAATATCCAAGATGTTAAGACTGATGTGTGAAAGTTCTGCAGTTTGGGTGTTGGTTGAGGAGGGTATTTGTAGGATCCCTGAAAAGGCACAAGGCACAGGGGTGGTGATCACCCTCTGTGTTGCCTCTGCTGGCCTGACCCACAGGGTTTGGTCAGCACCATCGGGGCTTTCAGGTTCACTCTCCTTTATGGAAGGGGCAAGAACCATTTCCTTTACAGCTTTTATCACTTGGTTTCTCTGCATAGAAAAAATACTTTAAAGAACTGGAGTCTTTTTTTAAATGTTGCTTAGTTATTTTAAAACCAGTAGATGTTTCAGTGAGCCCCAGGTGAGCTGAGAGTTTTTGTAGCAAGATGGTCCTTTGCTTCTTTTTTCCAGCCTACTCTGAAGGTCCTTTATATAGTCTTGATAGGTGTAGTTAGAGAATTAGGCTTTCCAAAGAATTAAAAACCTGCCTGTAATGTCCTGTTTTTCCCGGTGTCCCGTAATGTTTTGTTTTAAAATGCTAAATTCTGTGTCTAGGAAGTGATGTTGTTAGGTTTGATGTGCAATAGCAAAGGTGCAAAGACACTGCATAAAGGACCAAAAGTACCAGAACTGCTGCCAAAAGGTGCCAGCCACGGGCCTGTTGCTGTAATCTCAGTGCTTTCTGTGAATTAAACTCCTTCAGCCACTGGAGGAGGGATGGAACATTTTGGGCAGAGTGGAGCAGGAGAAGGTCCTTGGTAACAGGTCACAGTCGTGGGCTTCAGGCTTGGTCGTTGTCTCAGTGCTGATTGTTGGCAAGTTCTGAGGAGCTGCCACGTAAAACACTGGCATGTCTGTGCCTGGGAATGTGACAGAGGTGCTGGTTTCCTTTTTGGGTAGAGGAGGGAAAGGAAAGGCCTGGGTTTTTCATCTCTACGAGATTCCTTTGTGCTCCTAAGTGAGATTTCTCTTTAAACCTTTTTAAAATCCTCTTTAAGGAGAATCAGAATGTGTCTGGCCTCTCAAGGATTTGAGTTTAAAAGTTTTTGTTTTGAAGACCTTTTATTACCAAATGCTGAATGTAACTGCCATAAACTTCAGGAAAAAAAGCCACGAACATGATGCTGTTTCCTGTGGGTGAGTCTGGTGAGCTCAGTGTTGGTTTGTGTTGCTTGAAAATGTTCTTGTTCTGCTAAGCCAAATTCTCACAGAATTGGAGAACTCACTGCCATGGGAATGGGGGGGGGAAGGGGGTAGGAGAGGGGGCAGAGCTGCTGGCAGCAGAGCTGTGTGTTGGCACGAGTGAGTCAGTGTGCCTGGAGATCTGGAGCAGCAGGAAGGCAGTGGGGACAGAGGGGGAAGGATGCTCATGTCTGGGTACGGCTGGGGACGTGGTTGAGCCTGTTCTACTTGAGAATTAACCTCTGCTGAGTTAGTAGTGTGTGTTCTGTACCTTTTAATTGTGCTTTACCTCTATTGAAAAGCTTTGTACTGCCTCTCCTCTTTGGTAAAGCCTTTATAAATCTAAATTAACGAGCTTGCACAATCTTGTATACAGGAACCCCATCTTGTCTCTTAACGTGATTATTAATGTATTATTCTGTAAAAACTGATTAAAAGGAGAGCAGTTTAACCGCCTGCCTTTGACGTTTCTGCCTTGTTCCAGTGCCACCAGCAGCTGTGCTGGGGATGGCAGTGCAAGTGTGAGCAGCTCCCCACTAACTCTGTGGCTTTGTTGGGCATTGCTGCTCTGCACCGTCCTCACACCTCACAGGGAAGGGACATTGGCAAAAAAAGAACCAAAACCCAGTAAAGTGAAGAGGAAGCTCTGCTGCACTGACTGCTTAACACAGAGCTCTTCAGTTATTACTTTGAATCTGCAGCTTGGCTGTTCTAGTAGCTTGAGAGGAAGGAGATAGCTCTGCCTGCAGCAGGACTGTGCCTGTCCCTCTGCTGGCTGCTGTTTGATGCCTTGTTGAGAATGGTCAAGTCCATAAGTGTTACGTTTGGCGTCTTTTTTCTTAGGAAATGTTCATTTTCGCTGATGAGACAGGAGGATTTCTTGAGCTATCCTGCAGCCCGCAGTCCCGCAGCCGAGCGGGGCGGGCGGGGCGGGGCCGGGGCGCTGCCGGGGCCGCCGTGAGCTCGGTCCCCGCAGTGTTATTGACCTTGATTCTCACTCATTTGCATCCAGCATTTTTCATCCTCTGGAATATGGTGTTTGGGGACCTTTCCATCATTAAGTGGATTTACAGCAATTTCCTTATGTGTTTTCTCCAAGGGATTCTGTTATGAGAGGCACATTAAATCTCCATTAATACCTCATTATCCGACTGATAAGATTACCATGATAATGAGGCAGAAATTCTAATTGTTTCACTTCTTATTGTGCCTTTCATTAAATCATATACCTGGAAGTTGCTGTCAGAGTGGGGATCTCCAGCCTGCAGAGCTTGGGAGGTGACCTAGTGCTGTGCATCCTGGTTGTGTCCCATGGTACTCGAGGGATCCTGGGGTGTGCTGGCCTTTTCTCCAAAGCCCAGGTGCCTCCTGCCAGGACCTCTCCTCCATGGCCATGCTACCAGCAGGGCTTCCAGTGGCCCCGGGGCCCTTGGCAGCCTGCACTGGGAGCATGGATTTGGAGAGACTGTTCCACCTGGCCCGGTGCCCGCGCTGCCGGGGCTGTACGGAGCTGCCTGCTCCTGAGGGTGGTTAAGCACAGGGGTGTGCAGCCTCTGCCGGAGCTGTTACAGCCCATCAGGTCAATGATCCATGAGCTAAAAAGTCTCTAAGAAAGAGCAATTATTGTCTATCATGTGTCAAAGGCGCCCGTATTGACCCCGATGGATGGAGCCATTATGGGCTGTTGAGGCAGCGATCCATGAACGGCTTCAGGAGCAGAGGGCTGGGCAGCCACACCAGCGCCGGCACCACGAGCTGAGGGGGCAGGGAGGCTTCGGGGAGGGCGGCACTGGCGATGCTGCCAGCGGCCGTGTCCTGCCATGGGCAGCCTGGAGCCACGCGGAGGTGGGGAAGGGCTCTGCTGAGCCCCAGGGCTCCCCAGGGATGTCCCCCAGCTCCTGTCCCCTGGCGCCCGCACAGGGATTCCCTGTGACCAGCACGGCAGCCACCCTCGCCAGGAAACGCCACAGAGCCCCGCTTGGCGCTGGATCCAGCTCTGGATGCACCAGGACATCCCTGGGCTCCCTCAGCCTGTTCCTCGGGCCCAGCTGACGAGGCAGCGGAGCCCGCGGGGGGTGGCACCTCCTGCCCCGCGGGGCCGGGGCTCCGCAGGGCTCCGCAGGGCTCCGCAGTCCCCGCGGGGCTGCTGTGGGGCCGTGCTGCTCTGAGGGGCCCTGGCCCCAGCCCAGGCTCCCGGATCTGCGAAGAACGGAGCACAAGGGGTCTCAGGCTCCTCCTGCGCTGAGTGGGAGATGTCTCCATAGTAACTGGCACATTCGGAGGGCAGCGGGAACAGGGAACGGGAGACAAAGCCCGTGCGGGAGCGGCGGCAGCCCCGGCACAGGCACCCCGGGCCCCGCTGCTCCGGGAGGACACTGGTGGCACTGCCATGGCAGTGTCCCCTGTCCGTGTGGCGATGTCACCTCTGTGGCAGGGGTGGCTTTTGGCACCAGCCTGCGCAGCCGGAGCCGCGGGGGCGGCTGCGGTGCCCGGGCCGGGCGGGTGCGGGGGGAGCGGGGCAGTGCCAGCCCCGCCGGCAGAACCGCACTGAGCCACGGCGCCAGCACACTCGTTGGGCTGGGGTTAATCAACATTCATTCATGTTTCCAAGTGTAAATTGAGCATTTGTTTAATTATGTGTAAGCAGCAATACATTCTGGCCATTATCTAAATCACTATTTTATTTCCTGGATGTGGTTTCATAATGCCGGGCTTGTGCTCCAGCCTCTGCATCATTAACAGAGAAGAGTTAATGAATATAAAAGCGTAAAGGCTAATTACACTTTAATTTACAATCATGGTCTCATTTTGGGACCACATGAAATCTGTTTTGAAAACAATTAAAACAAAAAGAAAAAAAAAAAGCCCAGCGAAGGTCTGGTGGGCGGAAGGGTTTTGGCACAAAAGCCCGGCCCGGGGAGCCGCGGCCGCTCGGGGCTGGTGGGGCCGGGGCTGCCCAGGGCGGGTCCCTCGCTCCCCCCTTGGCCCGCGGGGTGAGAGCCAGGCTGGCAGCGGGACCCCGGGGCCGTGCTGCTGTGGGGACGGTGCTGAGGGATGTGAATTGGAGCCCGAGCGGGAGCACAGTTCACTGGAAAGAGACAAAGATTTATTGGGCTGCAGATGTTGAAAGCAAAATTCAGCGATAGTGCTGACTCCAGCACTTTGCAGTGTTTGCCGTCCCTGGGGACCCGGTTCTGTGCCTCCCCGCAGGTACGGGTGCCCGGTCCTTGGAGGGACGGCGGCTGGAGGTGAGCGGGGCCCGGCTCCAGCTGTGTGCGGGAGGATCGCGCGGGGCAGCCGAGATTTTGTAACCTCAGGGGCTGGGTGTCAGGGCAGCTCCCTGCGGGCAGAGGCCACGGGTGTCCCAGAGCGTCTGGGCACTGTCACAGCTGATGCCGTGTCCAGCCCGGGGCAGGAACTGTTCCCGCTGGCACGGGATTGCCTTTCCGGATCTGGCTGTGGGTAACAGGTGGGATTCTGAGGCTGAGGTGTAGGCTGGGAAGAGAGCAGGGCCTGGGGGTGCACAACTGGAGCCTGAGCTCCTGTGCTTTGCAATGGGTGAATACCTGCTTGTAATTCCTTTATTCTGATCCCCTCAACAATGGGATAAAAGCTGTGTGCTGAGGCCAGGAGGGAGCAGTGGCCTCGGTGCCAGAGGCTCATTCCCTTCTCTGGGCTGCCTGCCTGCAGCCAGCAGAGGAAATAAATCTCCCTGAGAAAACCACTTTGCTCACACAATTCCAATCCAACAGGGCATCATGGCATCACTCACTTCTTGTTTTATTTAGCTGATAATCTTTCACTGGGCCTGTTGAGCCCTGCAGAAGCACGATGCCCTTACTGGCTGCCGTGGGTGCTCAGAGCTGGGAGCTCATGGACTTGGGCACTGTGAGGGCAGCGGTGCCCATCCCTGCCAGGGCTCAGCTTGGGCAGTGCTGTGTCTGTGCTGGGAAGTGTCCCCCAGGCCTGTGCCCTGAGCTGATGCCCTGCAGAAGCACTGAAGACCCTGTGGTTTTGCTCACCCTGCCTGTGGTGGAGGACAGGAGGTGTCCTTCCACTGCCAGGTGTCTCTGGAGGTGGCTCAGGGCCACCTGCTCAGTGGGATTTACAGGACTCAGCACTCCTGGGGCCAGGGGTTCTGTGGGTGCCTCTGCTGCTGCTGGATGTGCTGAGCTGGGGCAGGGGAGGCTCCTTCACCAGTGGCACCGTGACAGGCACTGTGACAGGCCCTGGTGGGAAGGTGGGTGCCAGGGCTCTGCTGACCCCCTGGTCTGTGTGGGCTCCACGTGCCCGGTGGTGGGAGCCCATCCCACCTGGGAATGCTTCCCCTGGCCAGGGACAATGTAGGAGCTGTGCCACAGGTGAGACCTGGTGTCCCTCAGCCAGGATTGCCATCCAGCCTGTCACTGCGTGGCGGGGCCGTGTCACTAATGAACACATCCTGCGGTCGCTAATTGGAAGAGCTCACAAGTGGGAATTCCTGTGGGTTAGGCACAGTACCTGCACTAACAGGGATTTGACTTTCAAAAATCCACGGCTACCGAGGGCAGCAGAGGTGGAACAGCTGCAGTGCCCTGCCCACGCCGGGAGCAGCCAGTGGCACTACACGGGTCAGACCTTCATCACCTCCACTTCCCTGGGAAATGCGGTACCTGGTACCCAACCTGCAGCTGAGGGGATGCCCGGGCTGCTGAGGGCTCCTGGTCTCTGGGGTGGTGTTGGCTCCAACAAGCTGTGCCTCCTGAGGGCTCAAGGCTCACTCAGGACCCTTTGCAGTGGCACTGGTGGTCGCAGGGCTCAGCTCCCCTTGGCAGCAGTGTGGGGACATTGCTTGTGCAGGGCCTCATCAGCTCCCCACAGCTCCCTCTTGTCAGCGTTCCCACCTTCCCACTAATCCTTGTCATCCCAAATCCTATCAGCACTGATTTGATATTTACCTCCGAATCACGGGTGAACATGTTGAACATCATCATCCAATGATGATTCCCCATTGACAACCACTTTTTGAGACCTGTCAGTCAGCCAATTCTTAATCCTTCTAATGTGAGCTCTATTGATATTATATACAGCTAATTTTTTAATCAAAACGTCATGTACTATTAAATCAAATGCCGAACGGAAGCCAAAGCACACCACTGCTCCTCAGTTACTTCTATGAGGTAAACTTTTAAATTCAAGGAATGAAGTGGAATTTTTTGACAAGCCTGATTCCCATCCAGCCGTGCTCCTGGCTCTGGTTACAGCCCCACTTGCTACCACCTGCAGCCGTTCCAGCTCCTCAGCCTTTCCCCGGGACGGACACGACTGGAGGGGTGAGTGTGGCCGGGGCGGGGAGAGCGGGCTGGACGTGCCCGGGGAGGGCCGGGACAGAGGAGCCGCGTCCAGGCCACTTCACAGTTCAAGTCTGGGTGGGGAAATGGGAATTTTCCTCCTGTGCTGGATGCAGCCTCTGACCTGAAAATGTGGGCCCAGCCTCCGCGGATGCGGCGCGGGGGCAGGCGTGCAAATGCGATATGACAGCGCAAGACGCACCAATATGGTTACCAGCTGTCCGGCCGCCACCGGGCCCCGCCGGGCCGGAGGGCCGTGCCCCAGCCGCAGATGCGCTCCGGGGGGAGGAGGGAGGGCAGGGCAGGGCCGGGCTCGGGCACCTACGTGCGGGCAGGCACACGCTGCCCAGCGCCAGGGGCGGGGATGGCACCGGCGCTCCTCACGCCGGGACCGACCCGCGGGTCCCACCGGAGTCGCCCTGGATGGTGCTTGGGTGTAGCTTGGGTGCCTGTGCCACCCTGGCTGAGCTTTGGGGACCCCTGCCCAGAGAACCCCTCCAGCTGCCACCCCTGGGGGCTCCGGCCCTGCTCCATCCAGCACAAGGCCACTTGCCCAACTCTGTCCCCTGCAGCTCAACCAACCCTCTGTAAATCTAAATTAATAAGGTTGCACAGCTACAGACACAGGAACACAGGCTGTGTCTTGTCTTTGTCGATCAATGCTTTCTATCATCCCATAAAGCTGATTAAAAAGCAGAGCAGTTCATCTCACCAGGTTCCGCATCCCAACATTATAAATTTGATATTCCAGTTAATGATTGTCAGCGCTGGCGGAGGACACGGAAGCTGGTCAGTGTTTGTAGGTTATAATTAATATTGGAGCATTGGAGTTGATGTATAATATTGGAGCATTGCTGCACAGGGCACCAAGGAGGAATTTGGGATGGTTAGGAATTTATTATCCCTAAAATCCCGAGAGAAAGGCTGTTTGTGTGTCCTGCACTGCCTGTGCCAGGGGGACACAGAGTGGCCAGTGTGACCTGTCACGGTCACCAGCTCTGCACCTGTGTCCCCAGTGTTGCTGGGAGGGTCAGCCAAGGGGGTCAGCTCCATGCCAGCCCTTCCCTGCTGTCCGTAGGGAAGCTGCACTGAACAGATGTCTCTGCCCCAGCTCTGGACACAGGGATGTTGGTCCCTCAGGCTAGACGGTGACCTGGTTGCCGATGCCAGCTGCTCGGAGAGCCCGTGGGTGGATGCTGCTGTGCCTCCCTGCCTGGCAGCCCTGCCGGGGGTCGCTGCCCCTCGGTGGCCGCGGGCAGGGCTGTGGGGGCTGCTCCTTGCCAGCCGAGTGGCACAGGGCACAGAGTGCCACCGGCGCAGCCCACGGCCTCTGCCTGGGCCAGCACAGGGAGTTTGGGGGCTTTGTCCAGAAGTAAGAAACCTGACCCCAAAGGAATGTCCTGAGCTGTTTCTCTGGGATAAAACCCCATAACTTCACCAGATTCCCAGTGTCAGGCAGCCTCAAGTCCTGGATCGGTGAGGTGTGGGGGGATTTGGGGGGTCACTGATCCCAGACAGGAGCAGGGACAGGAATAGGGAGAGGGAGAGGCACAGGGCAAGGGACAGGAGAACAAGGACAGAGAAAGGGGCCGGGGAGCGGGCAGGGACCGGCCGCGGCGGCGCCGCGCCGGAGGCTGCGAGCGGCGGCCTCAAGGTGGCACCGTAAGAGTGGGAACAGCGCAGCAGAACAAAGGCAGAGCTGAGAGCGCCCGGCACGGCACAGAGACCCACGGCAGAGCCCCCAACCCGGCTCAGAGCCCCCAGCCCGGCACAAAGCCTCACATCCCTGGGCAGAACAGGAGGGTCCCGATGCCACCGGCAAAAATGCCAGCACTGGTGAGGAGAAGGGGGTCATGACGGTGGCAGGATGGGGCCGTGGGGCACCCACAGGCCAGCACGGGTAACAGGAGCCTCCCAGCCCCCAGCGTGGGGCTCTGCACGGCCGGGGCTGGGTCAGTCACAGCTCAGAGGGGACCGGGCCGATGGTGTGTGTCAGACACCCTGCCTCTCCAGGGATTTTGGGGGCGATTGTCGTGTTTCTGTGTGTTTCTCCAGGCACGGGAAGGCGGATGCCGTGTGTGTGGTGTGGGGTTGGTGCCCACTGGAGACGATGGCAGGGACCCACCCGGCCCTTTGGTGCCAGGTGATGCTGGCATTCACTTGCTCAGGGACAGAGATGCTGAAAGGGAACCCAAACCCCTCGGTGGGTGTGTGGTGTCCTCCTGCCCGGCTCCCCCTGGCCACCTGAGCCCTGCTGGCTGCCGGGGCCGGGAGGTGCCCTCCTGCTAATTGGAGTGTGCTGAGGAGGAACCCCTCAGCTCTGCCTGCCTTGACATTAAGACCTAAACTTGCTGTAAAACCAAATGGATACGCACACCCACATCCACGAGGCTTTTAGTTCAGCAACAAGTGAATCCATCAAAGCTCAGCACCTAATTTAATAGCAATAATGAAAGGTGTGCGTCACTATTAATTTAAGCACTCCAACATTAGCCTTGCACTTAGAAACCAGCAAGGCAAAGCTATTTACAAATGAATGTACCAGGGCAATAAATTGAAAGGACTGGTCTGACCTGCGGTGGCGGCTTTCTTCATTTATACATAGATATATTTCTATAGATGCATTTATTCCCATCTCTTTAGCGAACTCTCCCTAATTAAGTTGAAGTGGCAGTGGAAGTGTGGCAGTAAGTGTGGAAAGAAGCTGCTGAAAACGTATTTAATTCATTATAAATAATCTTTGATACCGTGAGGTTGCCTAAAGGTTTCAGTATCAGAGCAGGACACCCAGGAAGGCCAAGGGGATCATCTGCACACAGTGGGAGCGTCTGCATCCCGTAGTTTGACATCCTCGTCAAGGCAGGGAAGGGGGAGCAGGGCTGGGGAGCTGGGTGAGGCCCACGGACACGGGGCCCTGGCTCCCCGTGGCTGTGCGTGCCCCCAGGAGGGTAATGTGTGTGAGGAGGAAGGTGTATGTCACCCACATTAAAGGAGTTTAATGTGCTCAGAGTCACATTATTGTACCCTTGCAGAATACATTATCTGTGCGCTGCCTTCACAGGCTGTCACCTCGCAGGGAGGCTGCAGAGTTCCTGGAAACCATTATCAGCCTCTAATGATATTATCAAAATTGGAGCACTCGTGGCCAAGGATTCCTGCCTGCTGCCACCACTCTGTGTGCCCTGAGAGTCCATGGGAGCAGCGGGACAGGGTGGGGCTCCACGGATCCTCCTCTGAGCACAAATCCCATGAGTGATGGACTGAGGGGTGCAGGGGCTGGGGGGGCCCTGGGAAGCCACTGTGGGGGCTGGGGTTGGCACCTTGGGCAGGGGCACCTGCACCTGCCCTGCAGGGTCTGTGGAGGAGCCCAGCCCAGGGGGCAGTGCCCACCACTCCCCACTCCAGGGTGCCCTTCCCATGACACCAGTGACCCCGAGGGCTGCTCTGCTCTCTCCCTGTCTGCTGGCACTACAGAAAACCAGACTCCTCTTTTTTGGAGTGTAATCTTCTGCCTGCGACAAGGAGCCACGCAAACTGATAAATTGCAGATTAAACGAGTGCCACACTCCACTCCAGCCCTGGCTGTTAATTCCCCTGTTGTGCAATTCCCGGCTCTCAGGGCCTGTCAATTCCAGCTAATCGCAGGAGGCACTAAAACACTCTGCCCTGACAGCCCCGGATCGAGGCACCCCTGACTCCCGGCTCAGGTGGATTGCACGCATCACTTATGCACAAATCAGCAATATGCCAGCAGGGAGGAATTATGTCCGATGACAGCCCAGACATGAGGTACATATTGCAGAGCCGGCGAGCCCCAGCCGCCGTGACAGATTGCGGCGCGGGGCTGCGCTGGTGCGGGAGCAGATCCCGGCTGCACCGGCCCCGGGCGCACCCGGAGCCACCGGCACCGCCTGTGCTGCGGCGGGGATGGGGCGGCACTGCCAGCCCGGGCCCCGCCCGGCCCCGACCCCGGCCCTGGCCCCATCCTGTCCCCATCCTGTCCTCGTTCTTGTCCCCATCCTGTCCCCACTCCTGTCCCCATCCTGTCCGCACTCCTGTCTCCATCCTGTCCCCGTTCTTGTCCCCATCCTGTCCCCGTTCTTGTCCCCATCCTGTCCCCGTTCTTGTCCCCATCCTGTCCCCGCTCCTGTCCCCGTTCTTGTCCCCATCCTGTCCCCATCCTGTCCCCGCTCCTGTCCCCATCCTGTCCCCGCTCCTGTCCTTGTTCCTGTCCCCATCCTGTCCGCACTCCTGTCCCCGTTCTTGTCCCCATCCTGTCCCTGTTCTTGTCCCCATCCTGTCCCCGTTCTTGTCCCCATCCTGTCCCCGTTCCTGTCCCCATCCCCGGGCTGTCAGTGCCACAGCCTGGATTGCCCGAAGGGGCAAAGGGAAAGGAGGAGAGAAGGGGGCTGGGAATGGCACCGAGGGCACAGAGAGTGTCCCACCTAGGGTGAGGGGTGCCAAAACATCCTGCTGTGCCCAGCTGGGGTGGGGACCAGCCCCGCTCAGCCCGGCCCGGCTCTGCTGTAACATTTAACTTGTCATAGTCTGTGATCCTGAAAAGCTGAAATTAATGACAGCCTTGCAGTTGCTCATTAATAATTGCTTCATTACTGTACGCAGTTGCAGCCTCCTGACAATAATGGGGTTTGCTGGTGTATTTCTAATTATCTGGCATTTCAGCTCCCTAATAGAGTCCTGGTGCTCTCTGATGAGACCTTGCTCTCCAGCAGGAGCACAGCTCAGCCCCAGTGCCTGCAGCAGCTCTGTGCTCCTTCTTCATCTGCAGCTCCTGGGAAGAGGCTGAACCACCCTGGTGAGAACCAATGCAGGACCTGGGGGCACCAAGACCCTCCCACATCCCCACTGCACACCTGGGACAGCAGGAGAGCTGTTGGGAGCTCCAGGGCACTAAGCAGGTACGTGCCTGTGGCTGGCAGTGTCAGCGTGGCCACACCTCAGCTGTCCCCATGGCCACACCACAGCTGTCCCCATGGCCACACCACAGCTGTCCCCTTGGCCACACCACAGCTGTCCCATTGGCCACACCACAGCCGTCCCCATGGCCACACCATGGCTGTCCCCATGGCCACACCACACCTGTCCCCATGGCCATGGCAGCCCTGGTGCTGCCCCTGGGTGTGCCCCAGCTGGGTGAGCAGAGCGCAGGAGGTGCCAGCAGCTGCAGGGGGTGCCTGGGGCCGGGCTGGCTCAGGCAGTGGCTGTGGCAGTGGAGGGGAATTCCAGCTCCTGGCAGGAATCCAGCGGGCAGTGGTGGCCGTGGTGGTGGCAGGGGGGTTGTGGCAGTGTCCCCAGGCCCACAGCATGGAAATGGCCACGTGTGCCCTGTGCCAGCCCCCGGCTCCTGCTACTGCGCAGGCGGCCCCTGCACTCCCACCTGGGGAGGGGGCTCATTTGTAGTTAAAAATCTATTGTGACTTGTCAGAAAAATGAATAAATGAGCACATTATTTTTTCATTTTGGAGCTCAGCATCTGTTTGTCTAATCAAGAAAGAGAACTGGGAAAGTCAACCAGGGCTGACGCACACATTTTATTTAACTTTTCCTCTGTCAAAGGAGTTTAAATGTGTAATGAACAGGCCATGGTGATTTGAAATATAATCCCATTACTCTGATGAGATTACCCAGGCTGTGAGAGTTCACAAATCATGCTTAGGGTTTTTAGAGTGAACAACACCCTGTTGAGATTTTTTTTTCCCTCTTTTTGCATTTAAGCAGAGGTGTGTGGGGAGAATCAAACGCGACAGTGCTTAACCCTTCACGCAGTGGAGCAGCAGCACGGGGCCGTGCCCAGGGCCAGCCCTCCCCGTGCCCCAGCTTCTTGGTGACCCTGAGACCTCCCAGGGTCGTGGCAGCGATGCCAGGGAGCAGCACCTGGCCAGGGCACACTGTTGCTGTGCCCACACGTCCCTGTCCTCGTGGCCGTCCTTGTCCCAGCGCTGCCCAGGGGTGGCTGAGCTGGGATGTGATTTAAGGGGCATTAATTTCAGCTGCAGCAGCAGCACCCAGCCCCACCCGCCACCACAGCAGCGCATTTCCATGAATTCATGGGCCCATTATAAACATGTCTCCATAAATAACTCCCCCCATTCATCTCAGGGCTGCACCCAGGGCTCTGCGATGGGTTTCGCCTGCTTGTCCCAGTGCCAGGGCTCAGCCCCGCCTGAGGGGCACCTGAAAAACCCCTGGGATGCTCCAGACTCCCACCAACCCAAACCCAAAGGTGCCTCTGGCTGGAATTGTTTCTCTGGGAGCTCATGGCAAACCCCTGCAGAGCCCAGGGAGAGCATCAAGTGCTCTGGCCTTGGGTGCCAGCATGTGCCAGGGTGCCCTGCTCCAAGGTCACTCAGGTGCTCTCCTATGCTCTGAGGAAGCCAAGAAGGTGGAGGGGAGCTGTCCCTGTGGACAAGACTCCTCTGCCGGCAGGAGTCAGAGAAGATTCGGGGGCTCTCTGCTGCCTCCAGCAGCCGCCTGTGTGCGGCAGGCAGGGCCATCCCGGGCACTGCTCTGCCCGGTGGCAGGGATGCAGGAACAGCTTGCCTTGCTGACCCAGTTGAATGCCCATCTGACTCAATTACATCTACAGCTACCGGGGAAAGACCAGCCCGCCTGGCTCTGTGCTCAGCTGTGCACACACTGCAGCCTTTTAACCCCTTCAGAGACGCTGAGGAGCAGAAATGTCTGTTCTGGGGGAGGGATGCTCAGCTCCTGGAGTGCTGGATCTTTCCAGGATTTAAGGAAGGTTTCCTGTGTGCCACGTATCAAACAGAATCTGATCTATGGAAGTAAATTTGCATTTTAACTGTCAGTGGCTCTTTTGGAGCAGATAAACTCACTCTGGGCTCCAAAGCTCCCTGCTCCTCACCCAGCCCTTGGAGCAGCCTCTGTCCATCCCTCCCTGCCTGGGTCCCAGGGACACCCACACCAGGAACAGGGAGGTGACTGAGAGGGTGTGAACACAGACTGGTCTGGGCGTGGGGCTGTGCCACAAACGTCACAGAGAGCAGAGATGTCATTAGTTGAGTTTTTTTAGGCTCTACTGAGAGCAAACCTGCCCATGCTGAATCCCTGCTGATAACAAATACACATGAGGGGGTGTGACAGCACTATGGCCATGGAAACAAGAGGCTGCTGCAGTTCCTGGTACCAGATAGGCAATTTTTCAGTTCAGTTAAAAAGAATTGAAACTGGGTGGCCAAAGAACATTCACAGAGCAACTTTAATGTTAAATATTTCACAGAGTCAGTTAAAAGAGTCATTTACATCGAAGGGGCTTTTCCCATTGTATCTGTGCTGCATTTGCACATAGAAAATATTAAAAAAAATTAATAGAATACTATAAAATAGTGTTTCTCTTGTTTTGCAGACATCATGGAAGACTGTACAGGGAGGCCTGGCCTCGGTGGTGCAGGGCTGAGCCACAGAAACCCAGAACATAAACACAACAGGTGAGACCCAGACCCTCCCCCTGCCCAGGGGCTGCTCCCAACGCTGTGTTAAGGCTCAGGAAGTTTTCTCTGTACAAAAGCAAGGTGGGAGGCTGGCAGAGGGTGGGCAGTGCCCCAGGGAGCTGCCCCCAGCCCCCTGGGGAACAAGGGCAGTTCTAGGATAGTGGGATGTGTGTGCAGGGCTCCAGTGACCTGGAGAGATGGAAGAAAGACACCTCTGGTGAATTCAACCAAAATGCAGCTCTGGGCCTCAGCAATCCATTCCTGTGATCCCTGATGTACTGAGGATGAACAAGGCCAAGAGAGTTACAAATCCCAGTACCAAGTACGTCTTAATTGTTATTGTTAAAGAATAATATTGAGAGAAGGTGAAGGCATTTCTCAGTACCCAGGGCAAGGGGTCCCAGTGGATGTGCCAGCCCCGGGGTGGCAGCAGCTGAGGGTCTTGGGCAGGAGGATTCTCCTCTCCACCTCCAAGACGTGGATTTCCAACCACTGTGCTGCCTTCAGCAAGGACCTTCCAATAAAGCATTTGCAAAGCTGAAAAGCACAGTTAAATAAAAATATTTTTGAACAAAACAAACACAACAGACTCGACTGTCTCAGTGCTCCCCTGCCATGGCTGCTGTTCCTGGCTCACGGATGCCTCCTGCACTTCAGCAACAGAAGTGAAACCATCTGGGACTGCAGCCTCCCCCCAAAAGAACTGTGCATCATATGGACCTTGAAAAAGATTACATCTGTTTATTAATAGTAAAAATGGATACATTTGTCCTACATTTCGTTTTTAGAAATTTGATCATGTCACAAGCAATACCTGCGTGTACGTGGGTGGATTACAGATGTATATAATTTATTTTAACCAGGCTGTGAAATAATATGTAATCACATCTCTTCTTGTGATTGTACATAATACAGTAATTAAATGATGCCAGTCTACGTCATTCTCTTATTTCTAATCAAAGGAACCTGAAGCGTAACAGTCTTCTTTCCGGCTGATATGGCTCTTTATTTCTGTCACAGGGGAGACCTCCCATCGCCACGGAGGGATGATCTTCCAGCCGTGAGAGACGGGATAATTCAGATTCCTTCCCGGCCGGCCCTGCCCCGGGCAGCAGGGGCCGCGGTCCCGGCGGCTGCGGGCGGGGAGCGGCTCCGAGCGAGCGGCGCACGGGCTCTCCTGGAGCCTCGGCCTCACTGCTGCCCCGACTTCTTCTCCTTCTGGAAGCTAAAGCTTGTCCTCCTGCTCAGTTTTCTTTGTTTCTGAGCAAAGTACTCTGCTCTGGCTGTGCTGGCTCGCGACTCTAGGATATAGTTAACCTGCAAGAGACGAGGTGGTGCTGAACAGCCCGCGGTGGGCAGGGACCCCCAGCCCAGCCCAGCCCTGAACAGGGCTCTGGTGCCACTGGTCCCAGCAACCACCAGCACGGGGATGGCAGAGAGAGCTCAGAGTGCCAGGAGATCCCTGGGCTGTCCTCCCGTGCCCCTCGTCCCATTTTGGGTCACCCAAACCTCTGGGGAAGGCAGAGAGCTGTGCAGACCCCCCAGTGTCGGGATAATCCAGTAACGAGCATCAATAAAGGCCCTTATCAGCCTCAGTAAAAAGAATTCTTCCATTATGATGTTTGCATACTCAGCTAATCTCAGAGTTTCCCTGTGTTTTGGCACATTTTACTTGATGAAAGCATTTTAAAATGATATTTAACAAGCCTGCTACTCCCTAAATTTATTATCTCCAATGCTTTGTGATAATCTCAGAGATAATTTTAATGGAAGGTTAATGCAAGAATCAAAAAGATAAAAATGCCCTTTGGTCTGTCATTAGCTGGTTAATATGCTGTGGCTTAAAACTTGCACAATTTTATGCACTGCAGAGTGTTTCACTTTCATTGCATATTACAGCTTAAGGCATAAAAATATAGGGAATTTTCATGGTCAATAAAGTTTCAGTCCTTCTCACTTGATCATCTAAAAAGCCTAATTTGAAAAGTCTGATTTTTCTGCGCTCCCTAATGCTGATGGAATTGAAAACAAACCAGTGACTTGTGCATGAAACCAGAGAATGTTCCACACAAACAAACTCAAACTTAGGAAAAAAGTACTGCTCAGTATTCTCTCTTGAATATTCATGCTATTGACAGTAAACTTGTCTTTTTACCCTTTGTTTATGACCAGTCTCAAATGTGTGGAGCCACCACCCCTGGAAGTGTTCAAAACCTGAGATGTGGCATGGGGGCAAAGGTTGGACTTGATGATCTTGGGGTCTTTTCCAGCCTTAATGATTCCATGATTCCAAGTGTTTGGAATAGCTGATCTAAGATAAAGTGGGAACAGAAGAATTGGCCTGAGAGCTCACAAAACAGAAACCCCTCAAACCCCCTGACCCTCTGTGCAATGAATAAAAGTTATTTCATCGCACGTCAGTTGTTGAACAATCCTCCAAACTCCACACAGCCAATAAAAGCAAACAGAACAGATGGTTTGCCAAAATTACTGCTTTGGAATTTTGACTCGCCACGAAAGATGAACTTGTGGAAAATTCCATTTCATCTTTCGGGAGTGCAACAAAAAATTTTGTTTCCCAAAGGGAGTTCGTGTCTGTGCAGAGCCCCGAGGAAAGCCAACAGTCCTGGGAGAGGATCAGGGGAGAAAAGCCCTGAGTGTGGGGCAGAGGTGTGAGGGGCAGGAGCATCCAACCCCTGCAGGCACGAGACTGCTGACCACGTGTCTGGAGGTGGAAACTACCTGGACACAACAGAATTTGGTAGTTTTCTTTAAAGTTCCACAGCAAATGGTGCCTCTATTAACTAGAAACGAGCACAAAAGGAAATCTACACACAGACAGGCAGTGGCTGTTGGAATGATGAATAAAACAATGGGCAAGGTGCAGCCATCCTGGCAGGTTAAATACACCCCAGTGGTCCTCAGGCACTGCACCCTCCTGTGTTTCCAGAGCCTCCTGAAGACTCACACGTCTAACAAGTGGTAAAACACCAGAATTTTGGGTCACGTTAAAATTTAATACTCACCTTCAGTACAATTTCATTGACAGTAGCAGCATCTGATTCAAAGTAAAGGTGTTTGTAGTCATGATTGCTTAGATATGTAAGTTTAAATATTGCATGACCTGCAAAGATAAGAAAAAAAACAAAAAAACTGCTTAGAATATTCCTGTAAAGTTTGAGCAGAGCTCGTGTGCCTGACAGAAGAAACCCACAGATGGTGATCTCAGCGTACCATCAGCACGACAGAAGGAAGCAATGAAATGCTGACAGGCTTCTCATGTCATTTCAATTTAAGGCAAGTGGTGGCTTACAGGAGCAGCTGAACTCCAGTCAATAAAGTTCCTTTTCCCATCACATCCCCACTGCAGGAAATGCAAAAATCCATCAAATGGCTGGTTAGCTCTGCTCGGCCCGCCACGGCGCCGCAGCTCAGCCTGGAGCCACGGGAGAAGGCCTGGACTGAACAGAAAGGCACCGAAGCCCAGGATCAGCCTGCAAAGCCTCCTGCCAGAGCAGCCCGGGCCCCGCGGCCGCTGCCGAGCGGCGCCGAACGCACTCGGGGCTGGGATGGCCCTTCCCACGGGAAGGAAAATCAAATGAAACTCTGACTGGGACCTGCTGGCACCTTCCTGCTGCCGGGGCCTCCGTGCCAAACTCGGGCTCCACACGGTGCTGGCCCAGCTGCTCCGTGGCTGCCCCGGGACAGCGCTGCGGGCTCGGCCCCGCGGTGCCGGCAGGAAGGGCCGAGACACAAAGGTCTGATGTGGAGCAGCAAGGAAGGCAAAGCATCCCTCACTTGTATGGCTTCAGAATTAAAATTAAATGTATTCTGTGCGTGATACTTTTCCAACGGTTTTCTAATTTATTCAGCTCAACAGTCAAAGTTAGCAATCCATAAAGTAACAGCCACATTACTGTAAATCCAGGTCTTTCCTGCAGGAAAGCTAATTGGAAATCTTATTTACATTATCTAATTCTCCAGATTTCCAAAAAGTGACTGATATATGCTCAGATTGGTGGCCAGGAAATTTGAGATGCAAGTATTTTATTGTGGCATGTTAATTAAACACCATTATGATGCACTAATCTGGAATATAAATTCTGTATTGAAAAATTGGCTAATAATAATAATAAAAACCCAACCCTTTAAATCATTTGACAAATGATGCCTCAGTGGTACTAAAAATACGGAATTCCAAGCTGGGAGCTCATCAGCATGTTAATGCATGCAGCTCTGCCTGGAACACAGCATCTTAATGATTCCAAAAGTGCCAGTGCACCACTCCTGGGGCTGGGACACAGCACCGCGCTCCACCAGCTCCCACCATCCTCCTTGGACACTGAACATTCCACACTGGTTATCAGAAATGAAATTGGCACAAAACAGGGTCAGAGGGTCCCAACGAGCTGCTGCCTTTGGGTTTTGGGAAGTCCCTGGGTAATTCCTGCTGTGGATCAAGACAAAACCTCCTGCAGATGTTCCCTGCTCCCCCGGAGCCCAGCCCGGCCCCGTGCCGCGGTGACACCACACCAGTGTCCCTGGGGCACTGCCCTGCCCAGGGCAGCCCTGCCAAGGGCAGCATTCCTGCTCCCACGGGCACACAGGCTGCTCTGGTCCTCCTGCCTGGCAGGGCACTCACTGGCCAAGCTCCCCAGGGGCTCCCAGGAGCCGTGGGGACACGGCCCCGCTGCCAAACCCACGCGGCCCCATCCTGCTGGGGCTGCTGCTTTGGTGGAAAGAGGCCAAGAAGACTTTTCCTTAGAAAGCCCCATTACAGCATCATGTTTATGGGCTCCAAGTCCACCACACACTACTTACAGCATGAAATATGAGTGCACTGAAATCCTAACTGGCACTTTGCTCTGCTACTCTTCTAGCCAGATGGAATTTATGAATTGCGAGATTGATTTCCATTTCCAAGAGTGCTTAAATATGTGATGTACCTCTTTCCAATAGAGCACCACCCCTGACAATTCTGAGATCAATAGGAGCTTCCATGGTTTGATGTTTCCGTGTGAGAGGATCTGGTAACAAACAGCAGCAGCTTGAGTGGCTCCTACTGCACGTGATGGGGGATTTAAAGCAAATGCAGACAGCACAAGCAGCTGTTACCATCACTCCACACCAACAGTGGCTGGGTGTTTGCAGGGAGCCCCAGTGCCACACAGTTTGGATTAATCAGCTGCACAGCAACAGAAAATCCACGTTATTCCTGGCCATGTCTGTCTGCTAGAAAAGTCACGGAAAGCAAACGGAATGGCAGAAACTCAGCTGCTACCAACAGCTTTTGTCACGGGGTAGGGGCAGCCCAGGGTGAGCTCAGCACAGCCAAGGGCTCTGTGCCAGTGGCCCTGGTGCCCCTCAGCAGCCCCAGCACAGGAGCCCCCTGCCCGTGCCATGCAGCTGCAGCAGAGCAGCACCTCCCCGCTGCTGCCCTCCGGCCCCAGCTCAGAACGCTGATAAATCCTCCCCAAGCCCAACACTAATGGGTTCCTGTGTGGTTACTCCTGGAGAGGAGCCCACAGGAAGGGCAGGATGCTAATTCACCAGGAATTCACCACGGAGAGCTCATTTGCTCCTTCAGCACCACTCTCCCGTTCAGCTGCTCAGCCCATCTCCTGATTTTTAGCACCACTGCACTGCCAACGAGGCGAGGGAAGAGGCCCTGCAGCTGCAGCTCCCGGCTCTCCTCACCCCTCCCAGGCTGCTGGAAGTGCTGGTGCAGCCTCCACCCTGCAGGGCAGCCCCAGGCTCACACACAGCTCTGAGCAAGCCTGGGCAGTTACAGCTCCAGAACTCCTGACCACGGTGTGCCTGGATGGGCAACAGGAAATCTTGTGCCAATTTACCTAATCTCGAGAAAACATCCAAGCCCTTGGTGGGCCCCACACTGCACCTGACACAGGTAAAACAATAATCACTCTAATCTGAGTAATAAACTCTTTTTATCCAAGTCTGAAAAATACTTTTTTTTTTCTTTTGCCTGGAAAACAAGGATATGAATTTGCACAAGAAAAGATAATTTTTTTACTGAATCTGCCAAGACTAGAAAGTTTTTCTTCTTTCCCTCCCACCCCACAATTCAGCCCTTACCCAAACCCTCTCTTTGCCAACAGAGTGCAAGGAATTAAATCACTAATTAGATGGGGGATGAAAAGAACATTCATGAATTGGACAAAGCAGAAAACAAACAAACACTGGAAATGCAAATTTATGTTAATTTTTCAATATACCTTGATGATTGCTCTGTCATTACTGGGCCATAAGGCAGAAGTCAACAATTAAGAGTTATTAGTGGAATAAATAGCTGGAGAAGGACTCTCTGAAGAACAAAGCACTTATGGACATCATTTGACATCACTGATTCTCACTACTTCAGAAACTGTGACCTCAACAGGCACAGACCCTGAAATCTCTTCCCATGGGCCCAGAAAGGCTGCAAAAGGATTAGAAATACACCAGCAGAAGGCAAGGAATGAGGATAATAAAATGTGCATCAGCAATACTTTTGTACAAAGACACATTTCCTTCAAACCCTGCATGAGCTGGGGGAGCCTCTGCTCTGCAACCACTGCTGCCTTTCACCCAAAGCACTGGGGAGGGGCTCAGCTCTCTGAAATCCACCTGTGATACCTCAGAAATGATGCCCTGACCCTGGAGAAAGGCCTGCAAAGCTGCAAGAGTTGGGTTACCAACCAATACCCTTCCTGACACCCTCTGGAAACAAAAAAAACCTTCACAGGGCACGTCACAAGCTGCAGGGTGGCTGCAGTTGGATTGTCCAGATGTGGCACCGAGCTCTGGGGACAGACAGAATGGGGATGTGGAGCTGCATGTACAGCTGGGATGAATCCCATTTTATGCAGGGGGTATTTACCCCAGAGGTACACAATCTAGAGGCAGTGAGGACAGCCAGCTCTGCATGAAATCCTCACCCCACTGATAGCAGTGGAGTCACTGATGGGTTCGGGGTGCCCACCACGAACCTGGGGTGGGTCTCCTCAAACCAGGGCAGTACTTAGGTGGGAACAAATGATAAGACTCTTAAGGAAAAAAAAAATAACAGCTGTGGTCCAGCTGGCTTGCCCCATTCTCTCAGGCAGAGCATATTCCATGATCTCTTTCCTCCCACCCTTTATGTTCCACTGTAGGCTTCTTACCCAGCATTGCTATTGCAGGGTGCCATGTGTCCAGATGTCCTGAAAACAGAGCTGCAATTAAAGTGCAGCACACACCCACTTTTGTGTCAAATGGTGGTAACTATTCACACATCTGGATTCTTTTCGCCCAAAGCCTTTTGTTTCTTCTTTGAATTACTATCAGAGGCAGAATACTAATGAAGATTTTTGCAAAAATGCTGAAAATTGAGGTGCAACTCGGGGGTTGCCCAAAAAACCTCTTTACCAGCAACCTTGTTTGGGGGAAAAAAAGATAAATAAATCAAAAGGCAGTGTTTCCACATGGCAATCGGCTCCTCCACCGCGTCTGCACCTCATCAATCACGCATTGTCTGCCGGAGAGGCGAGCCTTGTAAATGTCACATCCACTCAGGCCCGAGGAGAGGCGAATCAAAATGCAGCGAGGAGTTTTAATTGGATAGTGTAATTAAACTAAAAAACCCCAGCAGAATAGCTTTGACAGGATAGATGAAGACCCCTTTTAATAGGGCTACAAAACAGATTTGTTAAAAGGATGAGGCAATGCGCGCTCCTGATTGCGCTCGGGAGAACTTGCACGGGGAGGCTGCTGGAGGGGCCCAGCAGCTCCAGCCACGCCATCCCTGACCTGCTCCTGTCCCTGCCAGGCCCAGGGCACCCCTGGCTGCCAGGCCCTTCCCTGTTGGGACACATCCTGCCGAGTGCTGCCCCAGCCCAGCAGGGCACCCGCAGCCACGGCCACCTGTGCCCGCTGCCGTCCCCCGGGCACCCCTGCCTGCACAGCCTGGGCTCCTCCCTTCTGTTCCACACTTGGACACTCCTTTCACTCCAAGCCTGAAGTTTGGGAGCATTTTCTCTGCTGAATCTGTTTTTTACCTTTTGGTCAGGATCTGTGGTTAGTCTCCAATCGAGCAGGAATTTCACTGTTACTTCTTGTTCCGCCGTGGGAGAAGGGCTCTCAGGAACCAGCACAGGATATTTTGTGCACCATTTGCAGAGCACACGCTGCCTCTGCTCTGGCCCCACTGCAGGCTCTGAGCAAACCTGCAACAGCTCTGTTTGAGCTCCCAGAGCAGCAGGAACCCAACACTTCCTGGGTATTTTCAGCCCTTCCACACCCCAACAACGAATCCATTAAATTGGTATTACCCAATGTGCATAATCGAGAGGAACCAGACACTGAATTAAAACATCAAACACCTTTAGCTTTAAATGAAAACTACATAAAAGGGGGTTCAGGCATCGCTCTGGCTATCACTTGCAGCCAGGGTGAATACTGCTGGAAAAGCTATTTTCCTGCAGATGTGGAATTCAATGGGAAAGACTGACTCGTGTAGCAACATCAATCAAAACGTCGGCCGGGCTGGCAGCTCTCGACAGTGAGGCAGGTTCAAAGGTCACGGGATAAAGAAAAAGCCAAGCTCTGGTTCAGCTCTAATATCTCCTCACTGGAAGTCTCACCGAGGTACCTGCCCCCCTTCTGCACTCGCAGCTTTCATTAATCTTCTTGCCATCTTTTTTAACTAGTCATGCAGAACCGCTCGATAGCGAGACATATAATGGGGAGGCCCTGTGCCTATTACCAGGTTAACACTCTGTTAAGCCCCAGTGCAACAATGGAATCAGAATTTAAAGGAAATCTTCAGCTTCAGGGTGCAAAGCGGGCAATTAAATTACAAACTGAAGTTACCCATGCACTCCGTGACCTACGGGACACCTTTGTTTAGGCTCACCCTCATACCCAGGGTGTTTTGACAAAGCAACTGAGATGTCTCTGCTTTATGAAAACAAACAAACAAACAAACAAAAGGCAGATAAAGGATCACAGAGAATGTTGCTTCGAGCAAATGATCAAATAAATCCAATTCCTGCAGCTGGTGTAAAGCACAGATGTCTGGGAAAGCCCTGGGCAGTGCCAGGCCCATCAGGTGTGGCTGCCCCGGGCTCTGCTCCCTCCCCTGCCAGCCCTGGGCATCCATCACGGCCACTCGGACCACAGAGCACTGTGGGCAGTGACACTGAAGTTTCTCCCCTGTCCAAGTAATGTAAGAGACATTACCAGAATCAGATTTCCTTTAAATTACAGTATTGCAAAGGGATATAATTGTATTAAACGTATTATGTTGCTTCCTTAAGACTTTATATTATGTACACTTAATTGAGATACAAAGCTCTTTTCAGCTATAAAAATGACAACTACTTTATTAAGGCTTAAATCTTATTTCTCCATGATAGGATGCTTCCTTTCAAGACTCAAAACATTCAGAATCTCTTGTGATAATCAGGCTGAACCTGATTTAAAGAAGATGTTCGTGCCCAGTGTTGTCAGGTTCTAATGGCATCGGAGCAAGCCAGCAGGGCCATTAACTCTCCCCTCAGTCTAAATCCAGAGAGTCTGATTTAATTTACAAATAAAACTTCAAATTCTGACCCAGGGCTACTGCAAGGGCAAACAAAATCCTCAGCCGTCCCTGCCTACAACCCCCCCCCCAATGGCAAATGAGATGCCAGAGCTTTCTGTTTCCATTTTCTGCCCTCACTGAAGGCAGCTCTGAGTTCTGTGAACTCGCAGCACAGGAAAACTCAGCCTGTCCAGAAGAGCTCCAAGCTGTCCAAAACTATTCCCACCACGTCAGCTCTAAGCTGCTGAGCCCTTCCACACACACACAGGTGCCACCAAAGCTTCTCTGCACCACCCACTCCAGAGAGAAGCAAAGGACACGTGCACGAGACTCTCCACTGCTCCTTTGTGCTGGGACCAGCACCCAACCTCCATTCCCAATGCCCCTGGCCCTTACTAAAAAAGCAGGGTCACATTTGGAGGCTGGTCCAAATCCCTGACAAGAGCCCAGCCCAGCAGAGCAGAGCTCAGCTGGGTTCCAACCCCCAGGGAGGGAAGGCAGCCCCAAACCCAGAGCCCAGCACAACGGGACAAGCACGAGCACTTCTGGAAGAGGAGATGGAGCATGTTTGTGTTACAGGAGATAAAAACATGAAAACAAAATATATTGCAGAACTCAAAGACCTTATCTGTACTCAGCCTCTCTTTGCAATAATTCATTCAAGAAAGATCCGGGAATAATTTTTGATGTAAACTCTGCTACAAACATACATCACCGTGCTGATAAAAATCACAGACAAAACTTGTGAAATACAGTGAGTTTCATTCCTTTATGCTACTAAAATAACTTTTTTCCATTTAAAATTCAAGAGATACCGATCTGCTGTTCGGTTCCCCAAAATGCATCATTCTGAGATGTCACACTAAAAGTCTTTTCTGCTGGCCTAAAATAATGACTTTTGGAACATCTTTAGTGAGTTGGGAAAAGGTCAGCAGTTTCAGGAGGAAGTATTTTCTCCTTTTGGAACGGTGCTGAACCATTATTTAGCAGGAGAAGTTTAAGATGTTCACACAAAAATGAGCAAATAAGCCCCTCAGTACTGTAATGGTTGCCTTGGTTGCAACCTGTCTGTGTCCTCTCCAAAGCCACTGTGATTCTTCACTCAGTGGTCCCCACGTGCAGACACTGCCCTCCTGCACCTGGGCTCCATTTGGGGGCTGAAATTCCTGGGCTGGCAGGATTTGGGTACAAACATAATTCCCCACAGCAGCAGGTGCTGCCAGGAGAGCCCCAGCCTGGCAGGACAGGGACTAAGGTGTCCAGGGATTGTGCCCTGCAATGGAAACCTGAGGTTTCAATTCCACTCTTCAAATACAGCCTTGTTTTGTGGGCTCAGGTGTTTGCATTTGCAGTGAAATGTGGATACAAAGCAGAGGTGTGACAGGATTTAACAGCACAAACTGTCCCTTGCACTGCACACCAAATCCTCACGTGTTTCAGACTACCAGGTCATTGGGGAAGCTTCTCCTTGGGATTGTGCCTACCCAAGGACCATGAAATCTTGATGGAGAGACAGAAAAGGAAGACAATGACTAAACCAAGAACATGGACTAGGAAGGGGTAATGAAGGGGAGAAGGATATAGTTCAATAATTGCTGATAAAATCTGTGGCAGCCATAAATTTACTCTTCCAAGAGAATTCAACAGATCATTACCTCTGTAAATATGTATCACATAATTCTCCCTCTCTGTCACCTTGCAGATAAGTACTTAATACCAGCATCTCACTACCCTGCAGAGGCACAAGTGCAATAAAATCCATCTGAGCTTTTGAACTGCAGTCACTTTTTGATAGTAGACAGTTCCATTTTGGCCCCACTGGGAGCCATTGCCCAATTCTCCCAGGGCCCATCCTGTGCTTTTTAAAACAAATTTTCCAGATAGAGACTCTCATTACTCTACTGACACAACAAGCAGAAACCCTTGCTTTTGAAGTTGCACTCTACAGAGCCAGCTCTGACCTCTGGGTGATGACTGAGCTGGGATGTCCCCAGACCTGGCCATTACCACGGTCCTGGCCTGGTCACCAGCACAGAACAGAATGCCCAGGGTGGCACCCTCAGTCCCAGGGACTCTGCAGCCATGGCTGGGGCAAATTCAGACTGAGCTAACACTGACTGAATGTCAGAGATCTTCAGTTGCACCAAAGACACTTAAAAACAGTCTGGAAGTTAAAAGTGCCAAAAACCTGCAATTATGTTGAAACATGGATTTGCTGGTCGTGCTGCTGGGCTGGAGACAGCTGGGCAGAGCCAGTGTTCCCTCGGTGTGACAGTGGGCAAGAAACACTGAGTGATGCCATGAGCTGAGAGCAGCATCAAAGGACACTCGTAAAATGTGTGTCTGTTTATGCTGTGTTCTCTACAACAGAATTGAGTCAGATTAAAAACATCCTGTAATGAATAAAAGACACCTATAGAAAGAAAAGGACATGGTAGCAATAATTCTTTGGCCATCGAGCACATCCAGGGAGGCAGAGAAGAGAGAACATAAATAAAAAGGACTACTCACTTGGGCTTTTTTCTTCCGCAAGGTCACAGGCACAGAGGAGTTCAGAATCGATTGAAATGGGTTTCTGCTTAATCCAAAACTTAGTGCTGGCCTTCTGATTAGTAACAGGGTCTATCTCTACCTTGTCTCCAGAAATACCTGAGATGAGAAAGAATAGAGAGCCACAACAGTGATCTGTTTAACCGATTTCATATCAGCCGTTTGACACACTTTATAAATCTTAAATGGGCTGAAGGTATATTGCCCTTCTGGGCTTTCTGAAAGCACAGGAGCTTTTGAAACCAGAAGCAAATGGTTATCAAACTGCATTGATAATCTGCATTTTACTCTCCTGCATAAGCATACCAAAAGGAAGAAATATCACAGAAAAAATTCTTCTGAGCGCATACAGAGCTCCTCTGGAAGCAGCAGCTACACAAGATTTACAGGAGATAGTGCTGCTTTTGCAGTCCCCACTGCTCTGTGTCACAGACACTGTCACCAGCCACCCCTCTCCATCTGCTGTACAGCAGGCATGGAATCACAGAGTAACACAGGCTCAGAATAGGCTGGCTTGGAAGGGACCCATCAGGATCATGGAGTCCAACTCCTGGCCCTGCACAGGACACCCCAACAATCCCACCTGAGCCTGGCAGTGTTGTCCAAACACCTCTTGAACCCAGGAAGGGTTGGTGCTGTGATCCCTTTCCAGGGAGGCCTGTTCCAGAGCCCAACCCCTTTTCCTGATACCCAACCTAATGTCCCCTGGCTCAGCCTGAGCCTCCTCCTTGGGTCCTGTCACTGCTCACGGGAGCAGAGATTGGCACCTGCCCCTCTGCCTCCCTCGTGAGGATGCCAGACCCACAGCCAGGTCTGACCTCAGTCTCCTCTCCTCCAAACAAGGTGTCCTCACGAGACTTCCCCATGACCCCTGGGGAAGGGTTCCCAGACCATTCCCCCCCTCATGGCCTCCTCTGGATACTCTTTAATGGCCTAATGTCCTTTTTACATTGTGGTGCCCAAAACTGCCCAGTACCCAAGGTGAGGCCACACCAGTGCAGAGGGCAAGGGGGATCCTGCTGGAAGCAGCTCAGGACCTGCACACAGCTGAACAAACTGAACAAACAGGCAGCTTTTCACATCGAGGTGTGCAGAGCCTTAAAAGCAGTGATGTGTCCTCAGCCACGAGTTACAGGGTGAAGCTCATGAGACATCGACAAAAGGAAGCAATATAAGAAAAAAGCATTTAAATATTATTTAACTCTTGCATCTCTGGAAATAAAAGCAGAAAACTTTCTCCCTCCTGAGGGTTCTGACAAGGCAGGAGCCTGGGGGGTCTGGCTGCAGCCTCTGCCCCAAGACCAGCCTTGCCCACCCTGTGGGTTGTGGGAACATCCCACTAACCCAACAATGCACTCTGGCATTAAACACACCTCACATCAGACAGATTACATTCCAATTAAGCATTGTATCAAGAGCCCAATTAACACCCAGGCTTCTGGAACTCACTGATTTGAGTAGGCTGAGGCTGTATCTGGAACCCATTTTGGTTTGTGATTTAATTTTGGACAGATTATGTAAAATCGGTGTTGGTATTTCACTGTAATGGTTCATTATTCCAAATGGTATTTGCTGTAGTTTAAGGAAAATATGGAAGTTGATGATACAAAGTCTCATTTTCTCACTTAAAAAAAGTCAGGGGAAGTTCTAAAAATAAAGGTGCAAATTCTTCATGTGTGAGGGCTGTTCCCCATCCCTTCCTCTAAGAGCATCACCCCTATAAATATCCTCCAAAAATGTCACTGTTTGGTCCTGCAACTTCAGAATTCACAGTCAGTCAATACTGTTAATGCACCTTGTTAATTTGATAGGATTTGTCAGGTAACTCCACTGGAAAATTATATAAAACTGTTCCAGATGAACAGATGATAGTGACATGAATTAAAGTGATAGAACAATAGTGGAATATAAACCAGAAATGACACCCAAAGTGGCTGTTGATTTATTGCCATCCTGAGTTTGGTTCTGGGCTTCCATGTATATTAGTGCTACAAATCTGGGTCCATTTAGCAGCGAGATGCTCATACATACATCACCAGCTTCTGCTCCAAGCCAAGGTCACTCCCCATTGCATCAATCTTCTCAGCAGAGGCTACTTCACCATTTTGTAACCATCTCAGATGGAACAGACTTCCTCCTCTTTCATCTTTTTTTTTTTTTTATCATGTAAAATACACTTTAACTTCTATTATTTTTATCTGCAAATTGTTGCTGTATACTTCATCCATTATTTCTGTATCTCGACATCGCTGGCTCAAGCTCACCCACATCCAGAGAGCACATTGACAAAGAATGTTGTCTTTTTTTGTGTTATTGTTCTCACAATCTGGATGTGTTGAAACCTAAAATCAAAACAGTATTGTGTCTGTGGCTTCTGCAGTCTCTGTCTCGCAGCACCAATCACTCATACTCAAAACCCAAGTTAAAATGCTCCTTCTACTATTTTCTTTAATTCATTCAATTTTGTCAAAAGGAATGCCATCAATGTGTGGGTCCAGTAACAGTGCTCTGTCCTTGTTCCCTTTGTTGGGGTCTGCAATTCCCCCTCCCCTTTCTGAAATACTTGCCAGCAGTTGTTTTCCCAGACAATATGCTCCTGTTAGTTCTGCTAATGCAATACACAAGTAAATGTGTCTTACTCCTGCACAACACGGTAGAGCCTTTGTGAAACTGCTGAGAGTGCTGCTGTGTGTGCATTACCCTGTGATATGGGCTGAAACACAAACCCCAGCCCCTAAACTGCCACCCTAAATGCAATAACCCCATCACTCAGAGGGCTGGGCACTCCTCCCGTGGCCATCCACGTATCACCTTTTACTACAGAGCACAACGTACAGAAAATCAAATTTACTCCCATCATTTTCATAAACCTTGTCTCAAATTCAATGATCAGGCCTCAAAACAGCAAAAACATTTCAAAAAGTGCAACCCACTCCTTCACAGCCACTGACACCACTGATCTGCCAACAAGGAGCAAAGGAACAACAGAGATTCCTGGGGTCCTCTGCTACGGCTGCTGCACAGAACTGATGGCACAAAGAGGCTGCAAAGGAAAGTCCTTGCAAGTGGCCATCATCCAACTGCTGGAGAACAGCTCCCAGGCCAGGCACCATGGCTGAAGACAAAAAATCAGCCCCTGATTTTTCCATTTCAGGGAGGAAGAAGCAGTCTGTCACTCCCAGGTAACATGTAACACTCATCAGCCCAAACCCAAACAGCCCCTCAGCCTTCGTTTCACCAATCTTGCTCTTTTAATATCTTAAAAAAAACTCAGGAGAAACCCCAGCAGCTTACTCAGACTTCATCGAAAAATTTTGACTTTCTACATTTGCCCAAGGTTTGAACATCCTGCCGGGGTTTTCTTTGATTTTTAAAAAAGAATTAGATTATAAAACCCCAGCGTCACTACACTGTCACCCATATCACACAAGCTCACAGATTGTTACAAAAGGGAAATTTTATGGTCCTTACAGCACTGGGCAGGGTCAGCTCCTCCACTGCTGCACAAGTTAAGCCATTTGTTTCATTTAACAGCTCCTCTCCCTTAACCATTTATCTTTAGTGATCTGTCATGACCTTTTCAAGCTCTCATTTCTGACACTTCCCAGATACAGTGAGTCAAACTTCACTGGAAGCAAACTATCACACCCTGAGAGTTTGCTCGAACGCAGCCAACATGCCCAGCACTGCCCTGCCCCAGCACCAGCAGATAAATCCTGCCTTAACTAGACAGCTCCAAATAAACCAAAAAAGCCTCTTCTGAGAGAATTTTACAGACAGGTACTCTTACATGTGCTTCAGGATGGAAGAATGAAGAGACTGCAGTGACAATGACACAGGAGTTGGTATAAATTAACAATTCCAAATCCTACAGAATAAACGTGTTTTGTAAACATTATGGCACTTAATCTCTTACTGCTGAATCATTTCTTTATGGAAGTATTCGCAGGAATGTCACAGGTCATCTACCAATGCATCATTAATCAAATTTTCACAATTTAAACACAAAGATAAAAAGCCATTCAATCATTTTAAAACAGTAATGGGGCTTTTATAATTCAGAATTCTGTCAGCCCTTGGCCTTCGGGTTTTCAAAAGCCTCCAGCGAGCCAATAAGGACAATATAAAACCTTTAGAGAACGCTCGTTTATTTTGTTCCACCTCAAATTTCCACCAGGTCGTTAAAAAATCTTTCAGTCGCAGAGAAGGAAAAACCCAATAACTCCCAATTTTGCAAAGCCTCATTTAAAAATAACAAAACAGTTGGCAAGAAGCTTTCCATTAGGCAGCCTAGACTGAAAAAAAAAAAAAAAAGAGACGAGGTCATGAAATAATGGCCCTCGTTCAGAGGCAACATGTGCAACTGATTGGGGATAATAAAAATACTGAAGTATTTTCGACTGAAAGCAATATTTTTAACTGCTGAGATGCCAGCAACGCTTCCAAATGCTGCATGGGAGAACGGGCCAAGGTGATAAGGACTGCCTCAGAGGGGGCACGTTGGGGAAGATGAAAAAGGAAAACCTTATAAATATGATTGCTTAGGTTTTGAGAATATGAAACTTATAAGTGAAATAGAATGGAAAGCAAGTTTTGATGTTTAGAGCTTTAGTTACTGGACAACTAGAAAACAATAGTGTGGCTGGCTGCTGGTAATCCCCTTTGGATTAAACAATGCCCTTCTCCTCACTCAAAGTCCAAGGGTCAGAGCAGACCTCACCAGCTTGGCAGGAGGGGTCCAAAGAGTCGTTTTTAAGGTTTAAAATATAACACAGTATGGTAATGTAATGATTCTTATAGGCTGTATGTAAATGCTATAGAATTTGTATCTTGTATTAGATTGGTTGGTGTAAGTTAGAATATTCAGTAGAGAAGAATATTTAATGGATTGTAATGGGAACTTCACTCTCTTACTGCTCTTCAGCTTCTCTCTTACTTTTACTCTTGCTCTTGCTGCTTTTACTTCTCTCTCTCTCTCCCAGCTCTGCTCTGAGCTGCAGCTGGCAGCTCTCAGCAGAGCCCCTTCCCCCAGGCCCTGTGCAATAAACCCCAGGCTCCAAGAGCAGCCCTGACCCCAGAGATGTCCCCTCACCATCCCCGTCCCCGCTGTCCCCACAGTGGCAGGAGCTGTGGGAGCAGGCAGAGCCCCAGCAGTGCCCTGTGCCAGGGCAGCTTTACCTAACTGCACGTCGGTGGTGAAGCGCAGCCGGTGGATCATGCTGACTTTGAAGGACTTGTAGTGGTGGCTGCTGAGCATGTCCTGCACCGTGGCAATATCGATCTGGGGATCCTCCTCTGACACCTCTTCTCCTCTGGAGCCTGCAAGACAAGGGCACAGCCCTGAAGGGCAGCCTTGGCACGCGGGGAGCACCGGGGGAGCAGCTTCCTGTCCCTGCCAGCAGGAGATGCCACCCTCCACCCCAGGCAGTGAGCAAGGCACTGAGGGCACGGTGACACACACCGAGGGCAGCTCACCATGCCAGTGGCCAGGCCCTGGTGGCACAGGCAGGTATCCCAGGGGATGAGCATCCCACCCACTGCCACCCAGCAAGCAGCCCAGGGAGGGGAACAGAGGTGCCCAGAAGTTCACCCAGAGGTGGGCCTATCACTGTAGGACACAAAATGGAGACACAGATTCTCAGAAGGCTGGGATGGCTCCAAATTCCATGTTCATTCTCAAAGCACCTGTCTTTATACCTTTTTACAATGAGCCCAGCCAAGGGGTGGCATCCTTGGACCCATTGGTCACATCAGAGGGTCATCAAGCAGAGTCATTCCTTGAGAATGGAATGTAGAAAACCAGGACAGTTTACAATAACATACCCTTGTTTACCAGAAGTGTGTCTGGGAAAGAATTTTCCAAAAATCAAAACGCTGCAGGCATGAACTGTGGCTACCTGGGCCCAGAGGTGTCTGTCCCCAGAGGTGCCACACTTGATGCCAGCACTAGCACAGATCTCCCACGTGCCAGCAGCACCCCCGGCACACTGATGTGAAGCTGCACTTTATTTACTGATTAGTATTCTCATTACCACTGCAGGTACTGCTTTTATAAAAGGCAACAACTCATTAAGCCAAAATGCCAATTACTGAAAAAATATAACACACTTTAAAGATTTTTTTACATTTTATGACGTTGGATTAACACCAATTTCAACATTACTATAATGTGATATATAATTGCACAGAGTAATTTCGATGCCAGCTGCTAATAAAGCACCTCAGCTCGAAATGATCACTCAGATGCTGGTAGATAAAGTGGCATAAATATGTTTGAAAACTGATTTAGCTTCTTACAGGAGATCCTGAGGAATGACACGTTTTGTTTAATATCCTGGCTAATGCAGTCCTAAAAGCTGAACCAACTGCCAGTTCAGAGAACTAAATTTGCTGCAGGAGATTAATGAAAACTTTACATTTCGCTGAAATTTTAATAATGGGAAGATGAGATGATGGAGTTTTAGTACAGATCTTAAAGCTCCAGCAAAGCAGGTACCAACTTGTCAGATTTTTCAGTGTTAATTTGGCCTGAGACTGGTACTGTTGGAGTGGCCTCAACACCACACCACTGTGAGCATCTGCTGTCAAATGAGTCCAAAACCACATGGAGAGCATAAAGCAGGAGATTCCCAGGTCACAGATTTCCCCCACAGCTTTCCCAGTGCTGCCCTCCTCACACACCACAGACCCTCCTTTGGGGAAGGGGGACATGGAAGGGTTAAGCTACAAATTGGGCCGTGCCATTCGACTTGAAAGGATTCCAAAAATCAAATTAAACAGTCTCCATGTGAATTTATGCAGAGCCATCTTAACACTGCAAC
Organism: Rhadina sibilatrix; assembly: GCA_013400275.1. Lineage (NCBI taxonomy): Eukaryota > Metazoa > Chordata > Aves > Passeriformes > Phylloscopidae > Rhadina > Rhadina sibilatrix. Next base: position 226,090 of record VWYO01007405.1, read on the forward strand.
CACTCCATGCTCCAGAATGACAAGATAAATTGTAATGGCTCCTTCGGAGACATTACAATGCATTTTGTCACAGACCCCTGTGTTAATGTCTCTATACCATGGATTATCATAATGTATCATGTCAAACCCTCATGCTGCACTCCTCCAAAGATACACTGAGATATGTCAAACTTTTTTTGGTGCACTTAAAAGCATCTTGAGAGGCTGTGGTGTGGCAGTGCCTGGCAGTGGAGCAGGGGGATGGCAATGCACTGCTGCCCTGCTGCTGAGAGCCAGCAGGGATCCTCCTCCAGGGTGTCCCCACAACAGTGGGGCGTCCCCACAACCCTGTCCCCACTCTGTGAGGTCACTGTGGCACCCTGTGCTGGGACAGGAGCTGGGACATGGCAGAACTGACCCTGGGCTGCCCACACAGCCCCCAGGACAGACCTGAGCCCCTGTGGGACAGAGTGGGCTTGGTCTCCTCACTGAACACCCTGATTTTCAGATGAGACCAACAGCAATGGAACAACAGCACCAGACCCGTGAGCTGGAAGCAAGGCAGAGGCTAAAGCAGAAGCCTCCTCCCACGGGGACTCAGCCAAACCAGGGGCTCTGACAGGGACCCTGCCAGCACAGGTAAAAATGACACATCAGGAGTACCACAACACTGGAATGTCACATGCAGCCTGTGCAAGAGCAAGTGAACCTGCATCTCCTCGATAAAACAACAAAACACAAAGTTAACTGCACTGCAAAAATGTCCCTTATTACTTTAATGTACTAGAATATTGCTTAATGAAAGTTCTTAATTGCAATACAATTAATTACATACACAGAGTCCCCAATTACATTTTCCAATAAGACATTGGCTTTGCTATAGGTCTAAAGGCACTAAACCAATTTTAATATATTAAGACCAATTTCCCTTGAATACTAATTACTATCTAATGATAAAATGAGAAAGAGGAACTTTCCAGAAGTAAGATGGCAAGAATAAAACTAAATTAGCCATGAACGGCTTCCTACCACACATAAAGGCATTTCACATTACAAAGTGCAGCTTTCAGTTTAAAGATAAATCTTTGTGCAAGTTAAAAGTTCTGCACACTGGAAGCAGTTTATTAGCTTGAATGCTATTAGTAAATGCTGGATGGAAAGGGGATTTCTCCATACATATTTCTTAATAATGGAAAGTTTTTGTTTCATTTAATACCCTGAAATATAAACTTTCTCTTTGCCCAAAGGAATGTGGCTGCTCTTCTCCCAGCAGATGCTTGGCATCATCCATATATATATTTATAAATGACTATGAGACCATGAAGAGCACATTTACAAGTAATAGCTGTTACAACAGAGTTTTTTTCTGACTGGCATATCAAAGCTAAAAGTATTCCAAATCAAGACAGAATGCACCAAGTGAATATTTCAGTTTGCTGATAGGATTGTCAAGCCATTACTTTATTAATAGTGCAAAACTGTCAATATTTCTATTCTAATGCCATGCCAAAAGACAGCTCCCAGGCACCCCAAAATCCATTTTCTGACTGTGCAGGGGGGAGCCAGGCTCTGCACAAGGCAGGGACTGTGACTGACCTCACAAACTGAACTGCCCTTGAGCAGGGCCAGCCCCCAGCCCCCAGCAGGGACAGTGCAGGGTCACCCTGCCATGGGAATGCCCATCCTAGCAGGGCTCCAGGTCATGCTCTTGCATGGGCACCATTGGCTGCTAGATGAGGGCAGGAATGCTCCCCAGTTTAGGGAATTTGGACCCTGCAGCCTCAGGGATGCAGCCCACACTTCCCCAGTGCTCCGTGGAGGAGCAGGGCTCACTTTGGTGTCCCCTGGCCTGTGTTATTAGGGGAGCAGTGCAGCACAAGGACTTCAGGAGAAGGGAAAAGAGTCCCCTCAACACTCTGACTGACATTTATTTTGAGCCAAGGCTCCTGAGGCTCTCCTGGAGCAGAGCAGACTGACTGCCTCCTGCTACACCACTTGCAAACTTCCAAAAGATTCACTCTTTAAGTAAAGGAGCAACCTGAACCCAGCCACTCACGAGAGCAAAGACCTGCAGGAGATACCAGGCCACAGCCTGGATTCCTCCACAGATGATCAAAATGCATTAAAAATGCAGTATCTACAGTATTCTTTTAATTATAGAGCCTGGGTTTTAAAAAAAAATGTTATTTTAAATCACAAGCAAAACCCGTGGAAGTATGACAAGTGTGCATCATTTCATAGATTAAAAATCAATACAAAAATAATAGGTGGGATGCAGACGTCGGGGGATTCTGGCTTGTGGAAGAGCACAACTCGATTAGTGAGGTCAGAATTGCTCCATTTCCTCAGCACAGCCCCCCTGCTCCCTCTTGCCAAGGTCTCTCCTACAATTTCTCAGAACCATTTTATGAAGAAAGGAACCAGGAGCACCAGGAATATTTTGGGAGCAAGTCCCACCTTACAGAGAGCAGCAGCCAAGGGTGTGAGTGTTAACCCCAGTGCTGCTGTGCCTCACTTGTGCTGCTCCCTGCTGCAGCCAGGGCTGCTTGGGGGATGCTCTGCTGCATTCTGGGGTAAGACACAATTGCTGTGGCCAAAAAAGCACCAACTGAAAGGTTTAACCTTTGCACAGAAAGGGGAAACTCTTCCACTACTTGAAGCAGATTCCTACTATGGCCATGTGCACCGTTCTTGGCTGAGGGCAGGACTGTGGTTGGTTTTTCTCATTAGTACAATCAACATTTTTACACAAAATGGAAGGAAAGAACACCAACACTGAGAGCGTGGCTGTTGTAAAGAATGAAGAATGGACCAAAGTGCCATGGGGAACAAACACACACCAACGTTAAATGCCTTTTTTAAAGTTTCATATTGTTTCATGTAAAGAAATAAATCAGGAAATAAATATTAGGATCATCAAAACAGTAATAGAATAAAAAATATTGGAGCAGAGCTGGAGGGAAGATTATTTGTCTGGCACTTCAAAAAATCATCAAACTGCTCTGGTTATTTCTGCATGGCTAATTTCTTTAAGTTGTATTAGAAAGCCCAGTGCCTCTGACAGCCAGACTGACAGGGCACAACACCCTGCAGACCAACCCCTCGACTCACTGAGCAATGTCTGCAACACAGACAGGTTCATATTTCGTGTTTTTCAGGGTTGGTCATAACTTTACAGAGCAGAGTTTAACAGCAAAAGATTAATCATGAAGTGATAAACAGGATGCAGACTATTTACTAAAGGTATGAAATCCATCATTTCCCTCTGGAATATTGTTTTGGCACCACGGAGAAGTGCCTCAGGACAGAGAGTCTCGTCAAAATGTACTTGCCCAGACAGCACAGCTTGTGTTCCAAAATACATAACTTATGTGAGTTTAAGCAGTTTACAAGAGCAAAAGTGAAAAGGGGAAACATACTGTTCTCCCGGACAAGGCAGAATTCCAAAGTGCTCTGGCTCTCCAAGGTACAGTCTAAATCTACTGGGACATTAGGTTCACTCTGCTTCTCCAGCCGATACTGAGGACCTGAAACATAAAGTAACTTGTAAAATCATCTGTTTTCTAACAAAGTGATGGCTTAGCACGTTCAACTAACACGAGGTTACTCGCAGCCCAGGAGCACAGCAGGTGGGTGTTGATGTCTCAGAGCCCTTTGCCAAAGGAAGCTGTCAGAAGTTGGAGGGTGGTGTGGAAGGAAACAACACATTCCTGCTGTCATCAGCTGTCCCTGGCGTGACCTGGCAGAGCCCTGTCCAACACCCACACCTGGCAGAGCCCTGTCCAACACCCACACCTGACAAACTCCTGTCCAACACCCACACCTGGCAGAGCCCTGTCCAACACCCACACCTGACAAACTCCTGTCCAACAGCCCCAGGTGTTCCTGCACCAGGTGTTCCTGCACCAGGTGTTCCTGCACCAGGTGAGCCTGCACCAGGTGAGCCTGCACCAAGCCCCTGGCTGTGCTGCAGGGCAGGAGCTCAGCCTGGTGTGGGAAAGGCCTGCTCAGACCTCGCCCTACACCCAGGGGGGATTTTCTGGGCATCTCTCCTGAGTGAGGAAGCCCCCCGTGCTTGCTCCCTGCTGCCCACCCCTCCTGCCTGCACAGAGCACTGGCAAACACCTGGGAAGGAAGCCAGCCCTTCCTCATGGACAGCATCTCACAGAGGGACAGATGCTGCTGCTTTCAATGAATTATTTTCACACTTTAACAGTAGATCTTGAAGGTTCAGGTGCCAACCTCTTTCCTCTGCAACCAAATCCCTGAAGTAAGGACAATACCACTTAAAAAGCTGTTTTACAACTACAGAAAATGTATAAAAATTTTTTTTTAAAAAAATAGGCCATTAAAAATATCTTTTAGTTGAATGGATCCTTAAATTACATGCCTTAACTGGAACAAAACCAGGAGAGTCTGATCCAATTCCAGGTGAAGCCCCACGAGCCAGCTCCAGCCCTGCTGTCCTGGCAGTGGTGAGGTGGGGGGAGAGCCAAATGCACCAAGTTCCAGGTGGGACCCCGAAGAAGAAAAGCCCCTTCCAAGGGCAGGAGCTGGTGGGGCCAGTGCCCTCCTGTCCTTGCTCCACTCCTGCTCACACCTGAGAGCTGAAGAGCACACCAAGTTCTCAGCTGTGTATTTTCCATATAATCCAGTAAAATAATCTGAACAGATACCTGAGAAATCTTCATTAATTCAAAGCCCCTTTAACCAGGTCTCAAAAAACAGTAACAAACCCCCTAGAACTGAAATAACAAAAATCTATTCCCTCTTCACCAGCACTTGAAAGATTTCTGACTGTTTGCTGACTTTGAATTACGAGCACATATGATGAAATATTTAAAATATTAAAAAAAAAATAAAAAATTAAGTCTTTCAGCCTCAGATGGCATGCCTATGGAATGGAATTTGTTAGCCAATTAATTTTAAATTTACTACAGCAGAATTTCAATTACAGCTTCTCATTCCATCTCCCCAAAGCCACGTGAGGCACTGGCTGCCTGGCCCGGGTGCCTTCCCTCCCTGAGCAGAGCATTGTGGACACTCCTCACTCCCAGTGCCACCCAGGGCAGATGCAGTGCCAGGCTTTTTGCAGGGCACAGCAGGAGCCCCAGCAGCTCCCAGCCTGCCCAGCACAACCAGTGATAGCAGGAGGAGCTGCCAAAGCATCTGCAGAGCAAACCACCCAGCCCCAGGAAAGGCAACCAGAGCCAGCACCATCACTGCTCCTCTCCCAGCTACTGGAAATGTGATTAACAATTTCAATTTTAAATAAATTAGATAAACAGAGGCCTGCTTGTTAGGCAGAAGCAAAATATACTGAATTGAAACAAATCTCAAAGCAGTAAATCAATTTGGATCTAAAATCAGGTGTAGGTTTAAGAACAGGACCAATGACAGCAAAACCCAACGGCTTTGTCTGTTCATCCCAAGCTACAGGGATTCCAGAGATTCCCAAGCTACATCCAAGGCAACTGCTGGCACAGATCTGAACACTTGTGCTGCTGGTACCCAGCCCCAAACCTCTGCACAATGGGGGCAAACCCTGACACCAGGGAAGGGGTAAATGCAGGCAGGGCTCACCATCCCTCTGTGTGGATCTGATTCCACCAGCTGGACCCCCCCCAAAGAACATCACCCACATCAGAAACTGTCCCCACCCTGCTGAGCCCTGAGGAGAGCCAGCAGGGATCACAGCCCTCAACACCCTGCAGTGGCACAGGATCATTTTTATCTGGAGCAGCTTGAGAATTCCACGATCAGGTAAATTGTTTTACCCAGTTTGTGTTAAGCCTGCATTAACTCTGCTAATAAAGCAGGGAAATGGAGCTCCAGAGCAGGAACCAGGTCAACCTGCCTTATGGAGAACGCCTTCAAAACAGAAAATACTGAGAAATTAATAAAAAATACTGAGAAATTAATTTAAAAAATACTGAGAAATTAATAAAAAAATACTGAGAAATTAATAAAAGATACTGAGAAATTAATAAAAAAGTGTAAATGGATTTTTAGAGAGTATCTACTCTTCAATTAAGCTTTAAATATCTGTCCACATTTACATGACCTCTGCTTCCCAACAGATGAAGAACGTTAGGCTGAGTCTGTGGAGGAGTTTTACAATCAGGCTTTTCTCACAAGTTCAAATGATGTCACTGTAGTAGGAATATTGGATAATTTAATGGTCTCCTAATGGAATCCTGCTCTGTGAATTTCAACAGATTTTCAAGTGGTAATACCAAAGATGGATTTTATGGATTTCTGTAATCTCATGCAAATGTTCGATGCAGTTGTAAAATAAACCTTTAAAATCCTGGCACAGACTGTCCTGGCCAGTGTCCCAAGCCAAGCTTCCCTGCTGGTGGCAGCTCCCAGGGCTCCACACCCCTCCTGGGATCCTCCATCAAACACTTCCCTTCCACCTAAACCCTGTGGAACCACTCTCACCATGGATTCTGCCCACAGATACCCACTTGGCTATTTCCAGACACCCCTTCAGAGACAGGAATGTTCATCAGGAATTAGAAACAAGGAAACAGACCCCAAGACCCACAGCTTCCCCAGGAGCACACAAAGGTGCCTGGGAAGAATCCCACCTTATAATCAAATTAAGGGTCCCCCGTTGCAGAAGGGAATGGCCACCCACACACCAACAAACCAATTCTGTTGCCATTTAAGCTGCAAAGCTTTCAGAAAGGGCTTTTGAAAGCACGACCCATCAGTTCTAATTTTTAAAACTTATCCTTTCAGTCAAGACTAGAAAAAGGCCCATTCCAACTTTTATCTCCACTACAAAGTGCTGTTATCTTGGGCTGTTGTCAGGAGCTCTCTCTCTCTTTCTGCTGACAAGCAGAGACTAGAGAGATAAGATTGGGAACGAATCTCACTTCTCTGAGTAAATAAATAATCAATACTCATCTAAATGTAAATGAGAAAGTATCCCCCTCTGATAACAGGGCTCTTATCAAGCAGCCAATTTTCTGCAGACATTTGGCCTCAACCAAATCACCATCATTCAGCCCCAGCCTAATGGCTAAAAATCGTAACTAAATTGAACCGATCACCAGAGATCAACTAAGTTCAGCCATGGCTACCACGGGTTCAAATGTTTGGAATGCAATTTTTCCCCCATTAACTTTCAATAGCAATGAAGAATGCCACGGTCAGGGGTGAATCTGCACAATAAACAACACTAACACTGCAGCAGGGAACCAGGCTTTAAACAAAACCCCAACCAAACCCCTCTCCATCTCCAAACCAGTTACTAGGGTGAAATAAGGATTATAGAAAGAACATTTAATGCTTGTGGAGTTGTCATACCTAAACTAAAAAGGCCAGTATCAACACAAGAACCCCCAAATTGTTGAAAACTGAGGCTGTATTTTACAGCATCAGTCTCTGCAACAAAACACATCCCTATGCCTGTATATCCCCCTCTCCACCTTCAAGAGCTCCCATAATTCTCACCAACACCCCAGTTCCACCTGTGCTGTATCAGCTGTTTCTGCTCCCTTTGCAGTCCATGCATTTGTCCAAAACACTTCTGGATTTCCCATTTCCACGACAGTTGCCTCCTGAATTTATTACACTGTGTGTGGAAAAGTATTCCTTTTGTTGCAATGAGCCATTGCCACCCCAGTGTTTGGGGTGAGCAGCTCCTGCCTCTGAACCACCAGGATAAAACCTTCCCAATTCACTGCCCCCACCACCTGCACTTCACAGACACCTCTGGTACCAAATTGTGCCTTTTCCACACCACAAAAACCCTTCCCTCCTCAGCATCTGCTCCTCATTTCATGTGCCTGATCCGTTTCCACACCCATCCCTTTCTGCATCTCTTCACTTCCCTTTTTTGAGACAAAACACAGCAATTAAGAGGTGGGTATGTTGGGATTTGTGGACTTGGTTCCTGATGTTCCATTTGTCTTTCTGCCTGCTCCTACATGGAGCTGAAGTGTTCAGAGAGGTACCCGTGATGATGCTGGACACTTTTCCTGGCTGATGGGAGGTAATTAGAGCCCATCATTGCACACATATAGTTACAGTTGCTTTTCACCACGTATATTATTTTGTACTCATTGACACTGAATTCCCTCTCTTCTTTTATTGTCCTGTCACTCAGCACTGTGGATACCTCTGCAGTGCTTCACAGACAGCTTCTATTTGCACTATTCTTACCTCTTTTGTATCAACAGCACATTTTGTCACATCAGCATTCACATCCTTTCCATGCCCCACATTAAGGAACAATGCAGGTTCCACCAGTTCCACTGGAGCTCCACCAGTAACCTAGTTACTAATCACCGAGGGCCATTATTCCTATTCTTTGTTTCCTGTCTTTTAATCAATTATTAATCCATGTGAGGATCCTCCCTCTCATCCTGTGACAGCTTAATTGCTTTATGAGCCTTTGTCAAATCTTTTTTGGAAGTCTAAGCATGCCATGGAGAAGCCAGCATCCTGTTCAGGTGGCCTCTGGTTCCCTCCCAGCCTGCTGGAGCACAGCCTGCTCTGCCAAAGCCACCTCTGCCCCCGTGTGCAGCATTTGCTCACACCTCATCCATTAATGGGGCTGCTGTTACAATTTCACAGTTTGCCAGGTGAGAAAGCCCAGGCAAACCTGCCTGTCCCTGAACTCCTTCCACAAACCCCTGCCACAGCCCACCCCAGGTGTTGCTGAGTGAGCAACACCTTAAAGGTGGTGTAAATGGTGCAGCATCCCCACAGCTGACCTGCAGCACAGCCCAGACACTGCTGCCTGCTCACAGGGCTTTGCAAGGAACCACAGAATGGCTCAGGCCAGAAGGGAACCTCATCCAGTCCCTTCCCCTGCCACCATCCCAGGCTGCTCCAAGCCCTGTTCGCCCTGGCCTGGGGATCCAGGGGCAGCCACAGCTTCTGAGGGCAAGGGAAATAACAAAGGAAAAGGAAAAAAAAAGTAACAAAGAAAATAAGAAAGAAAAAATCAGAAATGTGGACAGTTAGGCAGCCACAGCCCAACAGCCACGGTGACAGATGCTGGGCAGGAGGGAACAAGCAAAAGGGAAATAAGCACTGGCCACAGGCAGAAGGCAGCAGAGCAGTCAAAAAACCCCTGTTGATAAACACTTAACACTGATGTCTGCGGGACTTTCCATTTCAAGTCCCTCCTTTCACAAGGATTTGTGATTTATTGCTTTGCTGCTCCATCCCTGGGCTTTGAAAGCGTGATTCTGCTCGAGTTTAAACTATATTTATATTTATTTTTTTGTTATCGCTTTTTTATTATTGCTATAGAAAATATTTGCTGGAAATATGTTGCAGCTATTACAAGGTCATAAAAAAAGAGGAGATTTATGTATTTCTATCATTTCAAATAGTCTGTCAGAAAGTATCAGTCGTGCTAAGTGTAAGACTGCTGGATTCCAGTGCTCCCTCTGCCAGCACATGGGCAGCAGATGGAGGAATTAAAATAGCTCAGTGTGGAGGCTCCTTGGGTGCTGGCTGGGAGGAGGGAAACCAAGGCAGCTCCTCATCCCCCTGGGGAGGCCTGGGGGAACCCTGGCTCCCCACGGGTGCTGGGCATGGCCCCTGGGGACGAGCACTGCCCCACAAACGAGCAGGGCTGAGGGAGGAGCAGCATCAATCCACTGCAGAGAGCAGGGAAAGCAGCAACAGGGAGAGAGGGCTCAGGCCTCCTTCTGCAGGAGCTTTCTTAGAACATGACAGAAGGGGCAGGATTCCATTGTGTGCTTGGCAATGACAATAAAACAACAGAAAATATGTAAACAGTGCGAGAGGAACTGGCTGCAGAGCAGAATGTTTACATCTCCAATCCTGCTGCTGCGAGGACGCCTTAAATCTGTTTATCCGCTAAAAAATCCCCGAAGCCCCTCAACACCTCTGAAGTGGAATAAAGATCTTATCATTACAAATGCAAATACTGGTTAATAAATAAAGATATTTAAATAGTGAAAACAAACTTTGAACATGGCGCACAAGCACGAGAGGTTTTTTGGGTTTTTTTTTTTTAGCCCAATCTGTTTTTCCTTAACTTGCACTGTTGTGACATTACCGAATTTTACACACAGTTATCTGACGCTCTCCACAGAAATACAGATGGTTTTTGTAGAAATAAACAGTCATTTATATGAAACAATTGTAAAATAGTTTATGGAAACCAGTGGTGTAATGCATTCAAATAAATGCCAGGCCTGGTTGATGGAGAGCCAAGGTGTTAAATCACACTGCTCAGGAATTCAGCTGTGGGAAACAGATAGTAAATCCAGAGTGACAGAATTTCCAGTGATGGCAAAGGTTTCTGACATCTAGTCCAGTACACAAAAACTACAGCAGTTCAAACCTATTTTACTTAACACTACCTTGACAGCCAGTGAAATTAAAGAATTTAGTCAAAAGCCCCTTAAAAAGAAACAAACACTTCATTTCTGGATTGCTTTTCTGGGGAGCAGCAAATGTGCAGCACGGCCAGCAGCAACCCGGGCTGTGCACAGCGTCAACAGAAGGGTTTTACTTAATTGCCACCTTTTTGCATTAGCAATATGTAGCTCTAAATAAATCTGAGACAAAACCATCATGTTTGATCCGTAACGTAAAGCACCTACAGCAGAAATCCAATACAGAGATTTTATTTTAAACTCACAGCTCTGGGAGGCGCAGGAGCAGCAGCTGCCCCGTTCTCAGCCCCCAGGAATTGTCCCCAAGGACCACCCTGGGCCAGCCCAGAGGGGCACTCCTGACTGAGCAGCACCAGGGCTCTCCCATGCCTGGATTATCAAGTGACAAAGGTGCTTTTCCCTGGCCATGGAGACACCAGAGGTTGGTCTGCAGTTTTGGGCAGCACAGCCATGGTGCACTCCAGGGTTCAAGAGAGCTGGTCCCACGAAGGGGCCAGGGACCAGCACAGTCTCTGTCCGTCAGAGTGGGTGAAACAAACACCAAAATCTCAGTCACCCAAACACTGAGCTGCACAGCTTAAACTGCCACATCAATTACAGCATTATTACCAACCCAGAAGAACCAGAAACCACATGAATTCAATACCAACAGATCCAAAATAGACCCTGTTCAATATTTCACTTTCATTTCGAGACTGGGTGTGAAAAATTCTCACCCATCCAGGCCTATATCCAGCCCCTCAGCAGCCCAGGGCACGAGGATAACTAACCAGCCACTGCTGCTCCGACCAACTGCTCACAAAGTTTATTCCCAAAGTTTATTCCACGCACACCAACATCCCCGTCCCGGCACGCCGGGGTCTGCTCAGCGTCAGCAGCCTGGGGAGAGAGCAGGGGGTGTGGAATAAACCATCCCTGCTGCAGAGCCCAGCAGGAGGAAATCATTCCAGCAGCTCCATCGCCCCTCTCCGCACTCACCGACCCTGCTGCGGGAACACCCCCCAAAAACCTGCAGAGAGCAGCTCCCCCTTCCCGGAGCAGCTCCGGCTGGGAGCGGGGGCGGGAGACGAGCCCGGCTCCGGGAATGTGGCACTGGGAATGTGGCACTGGGAATGCTGGCATTGGGAATGTGGCACTGGGAATGTGGCACTGGGAATGTAGCACTGGGAATGTAGCACTGGGAATGCTGGCACTAGTGCTGAGCACTGGGAATGCAGGCACTGGGAATGTGGCACTGGGAATGCTGGCACTGGTGCTGAGCACTGGGAATGCTGGCACTGGTGCTGAGCAGAGTGCAGAGAGCCCTGACCCGCAGGAGCCGGGCAGCTCCTGACCCACACAGCGGGGACAGTGTGGGGACAGTGCAGGGACAGCAGGGACAGCAGGGACAGCAGGGACAGCCGCTCCCTGTGAATGCCCTGCCAGGAGCAGCAGGAGCCAGCAGAGCTGAATCCCATCGCTGAATGCCATCGCTGAATGCCATCCCTGAATCCCATCCTTGAATGCCATCCCTGAATCCCATCCCTGAATGCCATCCCTGAATGCCATCGCTGAATCCCATCCCTGGATGCCATCCCTGGATGCCATCCCTGAATGCCATCCCTGAATGCCATGGCTGAGCTGCTCCAGGTACAGCCGCTGCTCACCCGGGCAGCAGGCTCTGCAGGGGCCCTGTAATGATCCAAAACAAGGCACTCGGAGCCAGAGGAACTCACAACCACCAGCAAGCAGAAAAGCATGAGTGTGAACACAAGGAAACACAAATTAATTGGCTTTTCACTGTCACAGATGCTGGGGCTTCCATCCCAGAAAGAGTCAGAGCAAACATATGCACCGCCTACTCGAACATATTTACTTTTAAATTTAAACTCCTCGGTTGCCATCATTCCGTGACAGTATCAAACTTTAATGACAGTTTATTCTAATTGTAGTTCATCTGCTACAAGTGCTTTGATCACAGGGCTGTGGCTTTACATAGTTTATTTTATCTTTCTAATTCTCCTTTTAAAAATGTATGAATAAATACATGTATGTGCAATCAAAATACACACACACACCTCCCTTTACAGACATTCTTTTGTCCTACTCTCCCAGCAACAAGGTGGGATGAGGAAGGAAAAGCCCAGCAAGGTCCACAGCTCCTCTGGCAGCTGTTTGAGAACATTTAAGCCACAAAATTTAACATTCAATGTCGTGCTGACATTGACACGTCAGAATCTGAATTTTCCAACACAGCCCAGATCTCTCCTCCCCAGTTGCTCCTCAAAAAAAAAAAAAAAAAAAGATGAGCCCTAAGCAGAACTCTTCATCTGAGAGTCTCCAGGTTCTGAGGTAACCTAAACTTTGTGGGAACAAATCTAAACCATGGGAATAATCAAGCACCACAAACCCCGAGTTTGTAACAGACTATGCTCCCAGGCACCAGGGTATGGAACAGGCTCTTTTCCCTGGCCTTGGCAGCTGTAATCCCTCTGATTCTGGTGTAGGGAACTAAAATATGATATAGAGACTTTTATCTTTAAGTCCTACGCCTGTTTCTTGAATCTTTCTCTTTTCTTATTATTCAGCTTCCTGTGGCAGTGAAATAATACACTTAAACAGACCAGGAAGATTATTTTAAACTATTTTTGGTCACTTTACACATTTTAAAGAATGCAAAAAGCACTGGTTGACAGCTGTTAGGGACTTGAATGTTATTGCAAAGCAGCTGTTTTCATTTATTGAAAAAGTATTAATCTTTCTCCAAACTCACAGAACACTGAGCTAATAACTCTCCCTCTAACCTACGGAAAATACAGGTCACGTCTGTGCAATGTTGGCAGAAGGTTTTGTTTATAACAATTAAACTTGTAGAGCATTTTGTTCTTAAAAGGACTGAGCCTTTCTGGTCGGGGGATGTTTGCAGTTGGAGGCAGCTATTAAATAATAATCAGTAGCATGTTCACCCTGCAAAGAATTTCTACTTGAAATCAGACAAGATTAATCAGAGGAGACTTCTCTGTTCACTAGAAATTTCAGATGAAGAGAGGCTGACACGGACCAGGGACAGGCAGGACTATTCCAACATTTCAGCATTTTATGTTGTTTAGCTTTGTCTCTCATCTCCTCCTAAGAACATTCGGTTTTATACTGACATCAATGCTTAATTTGTTTGAAAACAAAGCCTCTGCACACATTCTCTCTGCATTGTTATTTACTTTGCATTAGTATTTATAGTCCATTCAGTCGAGCTCTGGAGGAGAAGGCAACTGGCATCCCAGGGAATGTGTTTGTTGAAGAGCAGCAGGAATGAGACAGCTCACAGGCAGGGAGATAACTTCCAAGTGTACATATAGTTCCTGCACATATTTAATTTGAGAATCACCATGGCATCAAGACACACGAAGTATCAAGGATGAAGTCACCATCTTTCTTATGTTCTTAAAATCGTAATCCATGCAAACATATTTTATAGTGAATATTGAGTGCAGGCTTTGGGGCAGATATAAAAAGCCTGATAAGATCTCCTTGCCTGCTGCACACTGTGGGCTGCTGTCAGCCCCAGCCTCAGCTGAGCTGTGGGATCAGAGCACGGGCTGTGCCTTCCACCTTGGAAGAATTGTGCCTGCCTTGGCCCCACTGAGCCTCCCTAAAAAAGCAGGATTTAAAGTGCACATCTACCACAACCCAGATTTCTTACATGTTAATGAGGTACCACATGGGTATTGGTGAAAGTAAGACCAGCAGAAACACACAGCAGACTGACTGAGCAGGAAAATCATTTCCCAGTAAAGCAAATCAGGTTCTAGGGGTAATGTTGTTTTACAGTTCTGCAACATGATCTGTACAACCTACAAACCTTCCTCTGCCAAGCCTGATGGTGGGATTTTCAAGCATGCCTAGCAGCTACCTGCTCCAGAAGTTAATGTTAAGGCTGTTACTGATCTCTGGGGAGCAGAATTATCCCAAGTACTAAAACACCTAAATCTCACCTTCTAAAACAGCTTTTCAGGACTCTGTTATTAGAGCTGCTCAAAATCCAGACAGCACAGTATCTGACACTTTTACTGATAAATTCAAGGAGAACAGGAAGTTCTTATGCTCCCAATCTCCAGCCTGTGAGTTCTGTTCTGCAGATCTGCCACGCTGCAGAGAGATTTTATATTTACACCATCAGCTGCTGAAGCTCCCAAAGAAAGGAGATGTAGGCATGGCAGGATTACACAAAAGAATCCTTAAACCACCTCTGGACACCAGGCTTCTCTGAGGGTTGTTATCCCAGTGCCTGAGCTCCATGCTGTGCCCAGCCAGGTGCCTGTGGCATTGCTGGAGCTTCCAGCTCTCCTGCCTGTGGCTGGGGCATCACCCCATCCTCGGGCTCTTTCTCTCCCATTTGGGCTATTTTCAAAAACCCCTCCTGCATGAGCAGTGCCCCTGAGCCCCCTCAAGGTGGTCCACCCTGGATTGGACCAGTCTGCCCCCGAAGCTCACCCCACAGCTGCAGTGTTTTATTTCCACCCTCCCATAAAACATGCCTGTGCAATAGAGGCTGCTGAGCACGCCATAGGTTAAACAAATTGATGATAAAGTATTCGACTTCGTTAGTTTTCATTACCATAAGAAAACATCAATTACATTTTCTATTTTATGAGTGTACACAGGGGAATCCATTACAGTAAGTGAGAGGTTGTAGGGCTCTTGCTGCTGCTTCTTTCCTCAGCAAAAAGAACAGTTTGTTTTTAGAGCCAGTGACACCAGCCCAGAGGAAGGGAAGGCACACCGGCGTATCTGCATAGACAGCTCCTCTCCTGATTTATCCAGCCTGGCTCCAACTAATTAAACATCTGCCTCAACGATTTCCTCTGCAGATTTATCTTCTCCAGTATGCAGCACTGACTGGTTGTTACAGGCTTTTTCCTAACTTGCAGCCATTCCCATGTACTTCTCCCAGCTGGTTATCTGGGCATGTGGCAGGAGGTGATCCAGCACTCCCATTAACCCCCTGTGGGTGCCCGTGGTGGGACAGGTCACCAGGTCCCACGGTCCTGCTGCAGGACAACCACATCCTCTAGGAAAGGACTTGGGGCCACGACTCTCTCAGCTACAACACAGCCAGGTATTTCACCACCTGCACTTCCCCTCGGCTGGCTCAAATATTCATATTTAAAAATGGTCACAGTTCATATGTCAAAAGCCTAGAGACACTAAGAAAGAAGAATTGCAAAGAAGGTGAAATAGTTTGAACAGTTTGCAATCATTTTATCTAAATAGAGCTAGGCACAGTCAGAATATTGCTTCTGTTTTTTCAGGCCTCTTTCCATGAAGCAAAGGCTGTAGCCCACTTCTGTCTCCTACTGACCAGTATTTTGCTGCAACAAATAACCTTTACTGGCTGAACAAAGTATTTAGAGAAAACTAGTCTAGTGTTTTAGCCCTGGTCATGCTGAACAAACCCTTCCCAACTGTACCACAGGAATTCCTCAAATTTCCCTCACCCAAAGTAGCCAACCCAGGTTTGCACTTTCCTACCAATTCAGGACCAGTCTGTAAAATGTCCTTTAAGTCAGTGGTGAAAACAGATCAGAAAGCAACTGCCTCTACCAGTACTTGAAAACAGCATAAGCTGTAATGTAATAAATTCATCTGTCCTGAAAAGGTTGATCCTGGAGGCCCAGGCAGAAAAGCTCATGGGCATTTCAATTTTATTAAGCTATTTCAAAAACTTTAAATAAACACGTTTAGTCTATTTTTGGTAACGACTTTTTAAAAATCAGGCCAAACAGCTTTAAAGGAAACATTGCTGAACGAGGAGAAATGATCCTCCTAAGTTGTGTCTTATCTTTTATTCAGAACTTTGACATCCTAATCCACTGGTTAATAAGGACCTGAAGCACCCTGGCCCAGGCCTGTGCTGTGCTAATGCTCTGATCTGCAATTCCATTTATCCCTGCATCTCCCAGTGACAGCCAGAGGCACATCCTCTCCAGTGATGGAGGATCTGGTGGTAGGTGAGGAAGGATGGCAAAATCTTTTCCTACTCCTGCTCCAGTCCCTCTGAGCCCACTGTGGTGGCATCCTGAGCTCTCCCTGCCCTCACAGCATTCCCAGCCCGTGGCAGATGGGGACTGGCACAGCCTGTCTGGATCCAGAGGGTCCCCTCTGTGCACACAGCTACAATTGCTGCTGCTTTAAAGATGACAGCAAGACCTTGCTAAGCCCTCCCACCCCCCTAAAGCCTGACGATCCACATTTGGGAGAGCGATGTAATTGGGAATTAAGGAAAGGTTTGGATAAGCTAAGTTAATAACAAACATTTCTGATACACCCCAATATGCCCCGTTCCCGCAAAGGATTCTGAGCAGGAGGGCCAAGGCAGCAGAAGTGAATGCATTAGCTGAAGGAACAAATGCCAGGTCCATCCCCTTTCTAAACTACCGAGCAAAAGTAACAAAGTCAAAGCAGAATCAAATTTCAAATGGACAAAGAATAAAACATCTGTCACACGAAGCGGGGAAGCAGTTTAAAGACTGAGCTAAGTGAATCCTTTAGCAACCTCCCTTCAGGGAACAGGAAATCTGACCCCGGGAAATAAATAAAAGTCACCCAAAAAAAAAGTGAACAAAAGAGGTGTTCGAAAAAAACCCCACCACCATTCATCGCCGCTAACGACTCGTTCATTATGAGTGATGATGGATAAAGACTTCTCACGCTGAGATGAAATCAAGATTTATATGCATTGTTTCCTCTCCCAACTTGTGGGAAGATCATCATCATTTAATTCTATCTCTGCGGCCAGTGATGGGCATCCAGAGAGCTGGTTATCACACGGCGCAGTCAGCTGGCACGGCCCCGACGTGCCGTTGGCACATCTGGACAGGCGCCGCAGCCCGGGCTGAGCGATGGCTCCTGGCCACCCTCCAAATTGCTGCAGCCTGCCGGGGCTCCTCTCCACCCCCAGCACTGCTCCTCTCCACACCACCCCCCCTTCCCTCCTTTTTTTTTTTTTTTTTTTTTACGAGAATCAGATTTTCATTGCTCCATTCAATTGCTCTTCTCTGCCATTTTTTACAGCTCTTATCGTTCCCTTGGAATATGGCCTTGAGACAGCTCATCCGTGTCCTTCACTGTGTTATCTCTTCTAACTTTTATTAAAACTTCAGCTCTCATCTGAAGATAGCTAATTAAATCCATGACAGATTATACACGCATTTAAAAACTGCACTGAACTACTTTTTCTAAGGAGAACGGGGTTTATTTTCTTTTCCCACAGTTAAAACTGAGGGTGTATAAGGAGGTTTCATTCATTTACAAAGACAAGATCCTTATCTTTCCCACTATATAGATGGGTTTATATTAAAGTTCCTTTGTTGCGTGACAAGACTCAGTGCAATTTCTCTCAGTAATTATTTCTTGTTGCTGGAAAGATCTCTCAGCCTTACACTTCTGAAATATATACACTAACATATATGTGAATGCACATCTACCCCCCAGAAAAACATTGTTTAAAATAGAAATACAAGCACTGCACATTTTCCCTTTTTGTGTTCATATGCCTTAACCATAACAGCACTATTTTGCTAACATTGCAGAGAGTAAATTTTTCTTTTTCACTGCAAGTAACAATGAATCCTTGAAATTATTTAAAATCGCGCTAAGCATAATTTTCTTACATAAATTAAAAGTATATATACAAACTCTATCATGGGCTGGACTTGCTGTACTTCTACCCATCATCCCAAATTACCATGAACTGGTCGTGAATGCAAATGGCTTTGTTATCATAAATAAATATTTGCAGGAATGGATATACTGCTCTGCAGCAAACATTATGCAGCTCCTGCACTGTCAGCTTTGTGCCAGCACGGAGAGCACAGACCTGTGCACAGACCTGTGAGTGGGGCTGGGGCACAACCCCCCCAAACCTGAGCAACGTTCACAACTGTTAAAAAGAGATATAAAATACACTCATGGAGAAAACACCCTGCCCTCTAGAAAATACAATAAATAACCCACCTGAGCCTCTCTGTGATCCCTTCCTTCTCTTTAAGGCCTTTTGTAAGATATCCTTCATGGTGACCTTCATACTGTCCACCTGAATAAGTGAGAATCCATGAGCAGCATTTCTGCAAGACAGATGCACATGCAGTTTTACAAAACAATCATCACTGGCAGCTCCCCGCAGCCCTCGTTAGCTTCAAGCAAAGCACTCGTTAGGCACACGGTTAACGAAGTTGGGCTGTGAAGGGAAGTTAAAAGGAGAAACCAAGCAAACTGCCTTAGCAAGGCAGACACAGAACCAGCCAAAATGGATTGAGATTCGAGGCAAGGGGTGTAAGGATTTTCCTAACTTATTGTTATTTTTGGTCACTTGGTGCTCAGCATTAGAAGTGAAAAATGAGCCAATGCACCTGGGGGGCTCCCCATCTCCTCAGCCCGTGTCTGGGGTGTTTTCCAGCACACAGCAGGGAAGCAGTTTGCAGTGGCATTTTCATCTGTGCCCCACACGTAACAAACCATTGGGGACAAGTGGCAGGACACCCCTCAGTGGCAGCAGCTTTGCAGCACTATCGAGGTGTTATTTCAGTGCATTATTTCCAGCCTAACCGGGTTTCTTTGGACAGGTTTTTGTGAAAACAATGGCACAAAACCTCCCAGAAAGATCCAAGGCAGTGGGTCCTTGTCCTGGCCACCACCCATGGGAGAGGCTACACAGGGGGAAGGACTGCAAAGAGCAAGGGGACAGCTGTGGGGGAGGCTGCTGCCAAATACCGAGAGGGGCACCCCTGGGGAAGCAGAGGAGATGACAGTGTAATAGAGGAGACTCTGAATGAGTATATCAGTAAATTTTGCCCCTTAGCCCTCGCAGTCAGTCTCGGCTCATGTCAGTAGATGTCACTGCAGACAGTTCCAGGGAAATCCGAGAGCTGAAGGCTCCCACCGGAGAGATTGCTCTGCATGGAAAAAACTGGTTTGCAAAGCTGTTTGGGCAGGAGGAGGAGCCTTGTATCTGGCAACCAGGAATTTTAATCAGGGACTACAGCTCTATATGAACATCACAGCTGGAATATTTTTAAAAGCAACTGGCAGGCGAAAGCAATCCAAGCAACACAAGTACATCCTGAAAAACAAACCCATATTACATGTCACTGTGAAACACAAATGCTGGGGCTGGAGGTTGGAGCTCAGGTCACGTCAGCTGAGGCATCCCCAGCCCAGCCAGGATGGAGCCCTGACCCCTCACTGCCGTGCTCAGGGCACTGACTGCAGGGTGGGATGGGGGCCAGGACCCCCTGCCTGGGCACACACTGGTCACAGCTCGGTGTCCCAGGCAGGACTCGTGCTCTTGGCACCAGCAGCCAAGCCTGGGCTCAGGACATTCCCCCCTTGCTGGTGTGAGATGCCATTTCCCTCTCCTTGGTTGTGCGTTGGTCTCATCTGAATTTCATTTTCAATTCCCTTTGTTCCTGGCAAAATGAAACTGCCTAAAAGCCCCAAATTTATGTTCTCCAGACCATTTATTATTTATAACTCTATCTTACTTGTCTTCAAACCAAATAATCCCAACCTTCTCATGCATCTACTTTTCCCTCTGTTTCTGCCGCGTGTTCAGTGCAGCAGGGGCAGAGCTGAGTGAGGGAGTGCCACCACTCTGCAGGTGACACTGCCATCCTGGGAACAGCCCTGGGGCCCAGAGGCTCTGGCTAATGCCTGCAACCAGCAGAGATCTGCCTGAGCACCTCCCCGAGGAGCCAATTTCCCCTGAAGCTGCAGTGGAGGCCCATGACCTGCACGAGCACCACACAACACCTGCCCTTTGCCCAGCAGTGCCCTGGCCAATGCTGTGCTTCCCAAAAGCCTCACAGCTTCAGTCCCAACTGACCTGCTGAGCAAGGTTCAGTGGGCTCTTTAAAGTGAAAAGCCTGTTCTACAGTTATAATCACAAAAAGGAAACTACCTTTGTGCTTTTATTTAAACAACACAAGGTTTCTCATTGAAGTGGTACATGAAAAGCCCTCTCTGCTGGACCAGGCCATCACAACACCTGGTGCCTCCAGGTAATTCATACAATGCTCTGCAATACCTACAGGGATTTTCCAGAAAACTCCAATCGAAATACAGGGAAACAAGTTAAAATACTCCAGGGAAAAAAAGAAATTGCAAAGGCAGCAGAAGTCTTCCAAAACCCTCTATGGCCAAAACAACCAGGGTCACAATTGTCCCCTTTGGTACAAAACGCTTTCCAACACTTCTCACCCCAGAGCAGGGCCTGCAGCCCCCTTCCCATGGGCACAGAGTGGCCAGTGGCAGATGGCCCCAGCTGAGGGCTGCTCCCATACCCATGGATCAGGAACATCCCAGAAAGGGAAGATTCTCTCTCAGCTCCTGACAGTTCAGCTGCTGAAGAGCACAGGCTGCTGAGATCCCGGCCGTGCGATCCTCTCCATTGAGCAGCTGGCCTGAGAACTGTCAGGCTGATTTCCCTGACACTCCATTACTAACCCCTGCCCCAGCCACGGCCATTCTTTGCCTCAGAAGCTGGATCTCATCCCAGAACAATCTTTAAAAGTTTATTTTACTGATCAAAGCAGAATAAGAAGGGCTCTGTGTTTTGCTATATTTAGTGTGCGAACCGTGAGTGAGTGCTTGGCAGGAGCGGTGAAACGCAGAGCGCACCCCGCTTTTGTAAACTCTTGGCTGTTTGCTCTGGAGCAGAGCCAGAGGGGCCAAACCCCAGCCTGCTCCCTTCCCTGCCCTGGCTCCCCCTCACAAGGCACCACAGAACCTCAGCACAACCTTTCAGCACTCGGCAGCCCCGCACATCTGAGCCGGGGTGGATTCCAGCCCAGAGCAAAGAGCTGCTGCCCTCGCCCTGGGGCCACGCCAGGCAGCCAGAGCACATCTCCTGTGCCCAGAGGAGAAGCCCTGTGCAATCACAGATTAGCTGGGGTGGGAACTGACCTCTGCAGATCACCCTGTCCAACCCCCTGCCCAGGCAGGGTCACCCAGAGCAGGGAGCACAGCAACGTGGCCAGGTCAGTTTGGGATGTCTCCAGAGAGGGAGACTCCAGGCCCTCCCTGGGCAGCTGTTCCAGGGCTCTGCCCCTCCATGGAAAGAAGTTCTTTCTCACACTGAGGTGGAACTTCCTGTGGTTTAGTTTAAGGCCATTGCTCCTTGTCCTGTCACTGGAGGTGCTGCCAGGGTGTCCTGGAGCTGTGCTCGGCTCCACATCTCCTGGAACCCCACCAGCCCACCACAGCCCTGCCCTGTGTGAGCACAGCACAGGAGGCTGTGCTGGAGAAACACACACCCACCTCAGCTCAGCACTCCCCAGCCTGCTCTGCACTGGCCACGGGCATGGCCTGGCCTCTCTCAGCCCAATCCCAGCACATCCTTAACTGCAATCACATACGATGTGCTCCACCTCACTCTGCTAAGGTGTGATACCTTTTTCTAAGTCAACACACTGAAAACAGGACAGACAAGCAGATGCTGGTCAATCAATTAAAACTGCTGCTGGCAAATTGGAAGCCAAAGAAATTCCTTAGCTTGTATTTTCTGTCATTCTGCAAAAACATACCTGGGTGACAAGGTTAAATCAAGCAAAGGAAATCCCTGGCACTTATCATCCACAGGCATTACTGATAAATTGCGCAGTGGAGGAATAAAGGATTACCTTCTGTATTTTTTCATTACACTTTTCTTTTGTTACAGAATACATAAATCCATTGTGGCACAATGTAATATGTATCATCGTGCTACACCTGTGGACGTTTCATAACGGCTGCCATGTCTGTGCAGTCAGGAATGATAAGTGAACCACCCGTGAATGTTAATGATAGTGATCATTCTGCAGTAACTTGGCTTTCCATCTTCTTTTACAGCCTCTGTGCTGGAGCCAGGGTGGCAAGGTTCAGGAGAGGGAAAGGGAAACAACAGCAGAGGCAGAAGCTACGGAGGGCTCTGCTCACGGCGCTGAGGTGCCACAGGAACAGGCTGGGTCCCCACTTCTGCCACAAAATAAAACAACCTGCACTGGAAGGACAAAAGGTTTCTGTTCCACATGAGAACTTTTCAAAAAGGTCCTTTCCAATCTGGAGCAATTTTTAATTTTTTTTTTTTTTTGTTGTTGTTGTTGTTGTTGTTTGTTTGTTTTTGAAACACAGAGGTGGAATTTACTTTCCAGAAGTGGAATTTATAGCACTTAAAGCTCACTGCATAACCAGCTGGCATGGCTGGAAGTGCCTGGGAGTGACTAATAGCAATTTCCACCTGATCAGCACAAAGTCAGAGTTAAGACTCAAAATCCCAGCTGATGCAATGGACTTACCTTAAGCTGGGTAATTTTTAAGATAAAGTGCCCAGTGATAGGAACTGGACTAACTAATGCCAGCCACAATTTTTATTCTGAGCCTAAATGACCTGCTTTTGTGCATCTCAGGTTGGCCTTGCATAGCTCTACGCACTACTGAGTTTAACTGGCTGCATTTTGTCACCACTGTAAAGTCCTCAGACCTCTATCAAACCTTCTGGTGCCCTCCTACCCCTCCCTCTCCACTGTCCTGGGAGCCACATTCCTAATTCTGCACCCACATTAACTGTCTTAAATTTTATATGAGTATTCTAAAATGCAGTTTGCAGATTACCCACCCCCATGTACAAACCAGGAACAGGCCTTTTGGGGAGTGCTGCTGGAGTCCAAGAAAAAACACATTTCAGAGCTTTGAACTGAATTTGCAAATGCACAATGCAAGTCTGGTATTTTAAAAGGGTTTCAAACCTTAAACTATTGGGTATGGCAGAGGTGCTGCTTTGAAAATTTGTATATAATAGTCAAAGCAATTTAAGTACAATATCAAAACAGAAAAAAAAGTGCTACAGAGCAGAGGAACTGGATGCCAAATTTCCTCTGTGTGCCAACTGGCAGCTGAGGCACAGCTCCTCGAAACACCATTAGATGGAGCGTGTCAAGTTCCAATAATAAAATTTCCAAGGGAAAAAGCCCTAATGATGGTACAGATTTATTTTAAGCCTTCCAGGTATGACCTCACCACCTCAAGAAGTCCGTATTTCCATGGATGTGGGGCTTTGTTTGCCTTTTCCTGACAAACCCTGGACGGGAGAGCCGTGCCTGATGTTGGACAAAGCTCTGCTTTCCACAGCAGCCACCTTCCAAAAACAGAACTCTCTAGACTAATGGGCAGTGAGCAGCCAGAACGACTGCCCTCCTTCTTCTCCTTGTGTAACTTTGCCAGAGTCCTTGGAACTTGCCAAATTCGGTCATGCCTGCTTAGCTTGCTCGACTGATTGTGCCAGAAAAGAAAATAAGACACAGATGTATTTGAGCTCTTTGAGATGCCAGTAAGAGCGACAGCTAATGGCTTCATTTCGACCCTCCCCTACCAGCTGGGCACAGGTGGGGGGATAATGAGGTCCCTCTCCCTAATCAAACTCAATTATTTACTACTCTGTACAGCCACAAAGACATTCACATCCAGCTCGGAATATAAACTGCGCTGCGGGCTACTTCCAGCCACCACCTCTGGGTATTTATAACTAACTCAAGTGGCTCAGAGTTTGCCTTGGCAGGAGTTGAAGTGTATATAAAGTTCTGCAAACTGTTTCTGCTCAAACATGTCCTGCTGAAGCGGGGTCCCTGGCAGGGCTCCACGGCATCCAGCATGGCGGGGCCGGAGAGGGAGCACAGCTCCAGCACCCAGCTTCTCACAGGCAGCAACATTTTTCAACAGTGATTCAATATTAATAAACATTACAAGTCACAAGGCTGACATGGCAGCAGCTGAGATACTTCAGCACAAGGAGGAAGGAAAAAAAAAAAAAAAGATGCAAAATATAAAAGCACAATTACATGCACCGGTGGGGTGACAGGGGAGGAAGAAGACATAGAATTTACAACAAATCCCTACAAAAAGGAGACAGCACATTTAAACTCACAGGGGTAACAACCTTTAGATCAAGTGACAATCAAGTAACTGTTTATCCTAGGGGACACATCAAAATTTTTTATTTAAACCTAACTGTTTGCACTGTAATCACAAGCCATTTAAAATTAAAATGTGGACACTGGAACCAAACTGACCCTTTCAGAAGAGCACTGCTTATGATGCAGCTGTCCTATTTCTCCTCAGCAGCACCTTCCAAGCTACAAGGAAGCTCCTCGCATCAGCACAAATGATGGTCAACCAAAAGATATTGCATTTTTCTACAGGACCTGCAGCTGGACCCTAATCCTGCTCCCAGCTCCAGGCAGAGCTCTGCTGGCCAGGCTGGGACCCCCGAGGTGTCTGTGCTCCCATGGGAGGGGCAGTGCCACCTCCTCTGAGCCAGCATCCAACCCCTGACCCACACCTGGTCCCTGCAGGCAAAACTGACCCCAGCTCGTGCACCCAGGGCAGCACTGGGGGTAGGGAGAGGGCAGCTGGGAAAGGAGACTTCTTCCAGGTGAGAAACCAGCAACAATTCAGAGTTGTCTATTGACAATGACCTCCCCTTCCTCACCACGGCCTCGGTGCAGCACAGCCCAGCATCTCAGCCTGAATAACTCAGTTGTGAACACTGGGGCCAGAATATTTTATTTCCCAGTGCCCTAACGCAGTGGAACAAAGTGAATGTGGCCTTTGGGAATACACGTGGGATTTCTGACAATGGCTTTCTGTAGGATGCTTTGGAACGCCACTAAGAAACACAGCAAACAATAAAGATATAAAAACTAATTAAATAAGCCAGATTTTTTAAAATATGTCTGATTATTCAGAACTAGAAGCAGATGTAGTGTTAAGAAATGTAAGTAATGTCCAATAACCAGGAAAACCCTATTAGCATTTTCATTTCAAGAGCTCCAAACATGAAATATTTTTCCCAAGTAAGAAGTGGCTTATGCTCCTGGCATTTTGTTCTAGTAATTAAGGCCTTCTGATGGTTTAAAAGATTTTTCATTCACAAGCAAAGGAAAATAAAAGTGATCAAGCACAGTACATATCCCTACTTCACTGATAAGGACATAGCAAATTCTTCTTGATCTACCAGCTCAGGTCTCAGGGGTGGGTGGGATGTCCCTCATCCAAACTCTCCCAGACCCGGGAGGGGAGTGCCCAGCCCAGTTCCAGCTGGGGTGCTTGATTACTGCTCATTCCTCCTCTCAACCACAGCACTGTTACTAAGCCACACCGCCACTCTTTGTCTATAAAACCACCTGCTTCACTGCAGAGCACCCCCAGCAGCTGTGGCCCCCCAGTTTTGACGAGGTGAGGCGAGGGGCAGCAGAGGAGGAGGGCGGGGGGTGCCCAGGCCAGGCCGTACTCACATGCGCACGAAGAGCGACTGCTTGGCCGCCAGCCCCGGGGACGAGTACTTCTCCACCAGAGCCAGGGTGCTGAAGCCAAACTTGTGGATGGGCTCGTTGGAGTCCAGGGGTGGGAAGTCGGTGTCCACCTCGCCATCATCCTCGGCGATGTGCAGGCAGTAGGCGCTGACATTGTCACTGCAACACAGAGCACCTCAGTCAGCAAGGGAGGGGCTCCAGCCTGCAGGCAGGGCACCTGCAGCAGGGTCTGAGAGGCACTGGTGACACAGCAGCAGGGTCTGAGAGGCACTGCTGACACAGCAGTGTCTGAAAAGCCACTGGTGACACAGCAGTGCCTGAAAGCCACTGGTGACACAGCAGCAGTGTCTGAGAAGCCACTGGTGACACAGCAGTGCCTGAAAAGCCACTGGTGACACAGCAGTGTCTGAAAAGCACTGGTGACAAAGCAGCAGTGCCTGAAAAGCACTGGTGACACAGCAGTGCCTGAAAAGCCACTGGTGACACAGCAGTGTCTGAAAAGCACTGGTGACACCCACACAAGCACCTCCCCAGAGGTCCCAGTGGATCCTGCTGCCATCGCCCTGTGGTGGCAGAAAAACCCCAAACCTCACAGCCAGGCAGTCTTTGTCCTTAACTGCTCTACAAGCAAAACCTGACAGTGATTAAAATACACAGAAATACACAAAGGCTTCATGATTGCATAAAGCAGGAAGTAATAGTTCTCCATTTGTGAAAATGTGTTTGTTTCTATGATGACGATGCCTCAGAGCTGAAGGCAAACAAGCAGAGTCTGTGGTTTTTCACAGATCAAACAGCTGTGGAAGTTTGGTGCCTGTAGGCTGGAAGGGCAGAGAGTGCTCTCAGGCAGGTAAGCAGGGTAATGAACCAAGGGGAAAGCAAAAAATCTGTCCAACGCAGTAGCAATGATTAGCAGAAAACTTACCTTCGCTAAATACCTAAGTTCAGTCTCTAAAAGCAGTTACAAATTAATAAACACCAGCAAGCAGAACTAACACAGAAAAGTTGAAACAGATACAATGTGAAAGAAATAAAGAGCTGAGCCTCTTCCTTTCCACAGATGAAAGCCCAGAGGGAAATAACTATTTATAGCTACCAAACAGGTATTAATCATAATTTCCTAGCATTGAAATCTATTTCAACTGTTACTTCAGTTTAAATTATTGACCTGAAAATAAGTATTCTTCCTGACTGTAAACCTGCCAGCACTCAGGCCTTTCCCCAGCCATGCAGTAAAGCTGGAGGTGCATGTGGCAGCGGGTTTCTAAACTCTGCAGTTTAAATTTGGAGTTTTAATTGCATGATTGATGCTTAAATTAATTAATTGTAAAGTGTATGCTAATTGTTTAATTGGTCGCTTGATCTATATAGATCATTTTTTGAATTAAATGAGTTGATTTACAAAGTTTATTGATTGGATGTGACAATGAATTATTTCAGTGACTACCTGATTTGCAATTTTCTCAATTAATTCACAAACCTTTGGTTGCAACTGTGCTTTATTGAGAGTGCTTAGTCCAGGTGATCTATAGGCATCTTGTCATGACTAAGACATTTATTATAGAAAACAGGGAATAATGATGCATTGCTGTTAATGTAAGCTGCACATTTGCTAACCAAAAGGTAATTCAGCAACATTCACCTCTCTGAACTATGAAAATTCTGCAAATACTCGTAAAGAAACTTTCTGGCCTTGAACCCTTCCAGGGATGGGGCAGCCACAGCTTCTCTGTGCCCCCAGGCCTCAC
This sequence comes from Rhadina sibilatrix, assembly GCA_013400275.1. Classification (NCBI taxonomy): domain Eukaryota; kingdom Metazoa; phylum Chordata; class Aves; order Passeriformes; family Phylloscopidae; genus Rhadina; species Rhadina sibilatrix. The sequence continues at coordinate 253,531 of VWYO01007405.1, forward strand.
CACCTTCCCAGGGAACAATTCCATCCCAGTACCCCACCCATCCCTGCCCTCTGGCAGTGGGAGCCATTCCCTGTGTCCTGTCCCTCCATCCCTTGTCCCCAGCCCCTCTGCAGCTCTCCTGGAGCCCCTGCAGGCCCTGCCAAGGGCTCTGATGCCAGCTCTCCCAGCCTGTGCCCATAGCAGAGGGGACAGAGCCTCTGGACTTGCTCCAGCAGCTGCACATCCTTCCCATGCTGGGGGGTTACAGACCAAGCCCTGCATGCTTTTGTGCCACTGAACATCCCTGGAAGTGCCCCCAGGCTGTGGCACCCCCAGGGGGACCCCAGCACAGCTGCCCACAGCTGTGCTCCTGCTCCTGCTGATGCTGCAGCCCGTTGCTGTGCCAGCCTGGTGTGCACCAACAGCCCTGGCTGCACAGAGCCAGCACTGCCATGTGGATCCTGCTGCATTTGCAGCACTCCCATTAGAGCTGGAGGAACACAGGGCAGCAGGACACACCCAGCAGGGCCCCAAAGCCATCCCAGTGCCACCAGCACCCAACACAGGGAATACACAGAGCTGGTGAAACCTCAGAGAACAAAGGGGTTACTGATGTCTTCAATCATGGGCTGGGTTCCTGAACACTAACACAGATTTAGCCACAATATGGTAAAAAAAAAACAAAAACAAACTCCAGTGAGTAAAACTGTTGTGCACTTTGAACCTCCACCAGGCTGAGTGAGATTCAAGTTAGGAACTTACAAGTTCAGCACAAAAATTGAGAGATGTAACAGCATTCCTCACTTCTAAAAATAGCAAATGTATTTCAGTTGTGCATCTCACTATTAATTTCTTCCTAGAAAGGGATTTTGTTTATTTTTGGCAGGTGGAATCATTCCAGCACATCTGTCAGGGGCTGGCAAGAAAATGGTCTGCTGGGTCACAACCCAAGTTCTTGTGTAAGAGGCCAGGGCCAGGGCTGCTAACACTGTCAGTGGTTCCTCGAACCAAGAGACTGAATAGAGACAAATACAATACAATTATAATAAAAAAGGCAGCCTAATTGAATACAGAATGTTCTCAAAGCTGTCAACTAGTACTCATTCACTTCAGACTCTTACACTTATCTTTTAGGAAAAGGAATTAGGCAGTAATATATTCTTTTCCTAAAGACAGAAGGGGTTGTTTCTCCTAATTATAAAGTCTAAAATCTCCTCATTATTCTCACAGTGTCACTAGCAGGTATAGTTGTCACTCTGCCTGCCTTGTATACCCATCTGAGGCACTCTATAGATGTATTTTAGTGCAGTGTCACAGTGATCCCCATTTTGCCTTTTTACACTCTCACCTGACTGAATCAGAACAAATGGACAAATGGACACCCTACACCAGCTCCCTCCTTACTTGGAAATAAGAGAATTAGCTTACAGTTAAAGCAACCCTTGCTCCAGGACTGGCAGTCAGCAATGCTAAAAAAAAAGATGATGGAGACATGAGGAATAATTAAGAACCTAGAAGAAAACAAACTTCTGGGGAACTCAAGGCTCTGTCCCTTAATCTGAGCCTTTGTCCCCAGATTCTCAGGTGCTGCTGTGTCCAACGTGTGCTCTTGGGAACTCACTCCTCCACTGTTTATTTCATTCTTTCTGCCCTGAGATTTGATTACATTGGACAGCCTCCTTGCTCACGAGCACATTTTGACACATCATAACATCTTATCCTTCAAGGCAGACAGAGAAATTCATTTTTTCCCACTGTTGCTTTCTGCTGTGGGCAGTGATGGTTCATGGAACACTCCACTCATGGGTGCTGTTCCACTTGAGGTCTGCTGTGCTCCTGAAAAATATGTGTGTGCCCAAAGACTGACATCAGTGGTGTCTGACTCGTTAAAAAATAACCTAATCATACACAAAGGACTTCTCTGAACTTGTGATATAATGAACAGAAATTAATAACAGCAAATGAAAGGGCACCATCTGCAAATGATATTACATTTCTTCTCCAGAACAAAAAAAAAAAAAA
>VWYO01007405.1:255565-265565 GCA_013400275.1 Rhadina sibilatrix
AAAAAAGGACAAATCAAACCCAAGTGTTTAACCTCAGAAACATCTCTGTCTGTTGAGAAGAGCTAAGGGAAAACCTATATCCAAAGAAAGAATACCCATGGAAGTGTTTTCAAGAGGAGCTGCTTTCCTGTGTGCCCAGTCCATGGAACAGAAATCAGCAAATCCAAACATGGGAGCCCAAGTGACCCCACTCCCATTCCCCCCACACAACTGTTCTACAACAGACTGCTGAGCCCTCCAGGGCTCCTGAGAAATGCTGAAAGAGTGAGCTGCAAAATTCAGGATCAAAAAAAACCCCACCCCATTCATTCAATATTCCAGCAACAATAAAAAAGTGAAATTTGGCTCATATAGAAGAAAACCCTAACAAAACTGTCAACCTCCTTTGCACCAGGGACATCTCTGACAGTAACTGCTACTGACAACTCTGAAATAAACTAACTTAAGTTCTTCCTTTGTGTTCTAAGGCCCAGCAAAACCAGAAGGATTTTACACAACTGTTCTAAAACAAAAGCTGCTCAGGTGGGCTGTTCTGAAGAACCTTTTTATGCACCTCTTGTCACCTGCCAGGAAAAAGGAACAGCTCTTACTAGACACCACCAGTGCTCCAGCACAGCAAAGGGACTTGGAGGAGTTCTGGACTTTATCTGACATCTTGTGATCTCAGCCATTAAGAACACTACCAAGAAACAGATGGGACATGAAATAATGAATGCCTCTGTGATGACACCAAAAGAGATGAAGTTTGCATTATTTTTACATAGTTTTGAAAAGGTGATCCATTTACAGCCCCAAGCCCTGCTGTTGGTCATTCCCAAATGGCTGGGGGTGCACGTGGGCTGCTCGCAGGGAAACACCGATAAAGGCAAAGGTGCTGAGATTTACACATCCAAACACTGGCACAGGAATCAGTCTCAGTAGGCAAAAAAAAAGGCTGCAGAGGAGAAATTTAGAGGTCAAGAGGTAGTAAGGAAAGAGCATTACTTCAGCTTGGGTTCCCGTCCCTCACTTGTATATTGCCAGCAGATGAGCCCGATCAGGTCGTGCACCTTGGCGTTGGCGATGGTCACCACGGTCATGGGCTGCAGCTTGTCCTGGCTTGTGTGCAGGGGGAGGTAGACATCAATTTTTTTGGTTGCTGTTGTACCAACGTGGCCCTGTGGAGGGAACAGATTTCATCAGGATGTATAAAGAAGTGTGGCAGGGTTTATAGAAAACCCGGGTGAGCGGGATTCTGTTCAGCGGGAAAAGTAAAATACGCTGCCATGGCTTAAAACTGGATGAGGATTGAACATTTAAATTCTCATTGTTTCCCTGCTGTTTATCTGTAAAAAGGACATGAAATATCTGGACATGATTTCACAGATTTCCACAAAGAGCCTGACCTTTGGTGCAGGATCCCATGCTCCTGCAGAATCCAAAAAACCCAAATTATGTGTGGGATGGGGAGGAAGAGGGACCCAACAAACCAGCCTAAGAGTTCTGAAGGGCACTACCCTTGTTTCTGCATTTCTGCTCTCTTCTGCAGCTCTTGCCCACTACCTGAGGAGCCCCCTACAGATACCCACTCACCAAGGCCTGGCCTTGGCTTGCCAAAAAAAGAACAAAATCACACACAGCTGAGCCACTGAAGCGTTCTGTTTGGAGACACCAAGAAGAATCAACCAAAATTTGGGTTCATTGGAACTTACTGGATGAAAATAATCCATTTGGTGCCCTGGAGTTTGACAATTAAATAGACCATAAAACACACAGTAACACAGAGATCTAGGAAGTTTGCATTACAAGAAAAGAATGTTTAATCCTATGCAGGTAGGACTGCAGCTTTCACCCAGAAATCTTTCAAACAAACAAAAGATTGCACATCCTGATCCCCTCTTCCAAAGCACTCAAAGTAACTCTGTATCTCCATCCCTCTCCATACTACAGAGGCCTCAAGAAGAGAATTAATCACTTGGAATTCTAAGTAACAGAATAAAAGGATTCAATGCTATAAATCTATAATGAGAGCATAAAACAGGGAGTTAAATGCCATGTGCTAATTTCAATATATTGTTAAAAACCATTTGATCCTTCAGTGTGATAATAAATCAGAGAAGTAATAGGAATTTAAAGATTAAAGTTATTCATACTGGCATAGCTAAGAGTATTATTAAAATCCATCCCAACATAATAAATTTGTTTTTTAAGAAAGCATTTTTATAGGACAAATACCTCCTCATATTTTTAGGGTAAGAAGAAAATGGTTTTGCTCATTTAAAGGAAGAGTTTGCAACAGAACATGGGACACTCCTTCACTTTGTTTGGATAAACCTGAACAGCCTTTGCTTGAGCTCGTGTGCCTGGGACCCTCTGAGACACCACCCATAACCTCACGAAATCACAAACACAACAGAGCTACAGCTGGTAAAAACCACAAGGGTGGGCCTCCTTCTCTCCATCTCTCTTGCTTTTCTACTTCCACGACTCATTTTTAACAGGAAATAACCAGGTACCAGGTGACAAATGACCTGTCTGTGCCCAGCTGCAGACACCCAGGGCACGTGGGGCTGAGAGAATCGGTGACGTGGTCGTGGCCAGAGACACCCAGAGCTGAGGCTGCTTTGGCAAGGGAAGGAGACAACAGCAGTTACCAGGAAATTAATGTGGCTCCCTGGCAGACTCAGCCAGCTACACATATAAATCCAAGGAGGGCAGAACCGTAAGTAATGCTGGGTCCTGATAATGGAAAATCCAAGAAAAATGGGCACCCAGATGTGGGAGTCGAAGCCAAGGTTACAACTGATACACCCAGCACTGAGCCAGGGAAGGGACAAACGAGCCAGGGGCTGGGACTAATAACCAAAGAGACCAGATGATCCATCAGCCTCTGCATGAACAGTGTGAGCTCATAACCCAAACCCAGGAATTTCTAAAACCACCCCACTCAGGGATAGCTGAGATATCACAAACCTGACCCTGCTGGGGCTCCTCTCACAGCACGGCTCTGCCTCATCCCACACCATGATTTACTGGATGTTTGCTGGTTTTTAACTAAACCTGTCTTAGTTCTTCCCCACCTCTAAATCTCCTCTACCTCCTCCAGCCTATTTTTACTGTCTTTCTTGCCCAAACTCCCTCCACTACAGCTATCCTGTTCTCCTACCCACAAACACTCAACGTGAACACCAAAATGACAGGAGACTTAAACCAGGTAAAACTCACACACCTCTGGGGATTCCAGCTGCTCTGTGTGCAAGGGGAGCAATCCCAACAACAGCAGGACAGGGAAATGGCTCAAAGCACTGCTGTTATACTCAAGATCTTCAAAAAAGGTCAGAGAAATAGTTTCATTAATTAAAAGTCTGTAAAGCTGATGGCCATGAGGTATTAAAGGGGCTGGAACCTGAAGCCAATTAGATTTTCTAGCAGAAATGAGAAGATCCTTTGTCACATTGGGTAGGAAATGTTTGTATAAACCTGTGGGTCAGGGCTGAGACTGATCAGCCCCACGTCAAGGGGGTCTGGAGGAAACCTCCACTGTGTTTATTGCAAACTGGTGGTATTTGCTCAGAACCACGTTATAAATCCAACCCATCAGGTCCCTGTCTGTGGGACAGAGTGAATCCATACCCTCAGCCCATCCTGCAAAACAGGAATTGTGCAGGAAGTCCCTGAGAGCTCAATTACTGCTCTGCTCAGAGCCCAGGGGCGAGGGCTGGACGTGGTGGGACTGGCACAGGGACACAGTGACCACTCTGTGGCCAGGGCTGGACACCACCAGTGACAACTCCTGGAGTCTCCTCTCCAGCAGGAATCACTCAGAACCAGACCACAGGCATTACTGGAACCACAATTACTTCTTGCTCCCAACTAAAAACTCCATTCCAAGTGGAAATGCTGAGGAAACCCAGAAGATAAAGGACAATTACTGATATTCAAAGAGGCAGCATCAAACTTTATTAATAGATCCTGTATAAAATTCAATGGAAAATCTATTCAGGGCCAGGGGCCTTACCATTTGGAGTTTCCTTAATAGCCTCCAATAAATCTGGGAAGCATAAAGGGGCTGTTAAATTAACATTTTCCTGATCTGTCACCTGTGGCACAGTTAATTTGTCAAAAAATTCTTTTAGCTTGTCACTGGACACTGTATATTCTGACAAATGAAGTCTGGAATAAAATTGACAAAATATCTCGTTAATTTTCTAGGAAATCACAAATCTGATTCCATTAAGCTTTTATTGTTAGAAGTGTTATATCCCACCAATCCTTTCAGAAAGTGAGGAGTAACTGGATACACTGAAAATGTACAATAAATTATAGAAAATTTTCCTAGTATTTTTATTAAGGGTGCTCTCCTACAGTACGTCAAATTTTTAAAAAAAAAAAATTTAAAATCTATCAGTTTTTCCAATACAAAATGCCTTTCTGAGATTTAAAATCAAATTTTAATGGAAGTAGTCCATGAGGGAATGCACCCCTCCCTCCAACAGCAGATGATGTGCACCTTCAGTAGGTGACGTGTGGCCACTGATGCCTCACCTGGCACAGGACACTGGGGAGAGCTCGTCCATCCCAGGACAGCTCACCCCTAAAAGCTGCTGCAGCACCTGCAGAACAGGGAGCTGTGGGAGAGTCAGGTACACCCTGTCCTTCTCACTCCTGCTTTGCTTCACTGCACACCATGACACAAAATTAAAACAAAGTCCATAAACATTTCCAAGAGAAAAGTGATTGATTTTCAATGCTGACAATTTACTGCCTCTCCCTGCACAATGGAGTTCTGTGACTAAATGTTATATCACTTTAAGATTAGATGTTCTAATGATATAATGCAAAGATTTTACTGAATCATTATTTAGTGGGAGTCATAAAAACCTCTTAAAATTAATCTTTCATGCACATCTAGCTTACCCAAAGTTAGCATTTAATTAGATGGCCTTGGCACGAATGAGCTTACTACTTTATTTGCTCAATCAGTATATGTCTCTTCAGTAATTATAATTAATTCAAGTCATTGACTCACCTCCCCGCAAACAACACTAAACACTGCACAAAATGGAAACAAATGCTTTTCCCTTCCCAAATGCAAAATGTCTTCTCACTTTGAAACTCAGTTAAATGTTTTCTGGATTGGGTGACAGGGTGTTGGATACACTCTGTGATCCAGCAATCACCTCCCCAACATAACTTACTTGCTTATGTGTTTAACTGACACACAGAAAAATACTTGAAGGGGAAAAGTGGCAATATAACAACCCCCCAGCATTTACAACACACAAAAAGTTCTAACAGATCAGAGCACAGATGTTTTTGGCAATATAAGGGACCATATATATATATTTTTTTTTTTCTTTTCTTCTCCAACCCACCACGCTATTCCCTACCCTGGCAAAATGGGAATGGGGTTTATTTCATCAGGTGGTTACACCAGCACTGGAGTTTTTCATTACTTTGGGCACTCGGTTCCTTCTGTTATTCTTACATCACCTGGGGAGGACACCCCAGCAAGGCTGGGGTGCACCCCAGCACCCTGCCAGCTCTGCAGCTTCTCAATGAAACCTCAAAGTTGTTCCCTCCTGAGGAGAGGATTCTCCTTCGTATCACCCCAGCTTGTGCTGCAGAGTTAGCAGATCACGGCGTAAAACTCCATTAACATCATTAAACACTTAATCTGTCTTATTCACACTGTCACTATTCATAAAAATTTAACCCAGTAATTTCCTGCTATCCAAAGCATAACAAAGTATGAATATTTAACTCCAAGGTAAATAACACACTATTATTTTTTATTCTAAATTGTTGACTTCACTTAGCATGCCTGCTCCGCACGGCACCGCGCGATTTGTCAATTAAAGGTCCAGATGTTCCGCAGGCTGCAGAGGCAGCAGCAGCTCTGAGCAAGGCGTCCTCTGCATGGCAATGATCACTACAACCCCAGCTCCAGGCTGCATTAACATGCTCATGTTTTATTCCAGCCCCCTCCTAATGTACCAGTTAATTATACAACACACAGCTGAGAAACATCACCTCCGAGCTGGACAGCTTCCTTCCACGCTTCCACCTGAACACCACCTCAGAACCAGGATTTGCATAAATAACCACACAGCCAAGCACCCAAATCGCTGCCTGCCCTTGCTTGGCATTCACTCCCACAATTAATAAAATCACTGAAGTCCTGAGCAAGGAATAAGACACATAATGCTGGTAACAGCACGTTTCAATTTTAGTAACACGCGTTCATTTATACAACTTTCTATGAATTAAAATCTGGTTTACTTGGAGTGCTTTAATATGAATTCTTAATACTGCTGCTTTTTTTTTTTTTTTTTTTTTCTGACAAATGCTACATGGAGGGAGGGAGAAACCTCAGGTCCATCCCTGTTGCAGCCCAGGCTGTGTTTATGTCCATGTAGGTGTCAGATTTAAGACAAATGGCCCTGGCCATGCCTCCCCTGCCACACTCCCGTGGCATTTTGCCCCACACTGGCTCCCTCTCTGTGTGCCCAAGCAAACACAGAGGGTGGGATGTCCCACCAGCTGCGTGGCACCAGCTCACCCTGCCCCTGCAACCCTGGGCTGCCCAGCTCCCACAGTTCTAGTGAGGGACAAAAACACACATTTAGATTGATGCAAGTGGAGTTCTCCAGCTGCAGCAGAAATGCATTCATTACCCAAACCATCATCGAATTCCTTCTAGTGGGGAGAAGGAACAGCCTCTTTAGAAGAATTATATATATTTTACTTAGTAATAAACATTACAATTTAATACTGAGGAACGGAGTTATTCTTTGTAATAACAAAATGCAACCAAAAGTTATAATTAAAACCACACCATAAACATTATTTGTGTGTTAAGGAACACGCCACGATCTATTTTAACGAACAGATGCTCTAAAAAAGATAAATGTTTTCAGAAATATTCAATCCTTGAACAGATCAGCCTCTAATCCTCTGCTCCTGCTGCACAAAGCAGACAGCTCAAGTTCCTCGAGGACATCAGCCAACCTTAGGTGGAACATTTTTAATACATCACCGTGTCACTTTTTAATGCGCCACAATCTATTAACCACATGGCAAACTAACAGGGATTTTTAAAATATGGGTTTTATAGCTTTGCGCCGGTGATTAATTAAATAAATAGCCAGCCTTTCACAAATCATCCCCCTAATTAGTCTAACCCAGACAGTGTGCATTCCCTGGCACCGCTGCCAGCTGAAGCCGCAGAAGGGCAGCGGCAGCGCCCGGCAGCGCCAGCCCGGGCTGGCACGGCCCCGCCGCCGGCCCGCAGGTGCTGCGCTCAGCTGGAACGGGGCTCCAGCTGCTTGCAAAACATGTTCCGTGCAATTATTCTCCCTCATCCTGAAGGAAACCATCGAGGTAACAAAGGGAGCGCGGCCGCGGCTGGGGTCTGACCCGAAGGAGCCAAGTTGCGCCTTATTCGCGGAAAATGAGCAAATATCGAAGGCGGGCGCTGGAAGAAACGCGCCGGCTAAACGATCCATTTCCTGTCACAACGTTTCAAAGCTGAAGCTACAACTAATTACATGCAGGCCATTCAAAGGAGCCAAGCAAGGCTTATCATTAAAGTGACTCAATTATTCTTAAAAGAAAGAGAAAATCATCTGTAAAAGCTGCCTGTAATCTCATCAGTTTTACTGTACCTACCTCGATACATCATTTCCCCCAGAGCTCAAATTAAACTCCTAATAGTTAAGATGCTCAAGTTTTCCTGTAGGTTTTTCCTCCAAATTATTATTAACTGGAATTTCCTACCTAGGAAGGTTTTATATGGAAATTTGCTCTGCAGTGTTTAGTGACACTATCACAACAGCTTTTTGCCCCTCAATTTAAAAACCATCAGAGAGACAGAATGTGATGTGGAGTCAGGCTGCTCACGGAGATGGGATTTGATTTCCTCCACCAGGCCATTTCTTTCTCAGCATCAGCCCCCAAACCACCCCTTTAAAGCCAAGCTTCCTTGCACTCAGGAAGGAATTTGCACTCTTGGACTGGGGTCTCACAGTGCCAGGGCAGGTCCCACAGCACTGGGAAGGAGCCCAGGCCCGATAAAAAATAAAAGATAAAAAGTAAATAATAAATAATAAATAATACAAAGTGTCCCTGACACTGACACTGCTGTAGCACTGCCCTCCTGCCCCTCTGGCAGCAGGCAGTGCTGGCACACCAGTGCTTCCATCACACAGAACCAGGTTAGGCACCTGGCACTGGGGGGCACCTCTGAAAGGACCATTCAAGACTTCAACCTCGGGAAGCTTCTGCCCTTAAAATATGTGAAAATGCACTGATGGGCTGCTCAAGCAACTTTGATGGAGGACACTTTCTGACATAAAGTGTTTTCAACATTTTTTTCCCCCTAGGATTTAGGTCCATAGAAACCTCAGGTGTGCTAAATTCAATCACCACAGAGAAACTGCTCTTATTAGTAAATCAAGCAGGGTCTATTAGTATGAAGAAGGTGGTGAGAACTTTTCTCCTTCTTTGGTTCAGATAGGGAAACAAAAGAATTTACACGGAAACAACCCGACCAGTATATTACTTTTACAAATCCTGAGTGAGAAATATTAAATAAATAAAAAAATCATTTGGTGAAATATAAATTTATACTGGAATCAAGAATAAACCAATTACCACTTCACTTACACTTAATATTTAACTACAAAACAAGAACTCTTTAATTAGTGATTTCATGGTGCTTAAACAAACCCATAAGTGAGCCCTTTCTCCATAATTACCATCAATGCTTGAAAATGATTTTTCAACTACGAGGGTCAAAGTAAAGGCACAGTCTAAAAGACTGTCCTATGAGAAATTTAGAAAACCCAACCTTCTCTCCCTCAGGGCTGTTTCTCCCAAAAAGCATGTCTGTTAAATGGACACGTCCAACCCTTCTGCAAACAGCAGCCATTAGAAACACGTGCTCAGAAAACATTTCCATATTTCTTTGGCTGTTAAGAACCTCAACTCGTGAATACGTTTTTCATTTGATTTGATCTGTAATTAAGGGAAAGATAATGACACTACTAAATTGCTAAAAATCAATTAGATAGAATAAAATGCAATATGATTCAGCCAAAAGATTAACAAGTGCATTATAAAAACTCTTTAAAATTCTTTAATTCTAATTAAGCTGCTTTAAATGGCCATGGCCTAAAAAAATGCTTTTAATTTCAAGGCATCACCAATTTTCCTGCATGTTCCACTGTACTGGCTGTTTGCCTTCCTCCTCCTAATTTATTTTTAAAGGAATATTTAAAGAAAAAGTGTCTGCTTAGGAAGAGTTGCTGTCCCACTCCAGGGTCTCCGGGCAGGGTCAGCCCCTCTCTCAGCTCCCTCTGACTGCCAATGGCTTCACCTCACAGCAGTGGCTGAAATCAAACATTGCAGCAGAATTTTCACCTCTCCCACAAAACCAGTGGCCAGTTTATGGAGCCTCCCTCTCTGGAGACATCCCCAAGCCCCCCGGACGTGTCCCTGTGTCCCCTGCTCTGGGTGACCCTGCCTGGGCAGGGGCTTGGACTGAATGATCTCCAGGGGTTCCTGCCAACCCCAGCAGTTCTGTGACTCTGTGACTGTCAGGACAGGTTTCTCCAGTAACAAATCCACGAGCAAAGCCATGGCCACACACACTCGTGCCCAATTTAAGCACTATCCCATCTCAGATTTTAAGTGCAGTTTAACTTTAAACAAATCAACCAGCAGCCTCTCTAGGATCAGCTAACAGCATCATTACTGATTAGCATCTGCTTTTTGATATTATTCCTCCAAAACTCCAGGGCATCTCCTCCTCCCTGTCCTTTCCCCACAGAAGGCAGAGCAGAGGGAGCAGAGGGAAGGGGATTCCTCCCTCCCAGGCAGCACAACCAATCAGTTCAACCCAGCCCGAGTTCCACCAAGTTGTAGGGAGTGCAAACAACAGCACTAACTTTTCTAATTTCATCCTCTAGTACTCCCAAGTAAATAAGAGAGAGGGAAAAAAAAGTAAAGTTTTCCTACA
>VWYO01007405.1:268065-291813 GCA_013400275.1 Rhadina sibilatrix
TTCATTCAGGGTGCAGGGGAAGAGCAGCAGAGCCGAACCTGAAGAGAATGAACAGAGCCTCTGAGTTTCAGACGTTTTTGAACCCCCAGTTGCAGGTGGAGTTGAGATGCCCATTTTGCAGAGCCAATCTGCTGAGGGTAGCTGACAGATTTTGGCACAGTTTGCCAGTGATTTTCACCTTAATGTTGATGAGGCTTAAGCATTAAGTAGTTGTATTTACTATTCTGCATTTTGAGTAAAGGTATTTTGGTGGCCTTTACTTTACAAGACCAGCAGTGACCTTTAATAGCACCTATTTGTTATTTTTCCCAGTAAGGAAGCCAAAGGCACCTTAGAAAAGTGGAATTTTAAAAAGCTCTTTAAAATATTTTCACACTTCACTAAATCTGAGCACAATTCCTGAAAAGTGTTATCCCATACAGTTATGGTTCTGGCATTTAAAATACAATTTTCAGCACAGAAAGGTATAATCCCTTTCTGAGCTGCAAATTTTGGAATTCCTACAGAAATATGAAAGCGGCAGGAAGAAAACCACAGCGAACAGCATATCCCATGCTCTTCCCGGAATAATATTTATATAAAGCCCTTTGACAAAAACCTGCTTTTTTCTCTGGTATCATTCCAGGGGGGAGGGGAAGGGAAAATACAGAAAACTCCAGAACTAGAAGGCAGAATTTGAAATCTTTCCCCTGTGCTCCGTGTAGGTCCACCCCGTTAAAGGAAGCAGTGAAATTTTATCGCAGCTATTTGCTACTCATAAATCTTACATCTATTTTAATCCACTCTGGCCCCAGCCCTGGAGGCCTGCAGCACAACTGGGTCACTCCAGCAGCCCCCTGGCAGTGCTGCCAGAGGAGCTGTGCCCTGCTCCAGCCTCTGCTGGAACACGGCTGCTCCCCAGCCCCGGCGCTGGGGTGGCCCTGGACCTGCTGCTGGTGCTTTTTCACTTCATAAGGACAATGACAGTGAATGGCAGCCAAACGAGCACATAACAAACCCATTCACCCCTTGCTCCATACCAGCACACTTTGCACATCTTCAAAACTTCCTTGCAAGCGTGATCTTAGCCAGGGTTCCAGTGTGCAGAGGTGGCAGCACTGGCACCACATCCCGACAGGGAGCAGCAGGGCACGGCTCCCATGGGACCCTGGAAGCCTTTGGAAAGCACTTCTGGATACTGCCCCAGCCCAGTGAGTGCACACACCTCACCTGGGCACCAGCAGGGCAGGTCCCCTTCCAGCACACACCTTCCCAGGAGAGCAACCTCAGCAGCAGAGCCCCAGCACAGCCCAGAGAGGCAAAAGTGACTCACACCTGTCCCCAGGTCAAACCAGACCCACGGCACTTTAATCTGCATGAGGCCAGAAAAACATTTTTTAATGCAAGTGAGGTGTGCCCTGGGTTTATTTTAGGTGTCTGGAGACCTGCAGGGCAGATCTTGAACCAGGCTGAGCAAGGAGCAGCAGCCTGTGTTACAGGAACCCACAACTGGCAGAACAAGCAAACGCTTTACAAACAGCTCCTATGCAAACTTATTTTGGATTCAAATGAAGATCATTTCACTCAGCTTAGGGGCAAAACACTGAAATAAAAAAAATTGCATTTTTTTTCACACAGAGATCTTAATCCTGGATTAATTATTTTACACATTTCCCATCTTAATTAAAGCAATATTGCTTCTTTCTTAAGTTCTTTATCTACTTTCTTTAAGTAAGGCTATTTAACACTGGGGATTGTGGAAAACATTTGTTCGTGATTATGCAGACATACAGTCAAACAAGACTGAAACAAGAGCAGCATGCAAAAATGTATTTAAGGACTATCATCCCAAAATGCTGCTAAAAGCTATTAACCAGTACGTGTTAATTGCCACAGCATTCATATTAATTTTCACTTCGGGCCCGACATTGTGGAATATTTCCCCTGATACATTTTAAACAAAGTTTAATTTAAGGAACTGCTTCTATCAACACTTATGAAAATTAACAGCCAAGCAATTAGCACTCATGAATTATCCCTTCCCCCACGCTTGCTGCAGCATCATTTTAAAAACAGTTGCTACATAAGAAATTGTTGCTTTTTAACCCATCACCAAAGTAGCCACAAGAAACCTTGTGGCACTACAGGGAGGCACCGTTCCTCACCAAAGGATTCTTAGCATTTGTCCACCCAAAAATGACATTGATCAATTTTCAGTTAAATTACCTCCAGTAGTCAAGCAAACACCAGAGAACTGCACAAGATTAGAAAAGCCAGACTTCCTTCTCACTCCATTTGCAGTTAGTCATGAGAGCAGAAATAAATGTATCTTGAGAAAATCTGGTCTGCCTCTAGGAAAGGCTTTTGGCCCCATAACCCCAGTTTACTCTAGAGCCAAACAATTCCATCCTCACATTTTTGATCTCTTCTGCACCTCTTTTGTGCCTGAACACTGAGCTCAGCTGAAATGAGCCACCACCACACTCCTGTGTGTCCTGTGCTACCTGGACAGAACTTTCTGCTCTGTCTTTTTTACCAACATTATTAAAACTCAGCAAGTGGGAACAATAAACTGTCAAAACTTGATTTTCCAGGTCCTGTTTCCAGGTAAACAGAAATTAATTTATTTGTCAAATGGGTGATAATTTAATTTGCACGCAGACAAAAGAAATCAATTTGGCTGGTAATTTTTTAAGCCTTCAAGTAATTTTCTATTCCAATGACACCTGAAGGAATTACAAGGAACTAAAGGTTCTTTCAATACAAAACTCTTAGAAGGAGTATATAGTACTTATTAACCAAGAAGTACAACCCATGTGCTTTACAAAACACAAAAACAGGTCCAGAGCTGAGGTTTACTTTGACTGTTTAGGGAGAAATGTGAATGAAGAGTTGAGAGTAGTTACTGGGTGTGTGGCTTCTGTTAAGAATAAAGTTCCACAGTGTACAGAAAACCACAAATCTGTCCTGGGTAGTGGTGGGGCAAGTGGTGTGGATTCCTGAGCTGCTCAGAATGCCTCCACTGTAGCTGTATTTCACAAGCCATATTCTCTACTCTTTTGATAATTAATGAAGTGATCAGGACAGGAAGAAATTAGAACGCTTTAAAATTTTACTATTTCATAAAATCAGAAGTGGTTATGAAAAAGCCACTAAATCTGGCAGGAAACACCTGCAGGATGTGAGCATTGCCACGTTGGCTTGGTTGGCATTACAGCAAGTGACACCTCCTGATCTGAACTGGTGAGGTGACAACAACACACCCAGGGGGGGATCAGGGAAGGAGGAGCCCAGGAGGATTTCTTGGATTTCAGGTCAGGGAGCTGAGCCAGGATGAGGAGCACAGACAGGGGCACAGAGCTTGGCTGACAGCACTGCCCCAAAAAATGAGTGTTACTGAGCAACCTGAAATCTGCATCCCCAAACTCAAATAGGCACAGACCCGAGGCCTGGCTAGAGAGCCACTGTGACCCACTGAGTAAATCTATCATTAAGTAGGGTGTTTTTTCAAGGCATGTTTAATTAGGCCCTTAGCCCCTCCTCACCCCCCTGCCTCTCCCCAATTATGTACCATTTCCCCCAGAGACACACAGCTCTGTTAATTATGTAAATAAGTCATGCCCTACTCCCTGGGAGAATTATATTTCTGTGAAACACTGCTCATCTACTATCAATAAAAATAAATACAAGACATATGATACGCCATTAAAAATAACTTTTAAAAGCTCAATGATTTTTGGTGTTTTTACTGACTGAAAATACACGAGAACTGAAGTAAAATAACTCACAACTGGACTATGCCTCAGATGGTCAGCCAAGCATTGAACTAGATAACACTAACAGAACTATAGAGAATAAACTTTATATGCAAACTATTGCTATACTAACAGAGTAATAGAAACAATGGTGTCAAAATTAATGGGGTGAGATTATAGTCTAACAAAATGCCCTTTCAATTATTTTGGATTGAAGGTGTTTTGTTTGGAAGAAGGTGTTTTGATTGGCAGATCACAGCTGAGATAACTCATATCAGACCCTGCAAGTCACAACTGAGTGACACTGAGGCATTTCCTTAACCTCTCAAACAGACATGTGGAGTGTCATTTGCTTCCAGTGGACAAACACCGGCTAAATGTATCTGACTTCAAGAGGTGAAAATTCAGATGTTCATTATAGACAACTACAATTAATACAGTAAAGATTAGCTTGGCTTATCAGAGAGGGAAGAAGAAATGCTGAAGTTTCTCAAGTTTCTGAGAAACAAGACTTGAACATGACTGAATTATACCAGAATTCTCTTAATAAAGAAGTATTTGATTTTTACTTCCCCTATACATGATGTGAGAGTTCATTTAAATGTTTGCCCAACTGAAATTTCGTGGCACAAGAACAACAAACCTGGAACTTAGAAAAAAAGGCCTCTTGGTGCTGTCAGCATGAAAGTGCTGCTGTCACTCATTAATGAGGCCAGAAATTTTGAAAACCCGAGTTAGCACTAATTGCTACAAGCTAATAAATACAAAATCACAACAGAGGAGTTTTTGTACATGAACTTTGTAGTCTAAAGGCTACCATCTCACAAATATTCCAGATACTCCTAGAAACGTCAGTGGAACTATGGATCTGACTTTCCACTTCAAGAATACCTAACAGAATATGAAATTCTTCCATCACGATGGTAATGAAGCTCAAACTCCATCCTCCCACAGGAGATTCCACAAACAAATCTAGTAGAAAACAGATCTGTGGAGTATTTATACTTGTTTTGGAACAACATGACAATGATCCATCACACCAGTGTTTATATTTCAGTTTCTAGAGTTGATGACAGAGGAAAACATTTGACAATATGGAGTAGAGGGAGGACATTTATCCCCCAGTCTGAGCAACACCAGATCCATCTCCTGACCCCCATCAGCTGCCAGTTTGCAGCCAATCTCCTCCCTGTGTTACACAAAAGAGCACTTGTGCAGAAATACATTGATCAGTGCTTCTTTTTGCCTTACTGACATTTCAGTTTTCCACCCAAAACGGACCATGGCTTCTCCCACTCTCAGCAGAGCACTGAGGACAAAGCCTTGAACCATGGACTATCCAGCAAGTGCTGTCATGGGGACAGACAGAACAGTTTTGGGGTTTTTTAAAATGCCAAATAACCAGTCATTTATACAAAGGGTCTCATCATCAGCTCCAGGGAGACATCCCAGGACTCTGTCACAGTAAAGGTGCACCTCACTAACCTGCTGGAGAAGGAAACAGCAAGGTGGAGAAGCCTAACTCCCAGCCCAGAATTCTGTAATGGCAGCAGGGGAAATGGTTCTCCTGAGCCTGGAGCCACTGCATTTGATGTTTCTAGATAAGCATTTGATGCTGCATTTGAAGCACTGCCAACACCTGATGGCCACTCTGAAGTGTGAGTGCAGCAGTGCCTGGGGCACCCGTGGCTCACCTTGCCATCGAATTTGGAGTACTCATTGAAGGGGTTGTTGAGCTGCAGGGGGCACTGCTCCAGGCGCACAGAGAGGATGGACTGCTTCCCAGAGCACGGGGATTTCACTCGGAAATTCTTCTTCTCAAACAGCGAGCTCAGCTCCTCTGCTGCAGATCAGAAAGAGATTAGAGAGTATGAGGAGCTGTACAGAGCCTGCTGCTCACCACAGAGAGATAACATCACAACAGGGAGCACAACATCAAATAAATAAACCAACCACTGCTTCAGCAGGGCAGGATCTACCACCCCTCCTTCATAGCCCAAAGATATGAAACCAGCAAGAAGTTTGAATGATGCTCGTGTTTAAGCTGAGAAAAAGGTGAGTTTTTCCTATACAGAGAACAGAACTGACCAGCATAAGATCCACTCAAGCCAAGATCAAGAGAATGACACGTTCCAGGTCTTTCTGCTTGCCCACCTTCTCCTACATGAGCAGGGAACAGGAAGGAAAAGAGCAGCTGCCAGTGAGCCTGCAGCAGGTGGCACAGCAGAGCACAGCACCACTGCAATGCCACTGCCCTGCTGCCAGCTGCAGCCTTGGCACCACACCCCAGCCCAGAGGGGCACTGCTGCAGGTTTTACTTCTCATGGTAGAGATTGGATACAGCCCCTCATAAAAATGCAGAACCTGAAACCACCATTCCAGCTCAACAGTCTGAACAATAAAACAAAAAAGCTTTCTAAAAAACAAAGGGGATCCAAGTTCAGGAGGTCTTTGTGTGGTCTGTGAAGGCTCATAAAAGCCTTTTTGTGTGAAGAAAGTGCACAGCTGAATTTCCAACAACAACTCAACTTCCAATTTACAGGCATACTTTAAAAACCCCAAAAAAACAGGACTTGTTATGTTGCAAGGCCACTGTGAAATCAGGACAGAGCCTGGGGCGTTTCAGCACATCAGCACCAACGGGTCTCATCTGCAGGGAGCTGTGACTTGAGCTGGACAAGGTTTCCCACATCTGCTCCAGGAACTAAGAGCCTCCAAGCTCCATCAATCACTGCCCAGAACCAACCCCAGCTCACCCAGCCTGGCACTGCTGCCCTTGGATTCCCTCACAGCTCACACATTTACATCCTGCCTCTCCAGGGAAATGGAACTGTTCCCAAGGCAAAATGACCTGGGACTAGATCTGCAGGGAGTTGGTTCATTTCTTAGAGTGCAAAATTAAAACCTGTCAAATGATAACTAGTCAGAAGCTCCATTTATTTTTATCAGCAGATTGCCTTAAAATCCAGGCAGTTGGCAGAGGTGCTAAATACTGGCACTGAGAGATTCCCAGCGGGCTTGTGAGAGGCTGCAATTAACCAAAAAAGCTTGATTTAATCCCTTTCAATGTGGCCACTTTAACTCCATTAGGTTGTTTTGGTTTTTCAACAAGCTCTTACACCTTTTGTGTTTTTTTTTAATCTAAAGCGTTATGCTGGAGTTTTACCTTTAACTGATAATTCTTGGGCACTTGGAAAGGATCTTGGAATCCAATACAATGGTTTTACTTGTACAAGCGAAAAAGCAAGTTTTTATCTACAACTGTTCTGTATGGGCTGAATGCAAGACTTTGGAAGGATTTCCTTGATATATTGTAATTTGTATTTTATATGCTCTGAAATGAAGGAATGTAAGGTGTAAAAGTGCAGAGGATATCCTGAAGGGATGTCCTGCTCCTTCTCCTTGCTGCAGTGGTGCTGCTCATGCAAGCAAGGGAGGAACACCCAGATCTCAGTGGCAGAGCAGAGAAGGAAAACCAGCTCTGCCAACAGAGCCCGAGTGCCTGGAGTTTCTGTGTGACTTCTGTATTTTTTCATTGAAATCTGCTGTGCAGCAGGCAGGGACTGATCCCTTTGCCTGCAATGCCAGCACATTCCTCAGAGGGGACAAGTGTGACTGCTGGGGCCAGATGAGGAGTGTCTGCAGGGCAGCAGGGAGGGAAGGGATGTGCAGCCTGAGCCAGCTCCGAGAGCAGCAGGCACAGGAGAGAGATTTGCATCATCATTGGCCAAACGCTATAAAATATCGAGCAAAGAGTTGGAGGTTATGGTAGATTAACCTTTAAAACCTACAACTCTGCTTACAGAAGGAGAAAGGCAAAAACATTTCAGAATGCATTAACGGGGGTATCCAGCACAGCTGAACACTGAATTAAGGATTAGTGCGACTGTGCTGCTCATGTGAGCAGCTTTGTTCACTCCTCTGAAGAAGATATTAGAGTGCTGGAGAACGTTCTGCACATGACAGCCACGGAGATGGGAGGAATTAGGCAAAAAAGGGAGATTACAGAGGGACCTCATTAAGATATACACAAATTTTGAAAGAAGCAGGCATGACAGACCGTACAAAGGTTTGAATGTGTGTCAAATACAACAGAAATAGGAACTAGCTTGAGCTCTAAAATAGGAAAATTGAGACAGATTTGTAATTTCATATATTACAATTTAAGCATCCACTCACAAATACTTCATTATATAATTAACAAAAATAGAATTTAATATTTTTTGAGAAATCAGTGATAATAGTTTTACCAAGGAAAGGCCAGATAAGCTAAGCCAGCATTTATTATGCTCACATTTAAGTAGATCATACACATACTCTTTATTTCTTATTTGCACGTTACCTAAAAAAGCAGCTACAAAAATACTGTATACAAGTAAACTCTGCAAAGTCTTTTATGGCACCCAGAGCACCAAGTGCTGCTGGAAATGTCTGGAAAGTCCCAAATGCAGCTGGAGTGCAGACACCTGGCAGCCCCTGTCCTGTCCCCAGTGCCACCAGAGCTTGGCCAGCTCTGAGGACACCCCGAGGTGACAAACACACAGACACCACAGTGCTGCCTCCCAGAGCAGAGCAGAGCCCAAAGCAGCCACCCCAGAACCCCAGAACCCAGCAGGTGCCAGGGCTGGCAGCCCCAGGACAGCACCAAGAATTGGCATTTCCTCCCTGCCCTGAAACCCTGGGGGAAAATCACAAACTGCAAACGCTGCACCCATCAAAGGCAGCAATAAAACCAGTAGGAAAAGAAAAGATATTTCCTTTTACCTGAGCAAGAAGTATTTCTGTCTTTCCACTGAACGTTTTTGCATTTTATTTGATTTTGTCTCTCTTTCCGCAGACGCTCTAGTCTCTGAGCTTGAAAAGAAATATTACAACTATAAGTTTGTCAATGAAAGTTTACTATAAACAAAGACATAATTAACTACCTTTATATGAATAAAGATGTTTTATACTGCATATGTAGGGGGAAAAGTCATAAAATTTTAAAGGTGGCACCCCTGAAAAGCAAATACCAACAAAAACATGAAAATGTTCTTGATTTATAATTGAAATTAGAGGATATAAAACATTAATAGAGATCATAAAGATAGTATTAACATGGAAGAGAATAATAAAATGTGAAAACTTCTGTGATTAATATGACATTTCATTATATAAATCATTAATAACGGTCTTAAAGGAATTTTAATGCACAAATGAACTGAAGTGAATATTACATTACAGGAATAAAATTACTGTTATGAATTACTCTACCCGTTTCAAAAATTAAAGATAAATGAACTCAGACTAGACTATTAAAGTTTTAAATATAAAATCCTTTATCTAAAAATCATGAAAATTATAAAATGTCAAAGCGATATAAATTAGCACAGCTTTTTCTTCAGTAGGCTGAAACAGTTTATAGGTAGTAAAATAAATGATTTGTATCTTCACAACATTAGTCAAATCCTAAAATGAATATAACACTTCTTTACATATATTTTGACTCCATCTTCAAAATATGGTTGGGGGGGAAAAAAAAAAGCCCCAAATAGTTCTGATACCAAAGAACTTGCAGCCCAGGGTACCAGACAACAACTTGGATTCCCTTTTGTGTGAACAGCAAGAGCTTCCTTGGGGAAAAATCCTGAGGGAAGCCACCCAAGACAATGACCCCAAGAAACCACTGATGCTGTGAAGTGCCCACTCAAAATAAGCAGATTAGACTGGGGAGTAGAACTAACAGTGCTGATGCCCAAAGGAAACAATTTGCTGGATATATTAGCAATTTTGATGTATTGAGACAATTCATTAACTAAAATGGGTTTGTAGAAGAGATTCTAAAATGTTAAATTACTCTGACATT
Source organism: Rhadina sibilatrix (assembly GCA_013400275.1). NCBI lineage: Eukaryota > Metazoa > Chordata > Aves > Passeriformes > Phylloscopidae > Rhadina > Rhadina sibilatrix. The sequence goes on from VWYO01007405.1 coordinate 277,645, forward strand.
TTTTGGATACAACTGGAGTTCCCTGAGCCTTTTCAGCAATTAAAAAACTTTAATAAATATTTTCTATCCCTTCTGTTACTATTCTTTTACATTTAGGTCTTTAAACTGAATTGTAGACAAGGAAGTAATTTTTTTTTCCCATAAAAACTGTCAATCAGGGAACTGATAAAAAAATACTCCTTTGAGGTTTAACAGCTTCAACAAGCAGTTTAAGGTACAAGCACAAATGGGGACTTTGATAAGTATCTCCCATTTAATTCAACACAATGCAAGAACCTGAATACCTCTAAGTAGCTTCCTCTTAATGAAATAAGAAAAATATCCCTCCTCATAAGTTTAAATATTGGGATAACACTGTTGTAGCATAGATATTTTATTCTGAAAGAAAAGCTTCACATTTGTACTAGTTACTGCCCACACTGCAGCTCAAAGTTACCTTCCAAAACTCTTTCCTCCCAAATGAACTATCACAAAAGATCTGTTAGATGAACAGGTACACAAAGGATAAAGGAGAAACAATAGACTAGAAATGAGAATAAGAGCTGTTTTTATCCTCTCTGATATTTCCACCCCCTGCCAAAACAAATGCACAAGAGCAGAGTCACCACCTTCCCTGGCTCCATCCTGTCCCTGCCCCTGCAGCTGATCACAAACAGCCCCTTCACTGTGGGACAGCAGATGGGATGGTCAGCACCCATCAGAAATGTGCATTACTCAAGGCTCACTGTCACAGGCAGCCAGTGGAAGGTTTGGGTGTGAAAAAGGTCATTGCCCAGATGCAGCTGTGGCTTCATGAAAGGTCAGCACAGAGCTGAGCCTTTGCTCCTGGGCTGGGGAGTTTGCTGCTCAGCCACACCCAGCCCTGACCTTGGAATGTGCCCCCAGCTGGCACCTGAAATGACTTCAGACTAAATGCAGATTATTCCATGCTCCTGGGGTGAAATGATCCTTCAGAATCATATTCTGGAGTAATTCTATAAATCTTCAAGCTTTGCCTCTGCCTCCTATTTAGCTGCACCATGCACTGCCCCAGCCCCAGGGCAGCCTGGCACCCTGGATCCCCACCACACCTTCCTGCCAGGTTGGGCTCCAATCTCAGTTTATTTCCAAACCTCACTCCCTGCCACAGGAGATCAGTGCCCCAGCTTTTCTGGAACCTTTCACAACTTCCTGCTTGTAAAAGGTATTTAAGTATCTCCAACACCACACACATTTTCCTGGTGATGCAGAGCACAGAGGTGCTTTCTGGGCTCTAGGTGGTGTTATAATACTTGCAGAAATAATTTAAAAAGATATATACAGAAACAGAAAAAAAGAGGTAAGTACTGACCACTGCACACCAACCTTCTCATCTGTATTTTACCTCACAGAACTCCTGTTCATAATCTCCCTCAGGTCTAAGCAGAAGCCTGGATATCCCTTGTATGAAACATCACAAGGGAGAGCTTTCTGCCAGTCATGACAAAATGAGTGTATTTTGCAAAGGTGTTCACCCTTAAACTTTCTAATCTGGTACCTAGCTCAAGGTTTTTCTCAGAAATAAAACTTTAGGAGACAAAATACAGACAAATCATTCCCTTTGCTGGCTCACATCAAACTTCATTCCTCTCTTTTATAACAAACACATTTGATGCCTCACTAGGCAGATTTTTTTCTCAGAAAATAACTATCCTGTTCAGAAGTTAACACCCCTCCAGACAGTAACAATAGAGATATCAAAGACTGTTCATGTACTTTGGATTTAGATTTGATGTCTTCACAATTTGAATTTTTTTATACGTATAAAACTGACTACCTCAGTGTTCCTCCGTACAGGAACAGGTAAAACAGCAATTAAGGCTCGGCTGACAGCACGCTGCAGTAACTGAATCATTACCTATCCTTCTACAACGTTACAAAAGTTTGACAGACACCAAGCGAGCCCTGCCCTGGTTTGCCCATGCAAGGCAGGCTGAGGGAAGCTGGAAAGGAGAGGCCAGGCTGCCGCACACACCACGCACCTGTGTTTGATCGTCTTCTGATTCCAAAGTCCCAGCTTGAGGTAATGTCGACTGATTGGGAATAGACGTAGCCCTGAGTCTCCCCGTTGCTGCCCTGCGGCTCTGGCCCGCTGTCCCCGTGTGCTGAGGAGGGCTGCAGCTTCTCCAGGTCCACGTCGTGGTCGATCAGGACCATCTCGCACATGCCGGTGTCATCGCTGGTGACGTGCGACTGGCGGATGTGGGCCAGGATGATGGTGGGGTTGTCCAGGAAAGCCATGCCGCCCGCCAGGCCGCCCCTCACTCTACTATCTGCTCTCCATCCTGCCTCATGGGCACGCGTACCTGCCGGCGATGTACACAAGGTTTTAGGGACAAACCCCTCCGAGCACAAGCAGCTCAGGCCCCTGTTACAGTTTGGGAGGCACCAACCCCCGACTCAGGGCAAACTGCTCAGTTCTGCTCCAGTTTGCTGGGTGCTGAGATCCATTTAAGGAACAGGGGGTTTGGAGGACAGCTTGAAACCTCAGTCCCAGGACAGCAGAACACAAGAGAGACCTCCAGACAGGTCCCAGTCCTCTACAGCACATGGCTGCTGTAAGGAAAAATGCCCCACAGGAGAATGGCAGGAGAATACAGAACAAAACATCTGCCTATTCCAACCCATCCATTTACAAAACTGACAGGGTTTTGGATTTCTTTTCACCCATCATAACTCCGTTACTGGTTTGCTTCTGCATCTATTCACCAACTTTTTGACTACTTTATTACAGACCCTCTTCAGGGTTTGTACTTCCAGGAATAACTTCAAACGTGAAGAGATCAGTGTCTCAGGGCAGAGTATTGAACATCTGCTGCTGCATGGTGCTTCACACAGGGCAACTGCTGGAACTCAGAAATCTCTGTGACCAAATACCACACGCCTGAGCCCTAAAGCACTTTAAGAACAGTAATTGCCACTTACCTAAGATACTTCATTCAGAGCACTCAAGTGGCCTCTTGAAACAGAGTAGAGGGCAAAAAGGAAAAGGAATAAAAAAACCCCAAACCACAAAACCCAAACCAAGCTCACATTGTTATCTGATTTTTCTGTGGGTTTGTAGTTATGTCAATCTAATTCAAGCCCAGGCTGACTCTGAAAGGGGCAGCTCTGTGCCCTGCCTGGCCCTGCTCCAGGAACTCCATCGTCACCTCCCAAAGCTGGAAGTGGAACTGTGGGGTGAGCTGGATCAAAAAATGACTTGCTGAAAATAAACTAAAAAGAAAAAAAAATAATTATTCCTGTTCATGCAGTGAGTCTGTCAGTGGCAGGAGCCACAGGGACACCTCTACCTGAGGGGGCTGGGTCTGAGCTCACACATAGGGCAACACCAGATGTAAATTCCAGAAGTTTAAAATCCTCCCTGCTTTTCTAATCAGAGAAAAACAACTTTACAGAGCTCTGTGTGTGTGTGTTTGGGATTTTGAACTCAGAAACACCAGCAATTCCCTGTCCTTGCTGCTTGCAAAGCTGCTGTTCAAATCACACGAAGCCACATCCCATGAAAATCTGCTAAAGACAGCTGGCCCTCTCCTGGGATATTTTAATATATAGGGAAGGGGAAGGGAAAGAAAGGACCAGCCAGGCTTGTTCCAGGACCAGTGAAGGCATTTTGCCATGGCCCCTTTTCTTTCCAAGGGGAAAGGTGTAGGGAAAGATGCACAAACACAGAGCAGCTTCTGCATTTACACAGTTGGAAGCAAAAGTAAACCTGCATTTGGACACTCATCTAACCATGACAAAAGCAAAATCTTGAAGGTTTATTGTAGATTGCAAACCCTCCATCCCTCCCAGTGCCCTCCCTCCCAGCAGACATTGGCATCCACTGATGACAATAATAAACAGAGACTTACAGCCTTCAGAATATTAAACTTTCTTTTTCTCCTTTGACTGCAAATATTGTAGGGGTTTTTTGGAGACTGTCCCCTTTCTGCTTTAAAAAATATAGACAAATTCAGAAGGATTACATTAAGCAACAGACCCAGCAGCAAAAACAAATGCAATGAAGGAATGGTAGAGAAACAAAGCTGACATGCTGCTGGTTATTAATACACTACTGTTACCATACACTGTAATAAATTATGCTATTGGTGAAATCCACTCCAGCAGGATCCTTGGAGACCCTCAAAGCCCAACTGGACAGCCTGGAGCTTTGCTGGCCCTGCCTGGAAGTGGGAGTTTGGATGGGATCTCCAGAGGCTCCTGCCAGCAGCACCACAGCCCCACGCTCAGTTTTAATTTTCTGACTCTTTCCATCAAGGTATGTAGGGCTGCTCCTGAGGGGGGTCTCACTGTCCTCCAAGGGAGAGGCCACAAGGCAAATGTCCCACCCAAAGGCAGCCACTGATGTGTCCAGGGCTCTGACCCTGCACCACTGTGACCAGCACAGTGTGGCTCAAAAAACACAGACACAACCAAGTGCAGCTTATGGACAAGGCAAAACACGTGTTGGGAACATTCTCTAAATGGAATGATTTCTACTCACTGATGAGGAAAGGCCATGGGTACCTGCAATTGGCAAAAACTTGTTTAAATAAGCAACAGCCCCAGGCGTCAGAAAGGTCTGCAAACTCCCAATCAAAAATTACTGCTGCCCCATCAATGTGTCATATAAATGTTGGCATGTTAATTGTGTATTTATAAGATTGTTAATGGTTAGTTAATTTACCTCCCACACTATTATTGCACTTGAAATGATTTAATGTCTGCTGAGGGAGTTAACAACATGTAACAGCAGATGCGAGAGTTTTACCTTTATTCTCTGCACCCCGACTTCCTGCCATTAACAGTGGTGTGCTAAATCAGCCAGGCTTCTTCCCAACTGTACATGTGCAGCCTCTGCCCATCAACCTGAATGCTGAGAAACTGCTGGAAATTCTACAAGTTTAGCACAAACATGGTTTTATTTCCTCCTCTTCAGAATTTTCAAAACGATACGTTAAAGCTAATTTATCATCAACACATTGGTGCTTACTGGAAACTCTCTGAACAGCTCCTAGCCTTCAAAAAAAAAAAAAAAAAAAAAAAAAAAAAGAAAACCCCCCCCAATTCATTTCAGGTTTTGATCNTCAACCCCCCCAATTCAGTTCAGGTTTTGATGCCATATTTAGTAGTTGTAGCTTACAGAATTCTAACCAGCTCCTCCTGTTGATAAAGGCACAGACCTGCTCTGAGGGACAGCGACTTCCAGTGAGAGAGAACTCAGAGAAGCAAAGTTCAGTTTTGCAGACTTTTACACAAACACCTTGAAGGTTCCAGCAAAATCACAGACCCCAAATCAATTTCTAGATCTGCTGAGATCTGCCAGCACACCCCTTCTGCTCTCCTACACCCACACACCATCACTATATCCTCACAGAGGAGCTGAGCTTAACGGAATTCAGGGACTTTCTAAGCATCAGCATCTTATACATTCCTTAATCATAAACAAAAAAGAAATGTTCTTCTGATACTTGTGCTGTACAAATAATATTCTACTATTCTACTTTGCAGGCAGCTGTCAAACACACTCTGTGCAAACACTAAAACTGAAGAGAGCAGTGTGAAATCTCCAAAACGTTAGAGTTTGGTGTTTCTGTACAAAAGGGTGCACAGGCTGGGGTTTTGATGATGTACTGATTGGAAACACCTGTGATTCATCACACAGGTGGGCAGAGATCTTCACTTTCTTCCTGATCTTTATTATTCACCTGTCTAACTCGCTGCACATTGATCAACACCCCAGGAAGGAATGCCCCCTCTCCCTTCTTGGCCCCGTTGCTGTGGCTCTGCCTCGAGGTCCCGTGGAGCACGGCCCCCATCAGCCTGGTGCACCTCCAGAACATCCCCAAAGATGTCAAATTGCACCATCAAGAGGCTGAACGCCTCGCCAGGATTCACAGGAACTTCGTGGCAGAATCAGACAGCTGCATCTCAGTCTACTATTTTTATCAGCAGTATTCCTCTTCCAGCACCCCACGGCTATATTTATGGCATCGATAGACTCTCCCAGCGAGGGAAGCAGGGCTTTATGCAGATCAGGCTCATTCATAACCCGGCACACAATGAGGAATGCAGAGCCTGCTAACAAACGACTCCGCTCCCAGGAGGTGACACAAAGGTCTTGGAAAAGGATCTGCAGCTATCCAGGCTGTACCTTAAACACACAGCTGAATTTCGGGAGGCAGCTTCATCATCACAACATGTTAACTGTTCCTGTGACCCTCCCGCCTGCTCAACGTGCTGCAATTATTTAAATAAAGATCGGCTGGCTTGCCTGTTTCCCCACCAAAAGCCCCAGACAGAGCCATGGTATCTGCACGTTAACCTACACGAGGTGACAAGGAGATATCAGAGCAAGTGTGAGATTAGGGGCAAGGACAAGCTGAACCTGGTGAGTGCCATCCTTCCCCCCACGTGTCAGCTCAGACAGCAGCAGGCACAGCTGGAACCAGCGCCGTGCTGGACCCACTGGCTGCTGGGACTGCAACCATGTGTCAGCCCCTGCTCGCTGCTGCTTGCAGGGCAAACGTTTGACCTTGAGTGTGAAAAACGCTGAGTGCGGCTTTCCTCACTTTGGGGAAAACACAGTTATTCTGGAGAGGATTTTCTGGGGTTTTTTTCCAATGTACACAGTGGGATTTGACCAGATGCCTCGCTCTCACTGCCCAGCACAAGGTGGCTCGTCCCTGTCAGTCCCCCACACCTGCAGGGCAGCTCCGTGCTCCCCTCCACACCTGCCAGCCTGGGGCAGGGCCCCTCCCTGCCACTCGCTGTCCCCAGCTCCCTCCTGCACGTCCGGCCACGTTGTCCAGCAGAACTGGGGGTTTTGCTTGGTGAAGTGTCACCAGAGCCAACAGGCACTTTCACACCCTGTACCTGCCCCTGAAAGTTCACAGGCTCCAGGTCAGAACCTTCCAGCTCCACCAAACGCCCTGTGGTGCCACCAGCACATCTCCATCCGAAGGACGTGCCCCTAAACTGACAAGCCAGTGCCATCTTTCTGTGGCATCCTGCAGGAAATACTTTCCTCACATGAAGGGTTTATATTTTTGCCTTTCATGCTTTGAAATACACAGACCTCTAAATAAGCTCCAAGAAACAATAAAATCAGAAAAAGCTGTCAGCAACTACAAATGTTCTGCTGCAGGAAGGAGCTACAACTTTGAAGTTCCACCAATTTTAATGGAATGATTTTAAGATTCCTCCAGTTCAAATGGCTAAAAGCCGTTCCAAATTCTCCACAAAACTCTCAAGCCAATTCCTACAATGTAGCTTCCTCTCTAAATCATAAAAGTAAGAAGTGAGAAGTGGGGAAAAAAGATCTTTCCTCCTGTTCTGCAAAGCTGTAGCTTGTTTTTTGGCTTTGTTTGTTTGTTTTAGTATGTTTAAACTGACTATCCTCCTTAAGGAAGTAATAAATAATTAAAGCCCTATTCAAAGTAAACAACAATATTCCAAAGACACAACTTGTGGAAGGTACAATTTGGATCCAAGACAATTACTAACAAACTCAAAACACAGCAAGCTGGAAGAATTATGTACCATTGCAGGTCATGTTATCATTCAAGGGCTTCCACAGTCCCTCTACTCAAACACCTCCTTGACTGTAGCTCTTTAAAGTGATCTTTAAAAACTAATGAAAAAGATAGGTAGATTAGAATTAAAAATTGATTTTTCCCCCAGTGTCATATAAGCAGGAACAGGACGGCACGTACACACTTCAAAATTTATGATTCAGGTTATATGAAATAATTTCCCAGTCAACTTCTGTCTGCAATTGCACAAGAAATGGTTCTGGTTATCTGCATTTGCAGCAGCACAAATAATCAACCCCCTCAAACACAGACAGATCCTGGGCAGGCAGGATAAAGGAAAGTGAACTGAAATATATGAACATTCAAGTTTATGTTTCAGCAAAAGCTCAAGTGCATTTAAGAGTGAATACTTATCTGTAGAAGCTGTCACTCACACCCCGGTCCTATCATTAAAAAGGAAATAATCATTTACAGTCATATAAAGAGGCTCTCTCACAAGAGAGACTGGAATTGGGAAGTTATGATGAGCAAACACTACATTACACACAACTTCCAACAAATTATTTGTTCATTTCCAGACCTGTAAATCCATCTGGCATTAGCTCTGTATTTCTGAAGTGCTTGGAATTTGGCTATACTTTTGTTGTCATACTAATCAGGATGCAAATGACACCAATTCCAATATTTTAATTACTGAGCTTTAGAGGGGGGAGAAAATATTGGGTTATGTACGGAAAGTGCTCACTCCTCTCCTTCCTGATCTCGTCAAATCTTTGTTTAACTGCAGACAAGTTGATTCTCTGCTAACCTGAGAAACCTTGCATCAAGATTTTAAGCAAATAAATAAGAATAAAAAAATGCAGAGATTATAAATTAGGGCAGACAAATCTGTATCTAGACTCGTGCCTGCAAAGAGCATTCTATCAATATAGCGAAATGCTAATCTCCTAATTAACAACCTAATTAGGTAATTATGGCTTTGCAGAGGGATGCCTAAATGAAATATGACAACATGGTCACCTCTTTATATGGCACCTGTGGGCCTTTTCAGCTGTCACTGCCGAGAGTGCAATATCAATTTGAACAGATGACAAAGTGTTGTCATTTTTCATTCGGAACCCGCGCTGAACGCCGCGCTCGGGGCCGCTCCGAGACGCCGCCCCTCGCCTGGGCTCTGCCTCATCTAAATATCTGCAAACACTTCCCTTCATTTTTAATGTCTCTGATGAGGCTTGGTTCTCCACGCTGTCTGCAGGCATTCCCTGACACACACCACAGCTGTGGTGTCACTCTGGGGTGACCCACAACCCCGGGACCCCGTGACCCAATTTCACAGCGCGGTGTGCCGGAGAATCGCCATCCAGAAAAAATATCTGAGCGTTGGAGTTCATTTCTGAGCCTTAACTGCTGCTGGCTTTAAAACAACAAAACCAGAGGGGCTTGCAAGCAGCACATTATAACACTCATTTCACTTTTATTCCTGCTGAACGCTCTTTTCCAGGGGAACAGCAGTCCCTGGCCAGGAGAAGGTGAAGCTGATGGGACTCTTGCACAGAAAGCTGGGAAGGAACACTTTCAACAAAGGTGCTTTTCCATGGAACACCTTTTGTCACTCCTATGCCTAAAATGCTTTAAAGACAATTCACTGAGCTGGAACATTCCTAAAGGCCATCAACCTGTTGGAGCAGGTCTGGAAGTGGCCACAGAAATGATTAGAGGGATGGAGCACCTCTGCTGTGAGAAAGGGCTGAGAGAATTGGGATTGTTCAGCCTGGAGAAGGCTCAAGAATGACCTAAATGCAGCCTCCCAGCACCTGAAGGGAGTCTACAGGGAAGATGGAGAGACACAAGGGTCTGGAGTGACAGGACACAGGGAATGGCTCCCACTGCCAGGGGTCAGGGCTGGCTGGGAGATTGGGCAGGAATTGTTCCCTGGCAGGGTGGGCAGGGCTGGCACAGGGGGCCCAGAGCAGCTGTGGCTGCCCCTGGATCCCTGGCAGTGTCCAAAGCCAGGCTGGACACTGGGGCTGGGAGCAGCCTGGGGCAGTGGGAGGGGTCCCTGCCCATGGCAGGGGTGGAATGGGATGGGCTTTGAGCTCCCTTCCAACTCAAACCACTCTGGGATTCTGTGATAAATAGAATATCTTGTTGTAGAGTGGAGAATGAAAGCACAAGCTAGGATTGCTTGAATATTAGCCTAGAGCTTCTATTTTCACAATTCTCAGTGTGATATTCAGGAGTCTAAAAAACCTAATAAATTTTACAAACAAGTTATACAATCTTCAAACTTAAAAAAAAACCTGAACAAACCAGAAAGCCTTACCATTTTACCTTTCTGCCTGTTTGCTACTGAGATGCTACTCGGCTTGGTTTTACATACACAAAGGTCCCCAGGCTCACAGGAGCTGCCTTGTCTGGAGCCAGGACAGAGCCTGGGGACACGATGTAGGTCCAGCCAGCCCAGGGGCTCACAGCACAGCCACTGCACAGCTCTGCAACAGCACCACAAAGGGTGGTCTGACACTGCTTGTGCCTTAAACAGCAGCACCTGTCAAAACAAACACTTTGGCCTTCCTCAGTTTCTTTAGGTTGTTGCCATTCCGCTTGTGAGTGCATGTAAATATTTTTATTGCATTAAAAACATGATGATAATCTTATTTTTTAAATATAGCAGCATGCAAGTTGCTTCTGACTTAAGAAACACTCATGATGATCAGACCTACTCAAAAACGCCCAAGACCTTCAGCCCCTCTGGGACTTTATGTCAAATGGAACTGGACAGATTCACATTTCTTCACAAAAGATTAATCCCTTGTTCCTCTAACTTCTGGTTTTGGGTCTATCTTTTTCAAGAGCACACAAAACACATCCAAGGAGCTTTGTTTTGCTTTCAGAAAAACGGATTTAGATACAACACTTCTCAGGCAATAAGCAAACAAGGCAGGGATTGCCCTCCTGCTGTCTGGGATATGAAACTGAGCTCTCACACACACACACACAAACAGTGTTAATATCAAAGCACAGCTTGGAGGCTGTGTCAGAGCACTAACAGCAAAGCCCTGGAGAACTGCTGCTACAACCACACCTGAGGCAGCCCCAGGTGTGGGGCAGTGTCACCCCAACACCATGACAGCACCGAGAGCCCTTGGGTGCCACCAGGGCTCTGCTCCCACTGCTCCAACTGCCCCTTCCAGCCCCTCAGTGGGAAGAAATGAGGAGAGCTGGAGCTCTATCCCCATTCCTCAGCCAGGGTCATTCGCCCTTGGACATCAGAAGGAAATTTGGATGCCAAAAGCAATTTCTTCATTCAGGGTGGGAAGGGGCTGCCCAGGGATGTGGTGGAATCACCAACCCGGAGGTGTTCAAGGAATAACTGGGCATGGCACTCAGTGCTCTGCTCTGGTTGACAAGGTGGTGGGTCAGGGGTTGGACTCGATGATCTCAGAGGTTTTTTCCAACCTCAGTGATTGTGTGATCTCCAAAAGGAGCGGCCATGTGGCAGATGGGCTGCTCCTGCCTGGGGATGTGACCAGTATGCTGCTCATTTGCTGTGCCATTTGTTGCCATAACTGACCTTTCCATACAGGTGTGTGCTTTTCGTGCTCACAGCTTCGGATGGTTGGGAAAGTTTCGTGCTACAGAAGGCGTAACACAGACCCCTGTGCCAGGCTGCTCCACCTGCCCAGGCCTCCGCTGACCCAAAGGAAACGCACAAGGAGAATGTAGCTGTTACTTGTTAACATTTCATATTTGTTATTTTAAATTTGTTACTTGTTGCAACTGGGTGAAAATTTAACCAAGAGATGAGGAAAGGGTGTTACAACAAAGACCTGAAACATGACTGATACAGAAACGTACTAAATTGGTTCTCCCTGCTTCAGTTATTTCTGTACAAGTCTATATGTACGTGCTGATCTCAATTTATTTTTAATCTAACCCAAAAAAGTGTCCGTGAATGGAGCTGTTCTGAATTCGGGAAAGTAACTGAGAGAGTCTAATTCCCAGTCTTGCATCTACCTGGTGATGCCTGACACCTAAAATCGTGTAGAATACACTCAGGATATCCAAGCTTGGCTCTGGTATCTCTGTTTAGTCAATTACCAAACTTCCACTAGCACGGAAATCAACTCATTGCTGCATCTCCTGGACACCTTTCCCGCTCCCCGGCCGTTCCTGTGGTGCTCACAATTCTGGTGGCACCGGCAGGCCGATGCAGAAATGAGAGCCCCATCCATTTGGGTGCGGTGATGCTCAAAGCGCCCACCTGGAGCGGCCGGGCAGGCAGAGCCCCCCCTGCGGCCGGCACGAGCAGCCGGGAGACGGGGACAGGGGGCGTGCGACGGGGGATTCGGATGGAGCGACCGGCACCCGTGCGCCTCCCGGTCCCCGCGGGGCGCGGACATCCCCGGGGACTCCTGCGGGACCCGTGCCCGACCCTGGCGCTCCAGCCGCACTCCCCTGTCCCCCGCCACCCATCGCTGGCGGACGCTCGCCTGACCCGCTCCGTTTGCCCCGCGCTGCGCCGCTCCCGCCCCGCCGCCGGGAGACGCGCCCCGGACCCCGCGGGGCAGCCCNCGCACGGGCCCCAGCCCCTGATGCCCCGGGGCTGCTGCCGGGGCACCGCGGCGCTCACCGCTGCCGCACGGCAACGCACAGCGCGCATTCTCCTGGGCATCGCACCCGTTTGATGTCCAGTTTCTTGCTAGTTTCACTGTGGCGTTTGTATTTATTCGGTAGCTCTAAACCAAAGCACGCAGGTAGCGCTCGGGGTACAAGCACAAAGGAACAAACACTGAACGCTGCCGTGCCCCAGGCCCTGCGCGGCGTCCGTGAGCGATCCAGGGCTGTCTCCTCACGGCTGCCTGGGCGGGCAGGGGAGCCCCCCACCCCCGGCCGCCCCTCATGGAACTGCAGGTGTTCCCAGGTGCTCCCAGATGTTCCTGTTCCTCCTGGTGCCTGTTCCTGGCCTGCTGGCTGTGTGTCCCTGTCACCTTCCCAGACTTGCTGGTGCGGTCCCCGCACTTGCCTGTGGAAGTGAGGAGATTTGTTAATCCCTGAGGAAAGCCCAACCTGGCAGTCTCAGCGGCTGCACACATCAAAACCCAGCTGCCTTTGAGAAGGACAGGGGGCAGCATGGCACAAGTGCCACCAGGGGCCTGTGGAGGAGCAGGTCCCAGTGACGGGCAAGAGTGCAGGGGTGAGGGCAGGAGCTGCAGCTGCCCCAGCACAGGGCATTCACAGGGAGTGCCTGGCTGCAGCTGGCAGAGCCCAGAGCTCTGGAGTCACTGGACTCAGCCTCCTAAAACAGCACAAAAAATCACCCAGAACAGCAGCTTTCCGCTGATGTGGCGAGGCCGAGCAGGTCCCTGCAGGGAGCAGGGAGCTCTGTCCCCTTTGGCAGGGACAGGGGCTGGGGAACTGCCCATTCCATCCGTGACACTTCGCCCTCAGGGGCCAAATGCAAGTGCCTCTGTGAAATATTCACAATAATACCAATTAAAAAATGCTTTTGGGGCAGCATTCTTAGTAAAACGGCATGACCCTGAAAACTCATTGGCTCAAGACAGACAATGGTGGAGTAATTAAGATGTAAAGTAATTGAAATGTGAATGAATTTACTAATTGCATGTGGGGACAGTGAGACTAGATTTGTTGCCCAGGAGCCATCTCCATCTGCAGCAGCCACACGTCACCCTGGCCACCTCCAGGGCCCAATGAAGGTGTGGGATGGCAATGCCAGCTGGGGCTGGGGGAGCCGGGAGCTCTGCTTGACCCATGCCAGGCCTGGGGCATTACCCAGACCACCGGGAAGGTTAGACGAGGATGAGGGTTGAGCTTGGGCAAGAATCTGCTGAGACTGTCCATCACAGACAGAGTACATACAGCAAAATAAGGATCATTTTAATGGGCACTGTGACTCTTCGCTGCACCTACAGGTGGTTTCCCTAAGAGGCGTCTCTGGGGGCAGTTGTGTTACACACCACGCAAAGCGTGAGCAAAATGGGCCAGAACTGAAGGAAGCTGGAGCGAATGGGGGAGTGTCCCACGCGAGGACAATCTGCGGGGTGGAAACGATCTATGGGTAACCTCTTAAAAGAAATCGTAATTGGTGCCTGTGCTTTTTTCTCTTCCCATTTCCGCGGTTCTGTGCAGATTTACAAAAAGATAATTTGCAATTAGCCCCGGTAACTCACGACCTGAGCCAGGCCGATTGTGCCAAAGGCTCCAGTTCTGTCCCGCGGCTTCTCCGCAGGGACACGCACGAGGTACGGGCCGCCACAGACCGACCCGGGACGCTTCATCCTGCGCCGGGGCTGCATGTCACGGCCGCAGCTGCCGGCCCCGGGGCAGGCCCGGCTCCCGCCGGCCCGCGGAGTTCGGGAGGCACCGGGCCCGGCCCGCCGTCACCACGGCAACGGGGGCGGGGCACGGGCAGCTCGCCCCGCCCACACGACCGTTCGAACGGCCCAATCACAAGTTCCGCAGCCGGGGGCGGGCCCGGAGGTGGGGCAGGGGGGCACGGCACCTCCTTGCGCGCGCTGATTGGCCAACGCAATGGCCAATGCCCTCCTTCCCCGCGCAGCGATTGGCCGCAGAGCCCGTCGCTCCCGAAAGAGGCCGCCGCCTCCCGCCC
>VWYO01007406.1:14924-24924 GCA_013400275.1 Rhadina sibilatrix
CACCATTGCTCTAAAGCACAGGTGGCATGCATCGAGGGCAGGGACAAGGAGCAGGGAGACGCCTTCTGTGTGATTTCCAAAGGTGTTTATTCCCCAGAGGGTCAGGGACAGAAAAAGGCACAGAACCTGGGCTTGCAGGGGCTTACAAGTGGGGGAAGCCTTGGGAGAGAATACAATTTCCAACCAATAAGGGTTACATGGGAGAAGAACATAAGGAGGAACATAATACATAGACCAATGAAAGAACACAAGGGGAGGGAACAGTTTAAACTAACCACTGGGGCATCAAAGGTTGGGGGATTGACAGGAAAGGGTCTGGAAGAAGGGGCAGGGTTAGGGAAGGATTAACAATTGTGTAGGACGAGGGAAGGGCAGGTCCAGGGAAGACAGACAATCAGGGCAAAACCAAAAATATGAGGGGAAAGGAACAATCCATTAGAGATAAAATATGCTATAACAATACAAAATGAGGGGTAGGGGTGACAGGTATAATTAAATTATTATACCTTAATAAAACTGAGCTGCAATTGGAAACACAATAAAAACACACTACAACAACTAAGCTCAGCAAAGAAAGAATTCTTTGCACTGGCAGTAGACTTACGTAGTTAGTCTTGGTCTTTTCCCAGATTGTCATAAATTAGTAGACTAAATATCTTAAAGCTGACTTAAATATAATGAACTTTAAAATAGGGGTGAGGAGAAAATAAAGTAATGTCATCTCTTTAGACTTACCATCTCTGTTTTAACTCTCCAAGGCTAAATTTCAAAGTTTTCTCTATAGCTAGAAGTAAATAAAGTTTTCTTCTTGTTTCTTCATATCCTCAGTGAAAGATTTGGTTTCTATTTAATACCTGTTCTCAGGAACCAGAGCCTAAGGTAAACATTGAACTATCATCACTTTGTGGCAAAACAGCAAGGACTGGCAATGCTCCAAAACTGTTATTAGAAAGTGTTCCTCATGAATGAAAGGCTTACACGTTTACACAAAACAAACCAAACAGGACTTTGCAGGACCCCAAGATTTTTCAGACTTCTGGTATGCAGGTGAGCAAGCTTTGCTGCTCAGCTCCTTATATTTGCTGGGAAACACAATTGTGCATTCACACATCATTTGTCTAAACAGAAGAGCTGCACTCCACACAGTGTGGCCATCCATTTGTGTCTCACCAAGCCCAGATTTCAAAGCCCAAAGTTCATGAATCTTTAGATTAGACATCCTTAGATTCCAAGTCCACAGTAGAGAACACAACTGATCTTGGCTCAAACCCTTCACCTATTTCCAAAAATGAAAAATTCTTTCCTTGCAACTTATCTGAAAAGAATATTGTAGTTTTAAAGTCTTCATCACATAGAAGTAATATTTTTAACCAAGAAGCAGAACATTTTTTAACCAAGAACTTTTCACATGTATCTTTTCCAGCAGCACAGCATCTTATGTTACAAGATGTAATCAAAAGTATGCATTCTATTACCATCTATGTAAGCTGTTGGAAAGGAGGGCAAATGTTCTTCATCTTCTCCATGACATATCCCTGATAACCCCCTCAAGAGGGCTATCTTCTGTTAATGGGCCATCAAGCCTCACTGCATGATTGATAAAATTACATCATCCCATTGTGAGATGTTCTGCCCAGAGGGAGGAACCAAGCATTCCTACCTGAATATAACCTGAGGCCTAGAATGCCACAGGCAGCCCTATCAACTGGATTCCCAGAGGATAAGAGTGACATAATCACTGCTGAACTTCCAGAGAAAGACCAGACCCTTCTACAGGATCACCACTTCGACAGAGCCACAATTATCACTCCAACAGGACTGCAGACACCATTTAACTGGACTGCTACCACCACCCTGACCAACAGGGTGTTAGGTCGTATTCTGACTGGCAGCTTAAGCCAGTGCTCCTTTACTGTTACTTTATTTTAATTTTCCCATTAAACTGTAAATTCTAAGTTGTTACTTGGAATCTCCCGCTGTTTTCAATTTAGTACACGCTGGTAGACTTGTGGCATAAACTAGAAAACAGGCATATTTTATTACAGATAAGAGTTAATTAGAGATACCTCAAGTTTGGCTAATATTCTCATTTTCTTGAGTCCAAAGAACAGCTCGTATACATTTTATTTCCACTACAAGCAAATCCTTCTTTGATTTTTATGCACAAGCCACCTCAGCAGATTTGGTTAGTAGTGTACAAGTAACTTCACTTGTTTTCTCTGTGATGAAAACAAGTTCAAATCCTCCTTCCTTTCCTGGAAACTCGACATCTCTAATGGTTTTTCCAAGCAAAGCCTGCACCTTTCTTTGGTCACTCAGAGTGCACCATGGTAATGGATCGTTGTCTGTCACAACAGTTTGTATTTAAATTGGCTGCTTTCCCTCGTGTTTCCCTCAGTCTGGAGAAAGATTTATAAAATTCAGTTTCCAGGTGTTTCTACAGTCACATTATTGTGGTGAATAGCAAACCATTTAAAATAACAAAGCAGAGAAAAGAGGACACAGCTGGCAAAAATATTGACATGATTCTGGACAGTAGGATAGACAACATTTTAAAGACATTTTATATTTCTTCACCCACTATCTAGAACAAAAAATTTAACTGTACTTAGATGGGATTTCCATGCAAATTAAGTATCCAACTTCGGTTGAATATCAATACAATTTTGAGCCTCTGTTCCCATATTCTGCTCTGCAGATCCTTGCCATAATCTATTTGGAGAGGATATCTGTCCACCTGCAGCACACTTTCAGTTAACCGTATGCTAATCAAATATTGGTTATGCATATTTAAGCTCACTTTGTCAAATGAGGACAAAAAGTAAATAGTTATAAAGACTGTAAGAGTAGGGAGGAAAATCACTTGAGGAGATTTATCCCAAGCATAACACAATTTTGCCTTTAGAATACAAGCAAATATTAATTTCTATTTGTGAAATAAGCATTTGACATTAATAAAAAAGAAGGAAAATAAGTGATATTAAAAAATTCAGTTCTAGAGAATATTAACAAGTTAAAAGACTACAAATTCCATTCAATGCAGTTTGTTTAAAATACAGTACCATTTCTAATTCTACAAATTTCTTTTAGGATTAAACATTCTTTCAACATCATCTTAGAAAAATATTTCTTGAAACTCTGTTATTGTTTTTTAAGTGATTATTTAAGTGTTATGCACAAAATATCCCAAATTATAGGAGAAATCACCTCTCTGTGGTTAGGAGTGGTCTGTAGATCAATTTAAGAAAAGTTCTTGGAGTATTTTGGAGTATTTAACTTCAGCCATAAATACATATAGTACGCCTAACTATAGTATGTGGGAGAGTTATTCTTCCAGCATGTGTTTTCATATTTGAAACAAGAAATCTAGTCATAGATGTAACAAAGATAATTTTACCATTGAATTAAATTGAGTATTGAATTAAAAATATATTTCTTTGGTTCTGATTGCCCAGAAAGTATGAGACTGAGGACAGTCACACGGAAAAAATAGAAGTACCTTGTTATTTTAGCTAATTATTTAATTATAATAACAAGAACAACATATTATGATTTAGTTTCCATACTTTCTTTGCTAACAAAATTTCAATCTCCCCAAAACCAACAATGGAAAACAAGGGCATTAAACACCAGATCCTTCTGTATTTGCCTTCTTCAGTGAAACATTCACTACAGTGTTCAGCACATGCTGGGACATGTTTTAGAGGCAGGCCTTCTTAAGGACTGTTTTTCACTTCCTGACACAATTAATTGTATTATGAATCAGAGTTCTAATGAAGATTAGTTGTTATGTCTCAATGCAACTGGGAAAGAGAGACAGCCAAAGAGATGGGGAATTTGGACAGCCCTTCACTTGTTTATCAGACATACAGGGTCAGAAGGTACATGGTCAGAAACTGAATGGTCAGAAATCACAGGATACTTTGGTGGATCTGTTGTAATGATTTCCTTGTCTCAGGTGAATCTTTGAAGTCTCTGAAGGTTGAATATTGGTTTAAGAGCTAGGGAGGAAGAGAAACAGACAGACTAGATGAAAAGATCAGAGTACATTAAACTGAGTAAGTATATAAAATACTTGCAGTTGCTTGCCTGCAATTCCTAACACATACCACCTTTAAAAGTACTGCAAAGCATTCCCGCAGTTTGTAACAAGAGCAGGGCAGTAACATAACATCCAGAAATACAAATCTTTAAAAGTCTTTAAAATCTTTTTAAATCTTTTATTTGCAAGGGTTCTGTATCTTAGGCCTATAAAGGAAAAATTCAGTTCAGTGACTGAATGACATTGAATTTGAAAGTAAAAATGAACATTCACCTTCATGCTTGTAGCATATATTTCAGCTTCCATTTTATGCTGTTTTAGCTTTCTTAATATCCTATTAACTTCCTGCATCATCTTTATCAATTTTCATTCTACAACCAAGCCCTAATTATTCATTAAACGGAAAATATTTTGGACACTGCATTGCTACTTTTTCATGATGCATTGAGTCTCAATTTGTTTGCTTTTCCTTCTTAGCTGTTCTGTCATTACTCAGTCAAAATTTAATCCTGATCAAGACTGATTAAAACAATTTCACATACAAGTTACGCTAATCAGTTAGTGCCAACTTTCTTTGCCTTTCCATCTGGTTATTGTAGTTAACCACAATACATTACGTTTTTTTCTTTTAGAAACAGCAACTGGGGACAGATAAACAACTCAGAGGAGCCTTTCCAAGTGAACCCTGAAGACGTGTTTCTCAGAAAGAATTTATGAACAGCTTAAACTCACCCTGTTCTTACAAAATAAGGAGGAATGTTGCCAAGCTACTAACACCCCAGGATCATGGATGCAGACAAAACAAGACATTACACGCTTACAAAGCTGGCCTCTCTAAGACAGCAAAGATGTAGCTTTTTAGTCTAAAACATTTGGGTGACTATCATTTTTACATTTTGTAGAATACTTACAGAGTGAACGCTAAAGAATAGCAGCTTCCTTTCAAAACTAATGTCACACAACCAATTAAAAAAAAAAAAAAAAAAAAAAAAAAAAAAAAAAAAAAAAAAAAAGACAAATGCACAAGTAGTACTTTGATTTTTAAAGATTTGGGGGAAGAAAAGTCCCAGAACATGCTCGCCTGTAAAGGGGCTGAAAAAGAGGAAGGAAGCAGTGCATTGTCATCACAAAGAGTAAACCACCTATTAGGGAACAACTAAGGTCACATAAAGGTTATTTTCTGCTATGTCTCCATGTTTCTATTTTAAAGCTTCACAGACATTTGAACACAAAAGCTTTTTACAATCACGCTGCATTCAAGAATTCTAAAAATGAGTGCTCTTGCCTTCTCATAAGGAGGAGAAACCTCAAAGTACAGCAATGTAGGTCATTTTACACTTCCCCAAACCATTCATGTAGCTCTGATTTGTGACTTCATAAATATGTTCTTAATATCTACCAATCCTATGACTTTATAAAATAACTATCATAGTTTGAGCAAAGTTTTGAATTTCAAATGAAGTTGCTGTCCCATGAGAACCAGATTAAACACCCAGTTAAGCATTGATTTAAATGTAAAATTAGACTGGATCACCATCATGGCATTCAACTTGATCTGAACTCAGAATGTTTCTGGGCTCATTTATCCTTGCAGAAAATCACAGAGTTTCACACTGTGATTAACACTCTGACATGGCAAACAAGCACACCATGCAACATCTGAGGAAATAAACTTTAAAGTGAAAGAAACTGAAAGGCATAATTTCCCAAGGCAAGCTGTTTTGTTCATTCACTGATTACTGTGCCTTTTAAAAGCTAGCAGTCTACCACGGTATAGAACAATTTATATCTCAGTTGCATTCCTCTGTGAAATTGAGGCACTTATCTCTTTCCTCCTTTTGATGGGTTTTTCTTTTAAGACAATGGTGGTTCAAACATGATATACATCCACTGAACTACTGAGCCTACTACTCATATTATTACATATTTACCTTTGCATCAGGCTGAGATACACAAATAAGCAAACAGTTTAATGATTTCAAATGGGTATACTTTCTTTTTGGTTCAAGTATCAGTTTGCTCATTATGCTGCTGCTAATCACCTCTCACCAATGAACCATTGCTTTATTGCCCTCAAAGAAGAGCAATGAGCTGGTGAAGAGTCTAGAGCACAAGCCTTATAAGAAGCAGCTTAGGGAGATGCTTTTGCTTAGCCTGGAGACAAGAAGGCTGGCAGCGGGGACGGGGATGGAGGTTGGTCTCTTCTCCCAGGTACCAAGTGACAGGAGAGGAAATGGAAGCATGTTGCCTCAAGGGAACTTTAGGATAGACATTAGGAAAAATCTCTTAACTGAAAAAGTCAAAATCCTTTGAAGTATTTAAAAGCCATGAGGATATGGCACATGGTGACAGTTCAATGCAGGACTTTGCAGAGTTGTGTTTATTGTCAGACTTGATAATCTTAGAGATCTTTTCCAACGTAAATGATTCGATAATCCTAAATATGTATTGTTATTTCACTTTCAAATTATGAGTGCGTTTCACTCATTATAGCTTTTCATGATATTTTGCAATTTTGCTGAAAATAGAGTCTTGTGTCACATTCTGTGTGGAAAATATTCAAAAAACAAGACCTTTGTTTTAACAACAAATCTGACAACTTGAAGTTTTTCATGAGTTCAGCTACTGCTTTGTCATTCAAATTCAGTACACTTATGGATATTCAACATACTGAATGTAATATTTTTGAAGAAAAAATGTTAATACTTGGCATCTAGATCTACACAGTAACACTGAAGATCCAACAAACACCCAGTGATTTCTCAGCTTATCTTAAAAGAACCTACATAGATATCAAAAGTGAAAAATAGCTAGTTGCCCTGAACATACAGCAGATTCTATGCTGCATTGTCCTAGGTTCCATACATTTTGATAAAGTAACTCTGGGAACAAGATTTATAGGATAAGTTTTTAAAATACAATAATTCTGTGGCAAATTATTACTATTTTTTTCTGAATAGGAACAGCATTTCTGGGTTTGTTCAACTTCCATTTTTATGCGGTTTCAAAGCCTGAAATGGTGCAGGGAGAAAAAAGCAAGGTGGGGAGGAATTTATTTCTGACTTTACTGTAAACTCTTTGCATGCCCTTAGCAGGAGCAATACCTTTCAAAGCATTGTAATGCAGAAGATTGTTGTTGATATGGCCTGTGTTCTTTTAGCTCCTATAGAATGAAAGCAGAGCTGCAAGAGTATAGATGAAGGAGCAAAGCTGAAATTATATTATACTTTCCAAGTATTAATTATTCCCTTCATCATCTGCATTAGAGAAACTGGTTGTGAAAAATTGCATCTTGACTTCGACATAAGACAACACATATCCCAAACAACCTGGGGCATCCCAAGGGAATGAATTTATTCATTAAATATTGTAACTTCACTTTTTAATACACTTTTGATTAAAGAAAGAAAAAAATTTGACAATAAGAAAACAATGCTTGGAAAAGCTTGCAAAACAACCCATGAGCCTTAGAGAAAAAAATTCAAATTTGAAGTTGTTTCATATAAAATCCCTCTTTTTTGTCTTAGTTTAGAGACAAATTTTAGGAGAAAAATGCTCTGGAATGAGCATTCTCTAAAGAGAAGGGCTTCAGTAATTGCGTTTGCCAATGAGAGAAAAGAAAATCAGTGGGTGAAAGTGAAAAACAAAACCAAACCCCCCTGGTTATTAGAAAAAAAAAAAAAAAAAAAAGTGCCCACAAGGCAAAGAAAAAAAAAAAGGAATAAATGTTAGATATTGAACTTTCAAAACTTTACCCCTACCCACCAGCTGGGCTATGTGGCTGGGAGGACAAACACAGCAGCTGGCCCCTTTGTCTCCAGGAAGGGAAAAGAAAAGGAATTCATGCAGCAGCTCTGGCAAAACACATGGCAACTTGTTGGACTTCTGGTGATGGTTTCCTCCTTGCAGCAGGTGAAGCTGGTGGTTTTGATGTCCTTCCTTTAGCTGGCTCAGTTTTTCCAGGGCTCAGACTGCCTGAAGCAGGCTCCCAAGAGATCGCCTTGGACATTTGGTCTCCCACTGAAAAAAACCAAGCCAAAAAACAATTCAAGGGAAAAAAAAAAAACTCTGAAGAATTGCTGCTTGAGTCCATGGGAAAAGTTGGGAAAAGAATAAAAAAAGAAGCTTGCTGCTTGAGTTAGCATAAGAACTAATCTAGCAAGGGCAGTGATATAACAATCTGCTCCACAGCTGAGAGCACGCTGGGGACAGACACTTGGAATAAAACCTGCACAGGAGCCCAAAGCTCCCTGCCCCTTCTCTGGGTTCATCTTAAAGATACAGCAGCCATTTCTGGGCATAAAGCAGACTACTAGGGAATAGAATATCATCATAAAATCACCCCAAGACACTTCTTTTTAATTTTTTTCTTTGTGATTAATGTGTACATACAGCAAATATATATTACAAATTCTTGAGGGCAAAAATATGGTTAGTTAAATTACATTCGTGTGATTCCTTTATAAAAAAAAAATCAATTTGCCAGATCAATTTTTCTTAAACAAGTTCATCATACTCTGGAGCAATGAACTAATCAATAGGGAATGTTTTTCAGATGCTTTGCAGCCATCCCACTTTAGTAATTGCCAGAATTTCATACTGACAGGTGATAGGATGGTTTGAAGGAGGAATTGATTTGTTAGCCTGTAGTGCTACAAGTCAACACCACAACAATAAAGATATATCCCCAGAGTGCCAGGGTTTGGAAATCAAACAGGAGGTAAGTTGTTACATAATGCATTTGACCCTGGAGGTAATTCAAGATTGCAAGTTTTGTGGTTGTATTCAAAGCCGCAGAAAGGAAAGAGGAAAGGAACCACTAACACATAACTTTGTAGTGATTTTTTAATTGAAGAAAACAATAATGCACGGCACCATGTAAATGTTTATGTTGGATGTTTGAATAAAAAAAAAACCACTATTAAAAGATTCAAGAGTTTTCTAACTAGCATCAGTAGGATTGTCAATTTTGGTCAGTAGTTCCTGGCAGAAGCAGGAATGGCATAAGAAGTTACAAATAATATGGCTAGAGTGAGTGAAAGGATATCTATCTCACTGTATAGACAGGAAAAATTATTTACCTTGTAATGATTCTTGAACAGCTATATTATGTATTTTACAACCGAACAAGTCAGCAGGATATGATAATATATAAAATACAGCTACTGAAATCAAAGCTGATTCATTATGAAGAGGACTCTCAGCTGTGTGCTCAGGTCACATTGTTGGATGCATTTTGCAGAAGCATGCCAAAGCACAAAATCTATTCACAAGGCCAAAAGAAAAATTTAAGATCTGCATTCATGTCTGGTAATGGACAAAGATTTGAACTCAATTAAAGAACTGAGTTGGCTACAAGAGAAGAAAAGCATTGGCTCTGCATTTCTAAAAGTCTCAAATTTACAAAGAAGCAATTAAAGAGGACTTTTTAGCAACAGGGTCAGTGATCAGTCTCAGGGAAGTTAATAAAAACATTGACATCCACAGGTACAGGACCAAGTGCTGCTCTCCAAACTCAAGTACATACTCCAGTAAGTCAGCTGGAGTTTTCACACCTTGGGGACAGCTACAAGCACAGTGAATGCTACACAGCACAAAGCTCTAGTGCTGTCACACACATAGGCATTTGATGTGCCAATGTGCACCATCTGCCTCATCTAAACAAAACCAGACACAAAAATGCCTTCTTTTTCCCTTTAGTTCACTGGTTCAAACCCTTCTCAACTCAATCTTTAACAAGTTGGTATAGCTTGTGTAGTGGAATATGTGGACAGTTATTACACATGTAATATTTTTTTTTTTTAATGCCAATTGGAACTCCCTTCTTCCAGAGCAGGCAAAAATTGAAAGCTCCCTACTAGAAAAACTCTCAGTGATACCAGTATGTAAGTTCAGAATAGTATTAGCTAGGTGACATCTGTTAGGCAATGAAGTTACTAAACATTCATCTAAATAAAA
>VWYO01007406.1:29924-38632 GCA_013400275.1 Rhadina sibilatrix
ACACAGATTTACTCTGGATGGGCAGTGAACACGATTGAATCTGAGGATCATCCACATCTGAATATTAAACCTTTGCCAGGAGGGGAAATTCAGTTTCCTGGAGAGTCCACAATAGCAAAAAGAAGAATATCTAGCTTTTAGCATTTGACCCCAACTGCACGAAGACTTAGCCCCTCTGTAATACAGATTATGATTCAAATTTATTCATACTTAGGACTTACTTCTATCAGGTACTATAACCAAGAAACTCTGCAAAGTATGAAAAAGGGAAACATTTCTCTTATGTTGACATCCATTAGCAGGAAAACTGTACAAATCTAGTAAGAGACTGACAAAATTCCTAAAGTAAAATCTGAAAACTGCACAATTCAGATTGACAAATGTATGTACATCAGTATAGGGAGAATAGAGGAATACTGCTGACCTCATGCAAGAGTGAGTCCTCCATTATGTCAGCCAGTACATGCACAGAGCATATTGACTCGTGCTAACTTGGTACCTCAAGCTGCCTCACAATTTTGGCAAACCTCATAGATCAATGTTCCTTTGTCCAGTGTTGTTTCTTCAGTAACCTCTGATTTATTGGCTGACTCTGTCCTCTTTGTCCCCAGGGAATCTACAATTTCAGCTTCCTAACATTTTGAATGACCATTACATCACTGGGAATAATTTAGTTTCATAAGCCATGCAACGAGCTGAAGGTATTCAAAAATTTCTTGCAATTGCTTACCCATCATTTTTATCACTTTACTCCCAAGAAGATAATTTATGATGATTCCTGAATTAGTAGGATCCCTTCTATTTTCTTTCAAATACTAGAAATTGGGCCAGTTTCTTCTGATGAGAAAAGGAGTTGAATAGGACTTCAGGAAAAATGGAAATAACAGCTTTTGAGCTCTGAAATCCCATTCTGAGTTGCAAGAACATTGTGTATAACGTACCTTGATTGGCAATAACTGTCTCAGCTATTTTTTTCAATCATCAATAGTTAAAAATAGTTACAATAAACCTTTGTATGATCTAGTGAAACAGAAATATATAAAACTGTTTAAAGTAACAATGAAGAGAAGACACTTCCTAGATGCTAGGAAAATGTTCCATTTAAAAGGTGTTTGTCATTATTTATTTTTCATTTAAAAATACCCCAAACCAAGCCAAAAGTAAGTTTCTCTTAATACATTCTGTGAGCTAACCAACAAACAAGAAAGGATGAACTACACCAATTTTTCTTCATTCAGTGAAATGAGTTTGACATGGTTTCTGTGCTATTTGTAGATAACTGCCAATAAAAAGAATTGTTTGAAAGTAAATTTGTACTCACAATAATAGCAATCCCACACAAAGCAGGCACAAAAAGTAAAATACAGATGAGAGTTCACTGAAGTGAAGCCACCAGCAATTAATGTCCAGAGCACAAAACAAAAAACAGTTTAAAATCAGTAAGCTGCCCAGCTTAATGAATAAATCCCCTCCAGGAAGAGTTATCATAGAGAAATGTGAATGACTAAAAAGCAGTGAGGCATTCAGCATTACTCTGATTGTAACAGTAAATGTCACAAATTTATTAACAGTCTCATGCAATTAAGTTTTCCAAAACAGCAAGACCGTACTCATGAAATAGCAGTTCTATATAGTCATAGTCAAACTATATATATTAATATTTTTAAAATAATTCAAATTCAAAATATGCAAATAGATCTGTCTGTGAGAGCAGAAACTAAATCTTAAGTCTTTCACTCCATACACTACACACTATACTTGGTCCAATGCAGAGAGGAGAAAAGCAGGCAAAGAGGGAGAGGGAGAGATGGCCATTAATATCCTATATGTGAAGTTCATTTGCATAGATTTGCTTCAGATGGGTGAAAAACATGCATACTTGACCAGGTTCTACAGGAGAGGGTGCCTAAGGAGAAAGGCTGTGGAAACTGCAGGAATTTTACTTTGAGTACTGGACAAAACTGAGGCACTGATCACCTCCGCACTAACAAGAGAAAACCTTTTTTGGCACATCTCTAGGGACTAAAAACTTCACTGCCAAAAATTAAAAGGTGACTAAACAGTTATGCATGGAATTGTGAATCATACTTTTGGTTCTGATGCCTAGTTCTACTTACATCCCTTCACAGGTACTGAAGATCTTTCTGAGAAAGCCAAGCAACAGAGGACTTGAGTCCAGGTGTACCAAACAATTGTCAACCACTGGCTCAACTTTCCTGATTTTAGGAGGGCCAAAGATCCTATTTTAGCCATAACCTTATTTTAGTCCCACATTAAGTAGTAACACAGAAATGTGGGCACTTTCTGGAATCCTGAGTTTAATATAAACATTTGAGGAAGGAGCTTATTTAAGCAGGTGTCAAAAGCTCAGATTCAAATGCCTTTTCTTTTTGCTATTTTTCTTTTTGAAAGAATGCAAAATGCTTCAACCTTAGTTTCCCCATCTTCAGAAGAAATTTAGAAATCTTTTTAAAAACCCTAAGAATTGCCATTGTTTATAAAATAGTTGAAGGTCAAAGGTGTCATTAAAGGTGTTTTAGGGCTTTTAAAAAGTATTTTAAACATTTGGAATTTTTAAAAATATTTATTTTTGGAAATATGAAAATGGTTGTATTAAGTTTTGTAATAATTCTCAGCATAAGAGGTATAAGCTCCTTATGAATATACAATTTACTTTTTGAACAGTAAGATTATATGTTTATTAACATGCTTCTCCAGCTATTCAATAATTTCCACAGAGATATGCCAGAAAATACCCCACAGAAATTTTACTCTCTCTCTAACATAATATTATTTAACCCTTGAGCAGTCAAGGGTCAGTGTGGCACAGGTGAAAAGTTTTGGTTTTTTTTTCCTAAAACAGCTTTCAAAGAAATAGATGGCTCTAATTGAGCAAAAACAAGCACAAATATCACATTCTCTTCTGTTACTTCTGGGAGACCTGTATTGTTAATAAAACAAAGAATAAATTAGTTATATTTTTTGCTGGTGATTGGAGAATAGAGCATCTTTGGACTACGCAAAAATTGTGCTGTGAAACAAGTGCTATGGACTTCCCTTTGTCTTCTTTACTCACTTATACAGTAATTGAGATTGTACACTGGCATACTTGAGAATCACTTATCACAAATACAACATGTTACTGAGAACCAACTGTGCATGTGACTCTGCCAGAATATTTCTCTTCTTGAAGTACCCAAATGTCAGGTTGAGGTAATGAAACACTCAATGCTTTAAATAACCTTAGTCCAACAGAGAAAGCAGCAATGTCTTTTTTTTTTTAAATTTTTTTTAACCCTGTAGATTTTATTGGCAGATAAATTACTCATTTTAAAATCAAACTTTAGAATAGAAAGGATGAATGATATCCAGAATTCAGTTATTCTAAGCTCTTACAGAAAATGTCCAGATAAATAGATGCCTATGCACTTTTTAAAAATTCATCTTGTATAACATAGACATAGATCTTGTCTATCTGAAGCCTTTTATCATGATAACTACGTGCAGAATTTCATACTCTTCTCTGTTAAAAGTGTAATATCCACACATTCAGTTTTCTAGAGTGTAGTGATGAGTAATGCTGTCAGTGCTCTCACCTACCTAAAGGGTTTGTTTCTTTGCAAAGACTACATCAAAACCAATGGCAGGCATCAAAAACATCTCAAGAGTGATTTCTTCTCCCTTCTCTCCTTACTCACATGAATATCACAAAATTAAATAAAATCAATATAGAGAGATGCAGGATACCTAAATTTACTTTGACACCCAGTCACTGGTTTGTACCCTAACTCTACAACTCATGAATATAGTGCCTGAGAGATGGCTGCCAAAGTGTCCTAATTTTGTGACAATTTAGCAATAGGTGGCTCAGTTAATTTCATTTTTAAAATAACTCCATTGAAGAATGTATCTATGGAATAACTGTATTTTGCATAATGATTACACTGCATCAAAAAAGAGGGAAAATAAGTCTGTGCTTTTGTGACTTCAAACTACATCTTTCTGCTGCCCAATCATTCAAGTTTGTATATCACATGTCCCACCATGTCACCATTTACCTCTAAGAGAAACTGATGAGGAGCACTCCTCTCATTCTCTCAATTAGGCAATTTAGATTTTCATCTCAAATTTTCAATTGGCAGAAAGCCTGGAAGATCAGTTAAACAAAAACCTGAAATAGTGAGGGCCAGAATACCATCCCAGGATTGTTCACAGTCTTTCATCATCCCTTTTGCAAGTGTACATACAGTGTGCAATAGCATAACAGAAACTTCAGCATTTAGAGCCTCAGCCTGACAACTTTGCCACAGCATAACAGCCAAGTGTGAAACCACCACTTAATTCCACTTTTTCTGTTACTCCTACAAGTTAATAAGGATAGAGCAAAAGGCAAGCTGAGAGGAGAAATAAATTTATCAGTAGGAGGAATGGGCAAGAAAGTCCCAGCCTGATGCATCAATGGGTGATGGCAGCAGAGTTGGAAAAACGAGGCCTGAAGCTTGGTTCTGTAGCTATGGTGTGCTCCACAAGTCAGGAAGTTTGCCTGGTCTCTAACCTGAAAAGAAAATTTACCTATTCTTGCCAATTGATTTGCTTGTAGAATGAAAATATTCTTGGCAGGTGTGTTGTTGTAAAGCATCTTCAGTGTGGAGCAATTTAAATCCCCAGAGTTTGTTACAGTCTGACTCCCATCCCACTACTGTCTTCCTGCAGTGATTCCTATTCCTTTTCCCATGCTCACCATGTAGAAAATCCTGTATTTCCAGACAACATGTTTTTTTGTGAAAGCTGTTGAGGTACCCAGATTCTCTTTTCCTCTGTGCTTTTTCTTTTATTCAAAGCAATTCTATTTGCTTTGTAGTATCTAGAGGTAAAAGCTTATCCCCAAGGAAACATATGGCACACATTTCCAGCAAATGCAAAATGCAGTTATTTGTGAAATAGTCAGGAGTTACTTTATAAATATTTTTTCAGAAAGACAAGGCTTTTCAGCTGATCAGGATGTTTTCCTATTTAACATTGATTTAAAAGCCCTTGCCAAATATATCAGGAAGTTAAGAGACAAATTTCACAGTGCAGAGAAAAGCAGCTGTTTTTTCCCCCTCAAGTCCTGGTAATTTAAGTAAATGTTTCTTTCAACAACAACAACAAGTAAGGTATACAATAACTTTGTTTCATTACAGTATAGAGACAAATTAGCATTTGCAAAAGGTTTCCAGAAGAACATGTGTGGGTGCTAAGTTGGTATTTTTCCCTGTGAAGGGCATGAGAGGACATATAAATTTAATCACATATTTTACTTAAAGAACATTTTAGCATGTGAGGAGACAAAACATCCTTAGCAGCTGCTCTAAGATTTATTATGAGTTCTCAAGCAAAACTTTTCCATCACTAGCTAAAAGTCATTAAAAATACCACTGAAAAGCTTTGAACTCTGCTCTCTCAGTTGAAAACTGGTTAAATGACATGTTGTGAAATCTCAACCTAATATAAGTGCATTTAAAACAAAACAGATATTTTTCTTTCACAGAAAAGATAAACAATTTAGCTGTTCATAACAATTAACAGCATCTTGTGCTGTAGTCTTTATGGTAACTTCAGCTGAATATCATTTAGCATTTTTTGCAACTATCAAATGAACAAAGAATGAAGAACTTTAGAATGAAGAACCACTCAATTTAGCCACGTTTATTTTTTAGTCAGTTTATTTTTTACCACTCTTCTATTTCCACTAACACCTGTAGTCAGAGTCTCCATTTTCTCAATATCAGCAATGACACTTATGCAGTCAGAAAGCACTAAGTTCCACAAAGCTTTTTTAACTGTTCTTCCATTTAAAAGTTTCACTGGCAAGGAAGAAGAAAAAGTAATGTAAGTCACAGTTCACCAAATAGAAGCCACTGGGAGAAAAGACCATAATAATCCAGGGCTTCAAAACTAACACTGATTATATGAGTTCAGTGACATTTTTGTAATTCAGGTCTGATTAGAAATTCAGTAATATTCACCTATGCAAGTCTGACACCCTTTTACAGCCATTGAACCTCATCTAAAGGTATAGAGACAGGGCACCCATCTTTCATATCTCAGAAACTCACTTGTCTGAAAATTTTCCTTTATCTATCCTCTCTATATGGACAAACCTAGGCTATTAGTATTACCTGTTAAAATGAAAACATAATTTAAAAGTAATTTAACAAAAGATGTACTTCCCTAATCCACTTAATACAGGCAAAGTGTATGGGATATCAATAGCAAGTATTTCTGTCCAAGTGCCTTGAAATGTACAAGATCTGTAGAAGCCTATAAAATATTTCACAGTCTTCTTTGCTGATGAAGGCAGAGAAAAGCAAGCATATGGATCTACAGCTCTTGCAGTTTTTGAAAGTGTTTTAGTTTTACTACAAAGCAAATTTTTTGAAAGTCTTTTAGTTTTACTTGGGCCCACCAGACCTTTTCCAGCAGATAAGAAGGGGTGTTTTCAATGGTAGCCACTAGCATGATTGTTATTCGTATATAGACATGCAAAAACTAATGGCTGCCTAGAGAAATGAAAAAAATAAATAAAAATACTCCACACATTTATTTTTTTTAATTGACTGTTTTATATTTGTTGAAAGATGTACCTGTAGGTATACTTAGTTTTAGGAAGGATTTGAAGTGGGGAGCTTGACAGTTCATTCAGCAGCTAGACTCTGGGAAAGAGCAGCAGTGCTTGAATTTCTGCCCATAAAACAAATTCAACATGCACAAATTTCACACACCATAATGAGCCTGCACCTTTCATGAAAAGGAGGCAGTGCTTATGTTGACCCCATCTTTCCTGTGTGCTTAGAAGAGGAGTGGTGGGATGATTGGCTGTGGGTCTTGATGGACTCCTGGTCTGCAGGCTCTGTCTGCATTCAGCCCTGTGAAACTGCCAGCATATCTAGTGAGCCACGTCTTATTTACCCTTCCTTTTGTACTTTTATGTGCAGCAGTGAAAATACCTTTCCCTAGGGCCAAACAGAACCATGCACTAATGAAATAATTGTCTCTTCATTCCAAGAGTGATGAACCCCCTGACTGTGAATGTGTGAGCCGGCTGTGCTCTCCACCACATCAGCGCTGAGCAAGCCAGGACCAGTGCTGGTCCAAGGAGGGCTGTGGAGCCAGAGGCAGCCATCCTCTGAGCCTGGGAGTGTACTGCACAGCAAGGCTTCAGATCACTAGATAGAGAGCTGGCAGGTCTCAAAGTCCTGGCTTTCATCTCCTGCTACCAACTGCTGCCACAGATGTCCAGACTTTATTGCAGAGATGCATTTGGATGGCTGCAGGAACAACTGGAAGTGGGAAGCAAGAGTCAGATATTGGCTCCAGAGCAGGACACTGCAACTCTGAAAAAGGAAGCAAGAGCAAGAAAGAAAGCTGTCTTCAGAGGCTGCAGTTACTAGTGAAACAGTTAAAATCATTAAACACTTTTCTAGTTTTGCTTCCCCCCTTAGAAAACTGCAATAGATGCCACAAGACTGTCTCTGGAGGTTCACTGTGACCAGAGCTACGGAGGCCTAGTACACACTACACAATTGTGGTCTTTTCTTGGGGAAAAATGAGACGCCCTGGGTTAAAAGTTGCATCAGACATTAGTGCTCCCAGTGAGACAAATGCCCTGCTGAAGATTCAGTTTCAGCAAAGAGACAATCCACAAAGTTATTTAGGAACTTGCACCATGTCTTACAGTATATTGTGAACATACAACTTTGGGACAGTTTAGCAGATCTTTGAGGAAAACAAAAAACCCACAGCAATATAGCACCATGTGTGCTCTAATACATGTGCTTCTAATATGGGAAAACCCAACTAAAAGTATGTCCAAATACAGAGCTTGGAGTTAAAAAATTTGATGAGAAGGCACAAGCAGCTGACTACTTAACACAAACAGTCTAAAGACTCAGCTGTCCTGTAATGAGAACAATACCTCTGATCTGCCACACAGTACACAGACGCATTTTCTGTTACCTAGTAAAATCTTGTATGCAGAGCACTGTTACCTAAATCATCTAAAAAAAGTAGCATAAACTGTTACCAAAATATAAGTTGCATTCAGATTGCATGCAGGACTTGTGAGCACTTTCTAGTACCTAATGCAGTGAGGTCCTAGGAAGAATTCCAAGATGGAAGTACAAATACATAGTGCACACATTACTAAACCTACTGTGGGAAAAACAAACACAAACAAACAAACAAACAAACAAACAAAAACAGGAGCACAGACTGAGAAACAGCTATGGTACAACCTGAGGAGGTGCCTGGCGTAGTTGAGCAGCAAAGAATATATCAGCTTGTCTGGAGATAGCCAACCAATGAATGATTTCTGCAAGGACAGCCAGAAGCTTATGAGGAAAAAAAGGACAAATAATGTTAAGTGTCAAGATTCAGAGAATGTCAGTCACACCTTTAAGTATATCTAGGGTAAGAACAAATAGTTTTGACCTGTGTACAATAGACACAATATTACAAATAATAGACACAATACAACAGATCTACTTTGCTGCCTACTACATTAACTGCTACTGCTCTACCGTTCACCATATATCTGTTTTGAATGGGCTATAAATACTGTTTTCTCTTCCAAAATAAACGATTCCAATCTGTGACTTACAAATGCATTATATTTTGATAATTTTGTCAATATTTTTCTTCCGTGAGCTCTCATACTGATTGCAACT
>VWYO01007406.1:42970-66359 GCA_013400275.1 Rhadina sibilatrix
AGCCTAAAGCAAAGCAACCTTTCTAATTTTAATTTCTCCTATCTTCACTATGGTCAAAAAAGTTCCACCCTTTTTATTTTTTGTCTGGCACTGACTTCATTTTAAATACAACCCAGTAGAGTACTCACTTGCCAAATTGCTGCATTTTTAAACATTCTAAATAGGACATTAGTTCTTAGCATGAATGTTTTGAAATCTGATCAACAAGCCGTTTCTCAATACATTAGGCAAAGCAAGCAAAATTAGGCTGTTTTATGTCAGGTACTTAGCACAAATCCCTTAATAATGTGTTTTAGTGCAGAAACCATTAATAAATACATAATTCCCTAAGACAGGCTTGATTAATTAAGTCATATGTGTATCCTTCTAATTAAAAAAAGAACATTAAGCAGATGAGTGGAATTTCTGAGTACAAAATTCAAAGGCTGTTTGCTTTTATTTGAACAACGAAAGAAAAGCTGCTCGTTAATATAGCTGCCAAAAAACCAGCAAGAGTGCTGACACAAACCCCCCAAACTCTGACTTGTTCAAAACAGCTAAGTATTTACTCGCTCATTTGTAGTCCAATTTTTAATCAGGTAGCTGCTTGATTAATCCAGGCAGTTCAAATTACAAAGGCAGCTGGTGCTAATATATACATAACTAGATGATATGTTGGTTGCATTTCTTCCAGTAAATTATTTAAACCAAAGACTCACACTTTTACACTCTCAGGAAAACTATTTCATGAAAAAGTAACTGTCTAATGGTTGACCCCAGACTCGTCCCAAGTATGAACTTTACTGTTGTGTGGACTACAAATTTTGGGATGATAACATAATTTGCAGGAATACTCAAGCAGTAATTATTTTTAAATGCATCGCTTTTCTTGTAAAACAATTAGCTTTTTGAGGTTCTTTGCTAAAACAAGTGAACAAAAACAGAGCAGAAAACATAATGTTATGAAACATAACAGGAACATAAAAAATTCTACTAAGCTAACAGATACTGTTAAGCATAACAATTTGACCAAGGTGATTTTTGAGAATAAGTAGGATTGATAACAGCACAATTTAGTACAAGAATGCTACTAAGCCAAATACAAGCCCAGTACTATAAGATTTTAGTCTTAAAAGCATGAATCTGTTGAACATAAATGGTCAATTTAGTGGCTCATATGTGGGCAAACTCAGTACCTGTCAGGCACAGACAACAGACTAATCTGCAAGATTAATCCCAGTTGGGGAAAGGACTCTATTGCTTTGAGTAGTGGGTTTGAACTATATGAACTTCAGAGTTCATTCTGTGACACTTGTCCTTGAAGCATTGCCCTTCTTACAAGAACACAATGTCCTGTGGCTCTTAAATTTACAGAGAAGTGCCTTGATTTTGGTGAGAAAATGACCAGCTGTGTGGAAGCGAGAGAAAACAGTAGCCAACAATGACTAAGGAGCAGAGACTGATAAATTTGATGGAGACTTGATGCAATAACATTGCATCCAAGGACAAGATGGAGAGAGGAAAGCAGAAACAAGGGTGTAGAAGTGATTTGAGTAAGATTTATGAGCATCCCAAGAAAAATTATTTGGACCTAACAGAGCTGGCAAAGGGCTTGAATCTCACAGTCTGAAAGAAGCTAAAAGTCAGATCCAGTTGAAAAGCCGCTGAATTGGTTTTTCCAAATACAACCAATGATTCAAAGGTATTAAGTCTTTTAATTCTTCTGCTGCTATATCCTAAACCATCAACACAAGCATCATTCCCAAATAAAAGCAAAGCAGCTCAGCATAAAGCCAGCCAGAAGGCTGTTGTATGTAGCCCTAATTGGTTGGTGAAGCTCAATTTCCAGTTCAGGCCTTATGTCTAGGCAATTACATAATTCCCAACAAGAGTGACAAGACTGAAATAAGGCCCACCATGACTGCTATTTTTTTCCCCTTGTGTCTTCCTCTAAAAGACAGTAGGCTAGAACAACTGAGAGTGGCTGAAGCTTATAGGCTGAGTCTGCAGCTATAAAGAAGACAATACATTATTGCCACACAGTGAGTGCAAGATGACTTGCTGTGTTGGACATTATAAGAGGTTACATAAGGGCATAATTGCACAATCTGGAATGTGACTTTGAGTTAAGCAGGAATGCACTTTATTAGACAAGTAAGAACTGCATACAGCTCATCATCTGAGTTCCAACTCCCTGAGTTGCAAGTCTGAGATCTCCACTCAGAGACAGATGTTTGATTACCTCCATCCAAAATGACATACAACACTGCATTTGCCCTTGCCTGCTTTTACCATAACATATATTCAGGCATCTACAAGAGTTCTGCTTAGTAGACTGATGCAAGGCTATCACTCTTTAAAAAATCCAGTAAAGACGACTTAAACCAACAAGACATTCATCATAAGACAACAAATCCTGTTACTAAGAGGTTGGAGAATTACAGGGAAATCTACAGACAAGATGCTGGAAATGAGCAAAAAGAATATGTACAGTAAAAAAGTAGGCTGGAAAATGCTTATATTAGGAGGGAGTGTTGTTACAAGAATCAGGCTTGAAAGCAGCTTGCCTTTTGGTGTGGTCAATAAGTATGATAGGAATGACAGAGAAAACAAACACAATCAGTCTAGATTCAAGTGTTTAATAGTAACTTCTGTTAAAAAACAAGCTCCAGCTTTGCCTCAGTTGGAGACAAGGAAAGGAAAATAAAATTTCTGTATTCTAGGGGGATTTGAGCTTAATGGAATTAATTTTTAGCATGGGAAGAAGCAACATCTATCCTACAAATCAGCCACCTTTTCCACCAATTTTTCTCTTTAATACAACTAAAAACTCTCAGTGCCTTCCTGAACTGTAATTAAATCCATGCACTAATCTCTTCCTGTGAGAAAGCTGTCTTCTTTCTAATGTTTACATGCAAGCCTAGTGTCTCCTGTTGTTCTAACCCTCCAGACCATTCCTGTGCTGTCTCCCATCTCCCATGCCCATTGACTGCTGTCCTCCTGAAAGATTTGCCAAGCTTAGTACAGTCTCAGGAGGTTACACATCTCCCACTAACCAGCTTCTTCCTTTCCTCTCCCTATTTCTACTTTTCCATCCACAACCTTGTCAAAAGCCTATGTATTTTGGTCAGGACTGTGGTGTTTTAATTTTGATTGTTTGTTTTGATCTTTTGAGGAAAAAAACCTCTAATATAATTATCAGTTACGCTGTGTATTGTACACATGAAAATGAGATCTAGAGTGGTCTGGAAGATGGCAGTTTGACTGACGAGGCTATTCCTGATTTAGGTGACCTCAGAAAGTGAAGTCATGCTGATTTATTTACAAATAGAAATCAAAATCAGACCTTACTCTGCAGACAGGCATCGAAAAAACTCCAATAGGTAGATTTGTGTCAGTATTGTCAGTTTTCCTTAAGCTTTTGTTTTTTGCTATTGCATGTCCTTGGCTCCTGTCTGGCAACATATTAGACTGCAAGTCTATTCCCTGAAGACCAGCATTCTATCATAGCTTATCTTTCCTTCGGACTCAGGTCAGATTAAGATCCAGGTCCACATGATCTAATATTCTAAGGTTGAATACCACATCACATTAATAAAAAAAAAAAAAATTAAAAAAAAACCCAAAACTGTTGGGATACAGAAGTTGTCCTCTTCTGTAACACTGAAAAACCCTT
The DNA here is from genome assembly GCA_013400275.1 of Rhadina sibilatrix. Taxonomy (NCBI): domain Eukaryota; kingdom Metazoa; phylum Chordata; class Aves; order Passeriformes; family Phylloscopidae; genus Rhadina; species Rhadina sibilatrix. The sequence continues at coordinate 46,626 of VWYO01007406.1, forward strand.
CTTCCTTTCACTGTTTGTCTTACAAACTGTTTGTCTTCTGGGTCAAAAAGCTAAGAAACTTAGACAATTCGAGAATGAATATTACAAGTAAGCCCTCATTTTCCTCTCTGCTTTTGGTGGGTTTTTTAATTAATTTTTGGGGTTTTGGTTGGTTGTTTCTTTTTAAAATATCTTTGCTTTTTAGAAAATGCTTACAGTCCAAGTTACTCTAGGACACCAAAAGTACTCATTTTCACCTTCCTTATACACATGAACCTTTCCTATATATGTAAACCAGCATTTAGACTGGGCATGTTAACATGCTTCAAGAAACAAGGGAAAAATATTTGTCAATTTTCAACTTAAATAAGAAGAGCATCTTTTTCCTTTCAAGACCTCAATCTGGTGAATATCAGGGACAGACAATGCAGCATGGACATCCAGAGACAAGTTTCCTCAACAACTACATTTTCTTCCCTTGTAAACAATCTCAGTGTTATTAAATGTTTGCAGACCATTCACTGCAGGAGAAAAGGGCACAGCCAATTCAGACTGAAGCCTGGAACAAGGATAAACATGAAATTCTGGAACTCACCTAACAGCCAAGGGTCTGGAGCCAGGTCCAGAAAACAAGCCAAGGCTGAAGCCAAAGACAGGAACCAAACAAGCTGCCAAGAGCCAGGACCCAGAGCCAGGATATGATCCAAGGGTTGTGAGCCAGAGCCAAGATACAAGTCAAAGGTCAGGAACAGATGCCAGGGACTTGGATCAACAACAGGCTTCAACCGTTCAACAGCTGAAGAGAAAATACAGATACCACTTTTATGCCTAGCAATGAACTACGTGGGATGGCCACACATGTGACTGTTCTGCTGAAAAGCATCAGCCCTCTCTCACCCAACAATTTCTAACAGATGCCAGCTAGCACTGAGCTCAGGCCAAAGCCAGCAGACGCAAACAAATTGCAAACTATTGCATCACAGCTAAGTGGTGGGGTATGAGCTAAGGTCTGAAAGTGGCATCACAGTTTACTTACCCTGAATCAGCTTGACAACATAGCTCATTACATCTATCACATGCATGTGATGCTGTATCCCTGTATCTTTGTCAGGGTGAGCAAGAGCATCCACTCCTGACAGGAAATGGGATACCTAGATGACTGGAGATTGGAGCACAGAAAAGTTACAGGTACACAACTACTTTCGAGGATAATTTTATCAGCAAACTTGTTGTTATAAAAACAGACATTCCAATACACCAGATGAGAGTCTGGTCCCTTTTTGCAATAACCAGACTGTCATACTTGCTCAGACAAAATTTAGGAAAAAAGACAATAAATAAATACATCCTTGTGTGAAGACACATACAAATAGCCACAACATCATAAATAATTCACTTTTTCCTATAAAGTCTGAAAAGTCCTAAATGAGAATTAGAAGTTTTATAAATCAGAGTAGGAGAACAGTGTGAAATACCTTATCACAATCTTTGGCTAACTGGAGGAAAAGAAAGCCAGTAATTGCATGAAAGCTGTAGAGGTAACAAGGGTGGTTATCTAACCAGTATGAAAATAAGCCCAAGTGGTGGAGGAATGAACTAAGACAGATAATCAGGGCCTATTGCACTGATGCCTCCAAAGCTTATTCAACTGCAATGAGAAGCCCTGATAAAATAGTGTTGTCTAATTCGATTAAATACCTGGCATTCCCCAAATTTAATCCTCTCTGTATCAGGTTTGAAATAAGTTTTAATGAGATACATATATTCCTTTAAATTAAGCCTCAATTTTTATTTCTCCAGAGGCAAAATTTCAGGCTTTGTAGCAAGAAACAATCTGTATATCATCAGCATCTAAAATCATCAGGATTCATGGTCTTCACACTCTTACACATTTGCATTTGACATCCTGCTGACCCAGGTGAGGTAAATGAGTGCTTATGAAAGCAAAAGGTGATGGTTTTCACTCCATTTTCTTTAAAAATAGTTTCTAAAAGCATGAAAAGGTGAATCAAGTTTGGTAGAGAGATTATAGTAGCTTCTTCAGTGCTCCTTGGGCAGGAGAGTGAGAGGTAGGGTTGTGCAAAACATTATTCTTAAATAGATAGGATAAGGGAAAAAAAAGTAGAATGATATCTGTTTGTAAGTATGTTAGAAAATACAATTGATAGGGCATATCAATCCAGACCTCTCAAATAACAGCTATTTCTCTTGTCTGCTAAAAGCCACAAAACATAATTCTCAGACTTCAGAACATTTAAAGCTTTAGGCTTTCATGTGGCTGTGCTCACTAGAAATTGAACGCATACTCTAAGACAAGTTTCCTCAGTGAAAGAAGCTGTGAAACAATTGCAGAGTGGTTTCCAGCTAAAATGTGGGGGATGAGGGGGTGAGGGGCAGAAGGGAAAAACACACCCCTTTTTTTATTTTTTTTTTTTTTTTTTTTTTTTTTTTTTGTGGCACTGTGCTGAGTAGATGGATGTAATTCTTCTCGCCAAAGGAATACAGCTCAGATACCATTACTGAAGCCCCTTTCTTTCCTGTCTTTCAAGATCTATATCTTTCTAGTTAAACACTGAAAAATATCTACTATAAGTAGTGATAATATCAAAAATGATCAAGCATTTCTTGCATAGGTGTCAAATCTCCTGAACAGCACTGTTAAAACTTTATCTGGGATTTTTTTGCAGAATAAGGAAATATTTATGTGTTGATAGGGACAAGTCCTGTGGAGTGCTAATACAGTTTAGAACAGCTAGAAAGGATTTACTTAGGCCACCCATAAAGTGAAAAAGGGTAAAAGTAGCTTTTAGCTTGTCATTTAGCCTGAGGTCTAAAAATACTTTGTGACAAGGTTATGACACATGTCCTACAAGTAGAAGCTCACTTCTCTGCAGGGGAAGTACCTGGCTGCTATTAAAGCTGGATGGATTGTTAACAACACAGGTGCCCCTGTAATTTCACAGCTGCCTGGAGGGTTCATCAGGTATCTCTTCGTTTAAACATCAGCAAGTGCCTGGAGGCAAAACCATATGGGATGAAAAGGGCTCTCCCAGTAAAGTAATTTCTTACTTGTAAATCCTACTAATTTATGGCCCTGTGTTAATTCCTTGAGCTCTTTGAAGAACTATTACATAAATCTTTTTAACTGCATTATCATCTCTTGCACACAAATCATAATTTATTCTAAGGACTTCAAAGGTCATCAGTTATCCTGACTGCAGCTCCAGCCTGACATGACAATCCATTAAAAACAGAGAGACTTTTACCAACAAAGTTTTTCACTTAAAATTGCCAGATGACTGAAACTGTTAAGAGGTCACTTTCAAACAAATAGTCATCATATTTTTATCATCTTTAAAATCCTCTGTTAAATTCTGCAGTCTATTAAGACACCAGCCATTTTCCCCATTGCCTCTATTATTCAAGAATTATTCAACACCCTTATTATGATATGTAAATGTATATTTGACCTTGGTGAGTTCCATCTTCAGTATTATCCCAAACAAACTCTTAGAATGGAGCATGCATCAAAGTATAAGCTCCTGCTTTGTAAATATATTCAGAAGAAAGGCACCCTTTTCAATGTATTTCAAGCAATATTTCTTTGGTGTTCAAAAAAGATCTCTTTGCTTCACATCTGTTTATACCCCTGGTTTGAATGTGCTCTCTCTATCAAAAGGGTAAAATGTTTGTTAAAATTTTTGAGTTATCATACAAAGTCGAAAACACATACCTCCAGAGGAACTAAACAACAACATTAAAATCAAAACAACAGCAAAACAACAACAATCAACCAAAAAAACCCCAAAAATTAACAACAACAACAAAAACCACACACACAAAAACCCAAACAATGAAGAAAACCCCAGCAAATTAAAAAGGTTTGAAAGCAAATCAAACAAAGAGGGATTTACCAAATGGGAAAGGCAGCTGTAATGGCTGAACTATTTTTATCAGTATTCTAACAAATAACACCTCCTGTGCTTTAAATATTTAATGTGAAATCCATGGATTTATATAGCTTACAAAATGCCAGAGGCTTATTATCTTTACAGATTGCATGACAGGAATATTCATATAATTTGATTCCACTTTTTAAGACAACAGGAATTCCTCCAGGTGCTAACGGTAGATAACTTGTGTGCTGCTTCAATAATCTACTAATTATAGAATCCCTCAGGTAGAACAATGTCATTAATCTGATTAAATTATTTATATTTCTGGAAAGCAAAATCTTATTAGGTCCTTGGCATTTGACTGTGTATATTATGCAGCTGTGTTTGCAGTTTATGATGCGGAGGAAAAATATCTGTATTTTACCTAACCATCAATATAGCTGGGAAAGAACCAGAGCCTCTTAGATCCTAACTTACATTGCTGTTCATAAATTCCAGAGCATACCCTGCCTTGCATAGGTTGTCCATGTAGAGCACTGTAACACTTCTGAGAACAAAGGTTTGTTGTAGGCATTTACTAGGCACCTTGTGTTCTCAAGTAAAATATAACAACAGACAGGGATGGGTTCTCATCCATCAACTACATGGTAAGCATATTAACTAGTGAAATTATCAGATACTCTAATGTAAGATCAGAATCAACCAACTGCCAGAACTGAAGTGAGGGTTTTAGTTTTCTAGTAAATAAAGTAGGACCAACAAAAACAACATGTTTGCAGAAAGCAAAGTCTGATCTCATTTCAGTAGCTTTGATTTTAAAGCAGGAAGGAGTGTTGGGGATTGAGAGCTGGTATTAACTCGTAACCTAGCACATAATAATGACACTGAAACTAGATTCATTTTAAGTAGGGGAAAACAGAAATTTTGATTATTTTTTGCAGCAGATAAGATACTTTCTGCAGCAAGCATTATCACATCACATGGGATAGATAATGTTTTTTTTATAGAGAAGCAAAAAATTCCACTGTCATCTCTGTATACTACTGCACAATATATCTAACTTCTATTCTGTCACGTCTCCATTTGAAACTTATCCTCCTAGATTTGCATGACAGTTAGACAAGTGTAACCAACATAAATATGTTCCCATAATAAAGAAATAAAAACAACAGTAGACTTTCAGTAATTTAAATATTAATATATTTAGAAATTTCTTAAGAATATGATTTGGTGTTGAACCTGTTTTAGCTGCTATACAAGACAACTTACATGTACAATAATTTACTGAATAATATAAAACTGTCTCAGTAGGTCATTATTCTGCTAACATTTATTTACAGTCAGCATAAATTCACATCCACTTGCAGCTACAGACAGGCTTAAAAGTTAGCAGTATCCCTTCAAGCAAAAGATTGCTGTGCTGCTTTTATGAAAAACATCAACTCATGATCATTTATCTTCTTGCTCCTCTAAACTTCTAGAATATTTAAGTACAAAATAAACTGTATAGAAAAAAGTTGAGGACACCAGTGTCCCATTTGGTGCCTATTAAAATATATAATCTAACTGTTCATTCTTGCTTTAGAAAGATATGAACTTTCACATTTCAGACTTTGCCAAGAATTCCAATATTTGATATTGGAAATAATTTATACATTGCATACTGTATTTAGGCAGCCACTCTAAATATTGTAAAGCATTATTATAAAATATTGCAAGTCCTAACATTACAGAATAAAGTAGAGGGTTTCATTCCTTTATACAAATTACCAAGGATTCCTGCTAGTGTGTTACTGTCCATCTATCAAATTTCTGAAAAGGGATTAGAAGGAGTAGCTTCAGCTGACTCTTCTAGCAAAAAATAGTTTCATGTTGTGAGTCATCTCACTTTCTGGCAACGATAACCAAAAAAAAAGCGATAACATATTTCACCTCTGTACTACGCAAATCTGGTCGTATAAAATGTAGGATGTTCTTCACAGTGAAAGTGAGAAAGAAGAGACCTCTTAACCCGTCTACAGCAACTCCTGCAATGTGTCATAGCAAAAAGTCCCCTTGCATAAAGCACAGTCTTTCTCTCAGTCCAAATTCTCCTAGTTGATCTGGCACAGTATAACTGAGATTAAATAACCATCAACCATTTGTACCAAAAGAAAGTTCAGTGCTCTTTTTATCAACAGGTTTCTGATGTGCCTCTTTAGAACAGATTTTCCCAGGGGAAGGTGATTTGCATGTCACAGATCTGAATGACAGCACAGCTCCTGCTGATTATCACCATGATGGTAGACTTCCTTAAAATCTTTTAAGTGACATAAATGCCCGTTTTTTTCAGGCACATGCACTTGAGTGATTGCCAGAGGAAATTTACAAGCCATCCTGAAAAATGCTAGTGTGATGAGTCTTCCATCTGCCTTAAATCACAGGGGCACTAAGCATGTTCGCACAATCAGTTCACTGCTCAGTTGGACAACATTCTCAAGATTTGGTGCTTTTTGATGCTTTCTTATGCTTAAGAAAGTCCTCTGCAAAAAATGAGATGCATAGATGCAAGCACTTTTTTTTGTGACCATCTCCACTGCTCCTCAGGCCAAATATGTCTGATTCATGTTTGCTACATAGGGTGTGCTATGTGTGTGTGTTAAATAGTCAAGTTTATAGAGAAGAGAAAAAGCATGCAATATCTCACCTTCAAGTTTGAAGACCCCACTTTTTTCCTTCTCTACAGCTACAAGGCATTGTTCAGCAAATATAATGTTTCTTCAAATTCTACTACTATATGAAGGGATAAAAATCCAAGTGGGTGGAAAAACAAGATTATTCAATGCTGAATGAGCAGTAAAGTCCTGTTAAAAGCTCTCTGTTTGAGAGTCTGCTCTAGCAGACACTCTTATTTGTTTTCCTAGGTCCACTAGCCATCAAATCCCAAAAGAATGACTTTTTTTCACCTCTATGATGTTATATCGCATATCAGAAGACAAAACTAGATTTAGAAAGCACTAAAACAAGCATCAATTCTCATATCTGTTGGTGGGAAGAAAAAAATTATAAGAAATGACAGAATCACCTGTAGGTAGTGCTTCCACCTTATTCATAACTCTCAGTGCGAAGAGGTTTTTGGCTTAGGCTATCATGCCTTCTTATCTAATGTGATTAACTCTTTCAGTCTTTTGTAGGAAAGATAATGAACTTCACCAGGCAGGTAAGTACAACAACCCTGTTATTTCAAAAAAAAATTCTAAGGCTCCACTTACAAAACTAAATTTGCTTTTGCCCTACACAAAGGCTCATTTCTGCTTATCCCCACCCACCTCCCCCCAAAAAAAAGAAATCTAGTAATAGAAATTTTTAAAGATTTCATTCATACATAATATTCTTTTTCTTTTATTATAATTTAAATGGGTCTTAAGTTCCCATGCATGTATACTCCATTACTGAAAGTTAAACTGCAAAATGCAGACCAACAGTTCCTCTCACCTGAATGCAAATAGAAATACTAATAGAGTCCTCCTAGGGCACAAAAAACTGAGGGAATGCAAGACAGAATAGCATTAAACAGGACTAGAAGATAATCTATTGTAAACTGCAGAAACTTTTCTGGCTCCAGTGCACTACAACAGCTTGCACAGCTGAGAGGTCTCCTGGGATGAGACAGGAAAGGTGGATTGGACAGAACATGGCATCACAATACCTTGTCAAAACTGGATTTCAGGTGTTAACCTTTCATGAGAGATCTTTGATCTTCTGACTATCCAAGATGTTAGTTCAGTGGTGGTGACTACAAAGGTGAGCAATCAAAAACATCTGCCAGGACAGAAATATGCGTTTGCAATATTAAATGTCTATTCACAACAGGTATTACAATTCCATTGCTTGTAGGAGGATAAAGGTTACTATTTTGCTTTTTTCTGTATCAGTATGTACTTGACTATGGTTTCATGGTTGTCATTATTTTTTGGCAAATTAAGTAATTGTGTGTGTAAATGGAGGTTATACAGAGTTGTGAATTTTTAAAAAAAAATTAATTTTTTTTCTACATTCTCTAGCAGTCCCTTTGAATACTTCCTGAGAGACCTGACCGTCCTTCCAAAGATGATACATCCTCTTTTTACTTCTAAGTTCCTCCAGAACCTCCTTGCCCATCCAGGCTGGACATTTACCTTGTCAACTCTTCTTTCAGCACACAGGGACAGTCTGTTCCTGTGCCCTCAAGATCTCTGTTTTGGGGCATGCCCACTTTTCCTGAAGTCCTTTGTTTTTAAGGGCTGCTTCCCAAGGAACTCTCTGAATAAGTCTCCTAAATAGGCCAAAGTCTGCCCTCCAGAAGTCCAGTGCAAGTGTCTTACTAGTGCTCCTTTTGATGTCACCAAATATTGAGAACTCTATTATTTATGATCACTCTGCCCCAAGTGTCCNGCCATGTGAGTCATCCCACCACGTTTCTGTGATGGCAACAACATCAAAGCTTTGCTGCTTCACCAGCTCTTCCTGTTTGTTACCCATGCTGCATGCATTGGTATACATGCACCTCCGCTGGGCTACTGACTTTGATATGGCAGACCAACATAGTCCCTCCCCTGGTGATTCTGTGATCTGCCAAAGGCAAAAAATAATTCTATCACAGTAGGAATATTTTTATTACTTTTTCTATCTCTAGCTTTCATGGTTGTATGATCAACTACCTATAAATATTGTCTTTTCTCAGAATGCCCTCAGCAACATGTAAATATAACTTCAATGTTATAATTCATTCTTGGTGCTTCAGATGATTCAGCAATACTTCCCAGCCCCTTCTTGTGTTGCTCAAAAATATCCACCAGTACATATATACAACACAGAATTATCCAGGCTAGAAAAACCTTTAAGATTGTCATGTTTAACTATTATGCTAGAATTATCAAGTCCACCACTAAACTATGCCCCTAAGCACCATGTCTATAAGTCTTTTAAATACCTCAGCCACCTACCTGGGTAGCCTGTTCTATTGCTTGACAACCCTTTCCGTGAAGGAATTTTTCCTGATGTCCAGTTTAAAACTTCCCTGGAGCAACTTGGCTCCATTATCTTTCATCTAGTTGCTTCCTGCGTGAGAGTAGAGACCAGCCACCACCTCATTACACCCTCCTTTCAGGTAGCTTTAGAGACTGACTCATGTCAGTCTCCTTTTCTCCACACTAAACAATACCAACTCCCTCAGCCACTCCTCATAGGAATTGTGCTCCAGACCCTTCATCAACTCAGCTGTTCTGCTCTGAACACACTTCACCACCTCAATGTCTTTCTGGTCACGAGAGGCTCTAAACTGGACACAGGATTCAAGGTGTGGCCACACTAGCGCTGAGTATGGAGTGACAATCCCTTCCCTAGTCCTTTTAACTACATAATTCTTAATACAAATCAGGATACTACTGACATTTTTGGCCACCTGAACACACACTTGATCATGTTCAGCTGCTGTCAACGAGCACCCCCCAGGTCCTTTTCCCCTAACATCTTTTCAGCCACTCTGCCCCAAGTCTGTAGGGCTGCCTGGGGCTGTTGTGATTCAAGTGCAGGACCCATACATGCCTTGTTGAACCTCATACTGTTGTTCTCAGCCTCAGTCCAGATCCCTCTGCTGGACCTTCCTATACTACAGCAGATCAACACACCCACCCAACTTAAACTTATTTGCAAGCTGACTGAAGGGAGACTTATCCAGGTTGTTGACAAAAATGTTAAACAGAACTGGCCCCAACACTGAGCTCTTGGAAAACCCAGTGGTGACTGGCTACCAACAGGGTGCAGCACCATTGACCAACCCTCTCTGGGCCAGGGGGGTTTTAACTCAGTGAAGTGTGCACTGGTTTAAGCCATGAGCAGCCAGTTTCTCCAGGACAGTGCTGTGGGAAACTGTATCCAAGATTTTACTGAAGCCCATAATAGACACATCCATTATGAGCATGGCTTGATGAATGTTTTCACCAACTCCCTTAGTACCCTCATGCAGAACTATTCTGGCCCCATAGATTTGGGAGTGAATAGTGGGCAAGCAGGTTGCTGACCATTTTCTCCTGGACTATGGGGCCTTTTGCTCCCAATCCCTGTCTTCCAGCTTGGGGGGCTGGGTACCCTAACTATTACAGACTGAGGCAAAGAAAGCATTACAAGCCTTAGTCTTTACCCCATCTCTAGCAGGTGACATGGTATTGGCATGGTATTTCTACATGGCATCCTGTAAAAGTTGATCACCCTGTGCTACAACGAAACACAAAGGCTACACCTCACCACATGAGTTCAATTGAAGTGAAGAAGCATAAATAAGGATACCAAACAAAGCTCAGATAAGAAGTGAGGTTTAATTCTCTGACATTACCATCCCCAAGGGTGTATTATCACCACTTAAAATAAGTGTAATTAATTTTAATTCTAATTCTAATCCTGCTCAGAATTTGCATATCAGGGACAGTCCTAAATCTTCTCTAAAAAAATGTAATGCCATATGTCTTTATGTCTAGTATTCCTCACATTCATGCACATTATTTTTCATGAAAATCTGCACTGTATTGGACCATTTCTGAATGAAGACTGTATGATAGGTTTAGTTCAGAAAATTCCTGAATAATTTTCTGCTCCATAAACCACCAAAAGACCTAAAAGTTTTCTTGCCATTTAATAAAACTGATGGCCATTTCTGAACACTTCTCAATACCCACCCAAAGGACTGGAGAATGGACCTCCCAGCCTTAAGACCCCCTGAATTCTCACTGAGTCTACTGAGCAAAACCTTCCCTCCTGGAATGGAGAATATGACCCCCTTCCCTCCAAATCATTAAAACTTTGGAATAAGGGCCTTTCAGGTAAAGCTATGGGAAAAGGAATACCAGTTCTTCACTAGTGTGCCTGTGATGGTAATGCCAACACAACAAAAGCACAGAAAACCCAAGGAAGTCTCTTCCCGCTCTTGANCAATGCGGTCTTACTAGAAGTTACAATGCTTAAAGTCCTAGTAAGGCGAGAAGAAACTTAACAGAGAATCCCAACCATGGGGAATAACAGAGTGACAGGGAAACTTGGCCCAGGGGAGAAGGCTGATCGACAAGGGGTTNGCCCTCAGGCGGTAATGGCGGCTGAGGTGAGGGGAGGTGGGTTCCCTTGTGAAACTCAAAGGGAGCAGCTGGTCTCAGTGCCANGCAGGCTGGGAAAAGGGTCCCGGCAGCAGGAAAAAGTAGATTGGGAAAAGGGTCCAGGCTACAGGGAAAGACAGGGTGCCCAGTCCTGAGAAGCATTCCCCACAGCAGCAGCCAAAGCAGCAAAGGGTACTGCCATAGTAGCAGCAACTGAGGCAGCAGCAACACTCCCCACCCAGCAACGGTAGTAGACGCAGCAGAAGCACCCCCCGAGCAATATAATACCTGGCAAAGTCCTGGCAACACTCCCTGGCAACACTCCATGGCAGCGCCCCATTCTTTCATGTTGTAGATGGCAGGAGGGAGGAATGACCAATGAAGAATCAACTGAATCAATACCATTGCTTCCGAAATAGGAGATTTTTATCCATATACTCTAAATGCATATTCATATTCTTATCTATAGGTTGTCCAATTTAACTAAGAACACACTTCTAAAACAATTCCTCTACACCAATCTAAACCTAACTTTGAAAGTGTGTAAAACTAAGAAAAACTACAAAAATTGGTATCAGTCCTTACACAAAAACATATGCATGTAGCATATCTATTAATGTAAAAGATTCTATATCTATTAACATAAAAACTTCTAGCTTATTCACGTAAAAATTGTACCTACTCTATCTAGTAATGTGAATGATGTTCTAAAATGTTTTTGTTATGTTTAAAGCTGAGCTACCAGGCCTAATGGCTCTGTGTTCTGTACTAGCTGACTGATTCTTAAGGCACTTAGAATCTATTTGCTTAAAACTAAAGTCTAAACTTCTATTTCATATTTACATGGCTTAATATATTTTAATTTTTTTAAAGGCTTCAATTCAACCCCTGTATCTTTCCCTTCCCCTGGGGAGCCCACAGAGCTTGCAGGAAACCGTGGGGGCCAGATGAGAGGGGAAGTCAAGCTAAGTGTAGCAAAAGACCCCAGAGCAGTGGCAGGAATCAGCAGGGGCAGGCAGGTCCAATTGGGCAGCAATGGATCTTAAGTTACTGGTGACTGGCAGCACGGGTGAAGGCAAGCAGGTCCAGTCAAGCAGCAGTTGATGTCAGCAGCTGGTAGAAACAGAATAAAGAAATAGACAGGATCAAACCACAATTCAGCCCTGTCAAGGGAAGGACAGGCACCCACCCACCACACCACTCATGGCTGCTCTCCCCTCTGATTGTGGAGACAAGAAAGGGCTGAACCCAGCCTCTAATCCCCAGCCAAGTCTCCATTAGACCCCAACATCTTGTTGTATTGCTGCACTTCCCAAGAGAAATCCCCCAGCCAGAGAGCTCACTCCCCAGCTAAGAGACTGCTGCAACCATACCCCTTCGCCCCCTCCCCGCTCAGGACCATCTCAGAAAAATTTGAAGATGCCCTGCCATGTTTTTTGTCTCTTAATACTGTCCATTCATCATCTCCAGGGCAACAAATGGGAAGAAAAATTCCCTGGGAGAAAAAAAAAAAGGCGCCGAACCACCAGCCTGAAGATATTTACTTTTCCTTTCTGTAGGAAAGCTTCTGTAGGATGGTTGGAATTTCTACTTTTTGTTACAGAAAACTGGAATTTTGACTTTTGGACCAGGTTTACCATCTTTGTCTGAGGTGGAGAAATCATTATCATAAAAAAGGAGCACTATGGAAGAGTATTTTCTGTGCAATTCACTCTTCTGTATTCGCCCATGGGCCCGTTTGGTGTTCTCAACATAAGAATTTTAACATAGTGGTCAGACCACACCATTGCCATATTCTTTACTTCCTTCTAAAGGCTGCCTAAATGGTGAAGGCAGCTAAGACATGGTTAGGCACCTGATGCAAGGGGGAGCTGGGACCTGTTGACCTGTTGCTCTGAGTGCAAATGCAGAGGCAGGTTTGGCAAGTTGGCTCAAGGAAGGCCAGCAGCAACAGCTGCAGCTCAGGCAGCCAGCATCAGGTCTGCCAGCAACACCATCACAACCAAGGGTTGTTGCAGATGATTTTCACAGCTCAGCTCTCAGGAGAATGAAATATCTAGCTCATCTGTCTGTACTACTGATTCCCCCTTGGGAAAAAAAGGGCCCTCTTCCTCAAGGCTTTCTACAGCTGCTCACAAAAAGCTGATGCAATCAGTACACTAACCTTGAGAAGGGGCGTTTTTGCCAGCAGTCACCTCATGCATGGGTTCGCCTTGCTATCAGGCAGAGACACCCAGTTACATACTCTGGTCCCAGTTTATCTTCTGCAAAAGAAAAGCATTATGCTGCTCCACTGCTGCTGTCCATTGTGCATCCAGGATGGGACACGACAGCTGCCAGCTGGCACTAAGCTGATTTACATACAGTGGTGGACATGAGTGGGGAGATGAGAAGATTCAGGGCTAACTAAATTCAGTCATAAGATAATTTTGGTGTTTATGCTCATATGTCTGTGATGGGCATTACTCAGAGGTACAAGCCGTGCCAAAAGGAGAGAGATCAAGATTGTTGCAAAGACTCAAACAATAAAAATAAATCCATGTTTGAGGAGGGAAATACACACATTTCATCCTTGCCTAGACATGACTCATCAGCAGTCCTCTCTCCCTGCAGCCTGAGGAACTGCCCCAGAGCTTCCCTCCCTCTCCCTCACTTAGAAACCGTGTTGGCCATGGATTTACAGCTATATCACTTTCCCTCAGACAGGCATATTGCACATAGAAATTCAAGGACTACTGTTAAATAACTCTTTGTCAGCAAATAGGGATGCACTCGGATTAGCTTTCACTGCCTGACTGTTATATTGTTATAAATGACTCAGACCCCAAGTGGGAATGAGTTATAAAAGTTTTATTGAGAACTAATAAAGAATTCATAAAGCAAAAGGGACAGTGCTGGGAGGGTGGCCAACTGCCAGAGGCTCATCCACAAAATGGCGGCTCCGCCTTTAATACCCCTGGTGTTGCATCAGCCAAATACGTATTTACAAACAGTCATACATTTTCCTTACATATCCCTGGCCCATCCCAAAGTCTTCCAGTTGACTTTTCTTTGCAGTCCATTGGTGGACACCTTCTTGTAACTTGATTGGAAGTGAGGTGTTGTCATGCCAAGTCCCCTCAGTGACAAACATCCCCTGTTTCCAGCTGCCTCTTAGGAGGGGCACATATACATGCCCTCTCCACATGTGTCTGACAATGCTGATGGCCAGGGTTGTTTGGTGGCAACAATACAGAGGGGAGAAGAGAGGATTAAAAGGAGAACAAAAAGGGGTCCAAAACAAGCCTGGATCACCCAGATACAGAATTACACATCGAACGAACTTTAAACCTTAACAAAACTCCTTTTAACACACATAATAATTAACACACATTAATATCCATTCCTCATTTGTGAGAGCCAATCACCACACCACCAACACCACTCTATAACATTGGCCTTACAGCCACACTGCCCACCACCACCACTGCTGCATCCAGCTCTGAGATCCCCAGCAAAGCAATGACATGAATCTATTGGAATGAGTGCAGCGGTATAGAGCTCTCCTATGAGTAAAGGCTGAGACAATTGGCATTGTTCNACTGCTATGAGTAAATGCTGAGACAATTGGCATTGTTCAGCCTAGAGAAAAGAAGACTTTAGTGTTATTTAATTGTGGCCTTCCAGTGCCAAGGAAGCTGGACAGGGGCTTTTTGCAGGTGCATATAGCGAACAAGACAAAGAGGAATGGTTTCACACTGAAAGTGAGTAGGTTTAAATCAGATATTAGGAACAAATTTTTTACTGTAAGGGTGGTGATGCACTGGAATAAACTGCCCGAAGAAGCTGTGGATGTCTCATCCCTGGAAGGTTAGGCTGTATGGAGTTTTGAACAACCTGGTATGGTGGAAGGTGTCTGTACCCATGAAAGGGTGGTTGGAACTAGATGGTCTTTAAGGCCCCTTCCACCTAAGATATTCTAAGATTCTATGATAAAAGTAAGAAAATTATACTAGTAAATCTGTCATTTTTACATACTTAGTATTGCACTTGGTTTGTATAATAAGGAGATATTTAATCTAAATGTTGGGTTATAGTGAATAGTGTCACTCTTGAGTGAACTTTAATGCAGAGAGTTTAGCCTGGCTGATCTCTAGTGATTCATGAAGATAAGCTCATTATAACTTCAATAAGGAAACCATATCTCACACAAAGGAACAAAAACCAAAGGAAGATGTAGCTGGAGTATCAGGGAAAATTACCCCAAGTATACAGAATAACTGCATCACATACTTCAGAGAAAAAAAAAAAGCAAAGGAAAAGGGAAAAATTTTCTCTATTAAAAAAACCCACCGTTTTCAAGGGTTAAAAGCTAGAGGAAAAAAAAAAAAAAAAAAAAAAAAAAAAAAAAAAAAAAAAAGAGGAAAAGATAGAAAGAAAAGAGAGAGAGAGAGAGAAATAATCTATGTCAAGGCTAAGTGAAATTTTGGCAAATAGGTTAAAGATTCATTATCTCTCTCTCTGCTTCTTTGTAGTTATTGTCTACGTAGACAACTTTTAATTGTTTGTGATCTGGAACCCAGAAACTTTTTCTGTATCTAAATATCTACAGAGAATAATGATTTCTGGAAAAATACCTCACAATAGAATAACATACAAAGAACAAGGGAAACGATACCATAATCACTGTCCTTTTAGTGAAGATTCTTATATTGTTCTTGCTAGGAGATGAAAAATATCAGAGTATGAGATTTATGATGGGAAATGAATCCCTCATTCTGCACCGCTCCACTGTTCCAAACAAGCACCACATGGTAAAACATACACATCCCCATTATAAGCGTCCTTCTTTTGCTGTGTGAAAGGGCATTCTCTGTACTCTTTTCCAGCAGTTATCCACAAACTCCTCTTTCTCTTTTTTTTTCACCATCCTGTGCTTTTTCTGCAGCTGCACAATATTACCACCACCCCAAGCACTTTTTACTGTCATACAAGGGCCTTTCACCGTCTTGAAATCACTAGTACTAGCAAGGTACTTGTTTGTTCAGTGATTCCTCAGGACCTAGTTGACATCTTGTACTTTCTTCTAATTTGACATCAGGCTTTTCATTATTTAAACATCCTCCACACAGAAATCCCATAGACAAAATCATTTGAAGATGATGCAGCTTCGCTTTTTCTTTCTCTCATTTTTAAATGAAAATTTCCAAATCCCTGCAATCGTCATTGCTTTCACTGGGCACTGATGGTGGCCAGCTTTCAGCACTATTGTGTACAGAACTTCCCATTCAAATCAAAAAAAAAGGACATCATTCTGATAACATGTTATCTGAAGAACAGTTTTCCTCCCTCAGATCGGCTTCTTCTTCACATTAGGATCTCTTGTGTCCATGACACAGACACAGACTCATCAGGAAAATCTCATTAAAATGGGTGCTCACAAATGAAGTTGTGCTAATGCATAGGTGTTGGTGCTTGGGTATTAGCTTATTTCTTTTCCCATGAGGAGATCCACTTATTCTTACCCTATTATTTCCTTCATTTTGTCGAGAATAAGAAATGTTTGCAGATTTCAAACATATCCATAGCATTTCTGCCCTAACCTCTTTTAAAACAAGCCTTTATCATTTAATCTTGAATCTTTAATGTAAAGTTTTCATTTTTCAGGTAAAAGCAACCAGAGATGCTCAGGCTGAGATGTAACCATAGACCTTGGATGTTCTTAGGAAATGCAAAGTGCTTTAGCTAAGTTGTTCTCAGTTTCAGTATTGTGGGTGTTTGGAATTAGCACTTGTCACATTTATCTTATGTTAGAGTGGTTACAAGTGCATCACTGAAACGACATTTTAACAAGCTGCCACTATAGATTAGTGCTACCTAACTTTTACATAGCATTTTAGATATGAATCTCAAGCACAATACAGAAGATGGTAAGCAGCAACCTGTCATTAAGCAGACAAATAAAAGTGAGAGACTGTGTGGTTAAAACGCCTGCAAGAAGCTTCTCAGGAAAGCCATTCCTAATGACTTAAACAAGGATCAGTAACATCCTGAGCCAGAATGGTCTCTCCCTGCCTGCCAGCATAACTTCAGAAACAACTTGGAGACATGGGTCCAAAGAATAGGGTTTCCATGCTATGGAACTTGAACCCTTGATGCTGCAAAAGAGTAAGGGCAAGGCACAAGACACCTTGCAAGACGTCATGTCCACAGGCTGGTCTTCTCCTAAAATGTATTCTCAGTTGATTTTTCACCAGGAGTGCTTTTTCTGTTCTAGCACGCTCCAGTGTCATATTTTGAGACTCTATTCAAACCAGATCCTGCTGCTGAAACCACTTGAAACCTTCCCAATTTATACTTGAAAAACAAAGAAAGACTGTAATCAAAACATATGAAAATGTCAGTAACCATCTAAAACTGCAATGTATTTCTTTAGCAGATGATTAAAAACAAGCTAGCTCTTAGCCAGCCACTCTATGCTGCTGTGCTGTACCATATCTTCCTTCACTAAAGAAGACTGAAGCATTTTTTACTAATCCCACAGTCTCTAACACTGATAAAAAGCAGGATAAGCAGCAGACAGAAAAAAAGAAAAAACACATTCAAACATCCTTTTGATAGAATAAAACAAAAGTAGTTTATACCAGTTTAGAAACCAGGTGGCAAAAATAGCAAACTCTTAGTTTTAAGGAGCCAAAAGTTTTAAAAAATATTTATTTTTAAACATCCATGGGAGAGGTCTGTGGCTTGAATAAACAAAATCCCCACTACATCTTTCAAGAAAGAGAAATCTGTGAAGCAGAGCTATATATCCAAACCTGAATTTCTTGGTTACTTGCAGAAGGAAGCAAATGCATAACAGGAATAGAGGACAATGTTTAAGTGCCTCTGAATCTCTGTATGTCTGGCATGTTTTAAGACTACTCAGAAGGCATCTCAGAGAGGACTGTAGCATTAACAGTGTTTACACCTGTGTGTGCCTCAGCACTGCATCTTCTGTCTCAGTGACAACTAAACATTTGTCAGTGTTGGCAAAGGGATTGGTGTGACACACCATAAGTTTTCTGTTGTTTATCCTCTCTAAATATTTTTCAACACTTTAAATGGATTCATGTTATTTCAGCTTACATGATATGGTTTAAAAGGAAGTGGAATGAGAATAAATTGTAATTTGCATACCTTGGGTACAGCACTCATAATGAAAAACATTTTGAGACCTACTTTTGAATTGTTGGATGGCAACTTCAGGCTTCAAAAGAGGACTTAGGTTTCCCATTTAAAATTACTCAAAATATTATGAAGAAAGGGGCAAGATGGAGATAAACTTTCAAAGGACAAAAATAAAGTTTTAAAAATATATTTCATAATCATATTATATGAGTCTTCTAGTTTTAAGATTTCATGTTCATATTTTTCTTGTAGATCAATCTGCCCAGTTAGCCCATGTTCTCTTGTGATGCATTACTTGTATTCAGAGTAGCTGTATTCCCTCCAGCATCCCCAGAATGAAACCCAGTCAGGAATTTTGAGGGCTAGGAAAACGAGGAACCTAAGGACACAGAAGACTGCAGCATCTGAGAACAGAAGAAATTATATTTTCAACAACAAAAATAGATTTTATGTGGAAAAGATAACATGATTCTTGAAAAAAAAACAGATTTTCAATTAGTCTTGGTTACAAAGAACAACCCCCTTTTTATTGGTAGAGGGGAAGCAGATATTCTAACTGAATTTCTGTAATTAATCATTACAACTACAAATAACAAATTATCTAGTTAGTGATATAGAAATAATACACACTTCTAAAGGAATTACTTTTCTAATGAACCAATTAATACATTTCTTGTACTACTATTTTCAATTTGCTGGCCTGATAAATAATATACACTGAGAGAAAATGATGAATTTTAATGTCCAAACAAATCTGTCACAATCTTGATATTTAGTGTATATGCACACAAGGGCATGGACAAAGTGGAATCATTCACTAAATCACACTTATATTCATAGACAGGATATTCAGTGTGTTATATTAAGCAGTAGCTGTAAAAAAAGTAGTAAAGATACCTACTGATATTTTTATTTATGCATTGCTCCTGGGTGTAAGGGCTTTTTGTTTTGATTTAATAATGTAATTGATTTTTTTCAAAATGAAGAAATTGGCAAAAATACCATAGTTTTGGGCTAAGAAAATAACTGTATTGTTTAGAGGAAGAGCTGAAAATAAACAAAGATAAAGGCAAGAATGTGTTATTCAAAACCTTTAATGGTACATAAGGGGGTACTTAAATCATCCCACTCAACTTTATTTTTTTAAAAGAATGGAATGGAAAAAAAGAACAAAAGTATTCACAAGGACAGTGTAAGATTATTTATTTCAGCAAACACAGGCATTCACAGCCATCTTATTCCCTGAGCCAATATTTGGAAAACACTGTATTACAGAAGCAGTTTCTAAAGCCCCCTACATCTTAGCAAGACAGAGGAGGGTTGGGAAATTTCAGTCAGTATTATGACCTGTATAAAAGAAATACAGTAAGTAAAATTATTAAAATGAAACTCCAGGGATTACTATACTGAATAGACGTTAGGGGTTTTTTTAGCTTAGAGGATGATGGTTTCAAGCTCACAGGGTTGCATTCATGTTACTCTCTCAGTTACAAGCTTCATTTTACTTTCTGTGCCCTAAATCTTGTTCTATAGATATACTCAATTTTTCATTCCTAGTTACTTCTTCATAATGTCAAGGCTGCTTTCCTCCTTCTCTCCCTCTTTTT
>VWYO01007406.1:66770-125708 GCA_013400275.1 Rhadina sibilatrix
AAAATGTTTCAATGCACAAGAGACTAATAAAAGAGGATAACAAAAATCCCACAAAAAACCCACATGAATCAAAAATTTGTCTTCATGAGAACATAATCATCTAAAAGAGGAAAGTGGCCAACATCACTCTCCTTCAGTTTCTCCCCACTGCCTGAATAAAGAAACCTAGTCCTCTGTCTTCCTCCCTGGCTCTCTTCCCATTGTCTTTCTTTTCCAAAGCCATTCAGTTCTAGCTCAAATCTATTTAACCCAAGGTTGGGTCAGGCTGCAGGGAGTCACATCTGGGGCTCACTGCCTCCAGAAACAGGAGGATAGGATAGGATAAGACAAGCCTCTTTCATGTTCAAAATTATTGTGAAAGCCATAACTTTTAGATGGAAATGAGAATGGGTGGCAAGAATAAGGGTGACCCTTTATTCATATTTTCTCTCTTTTTAATCCCTTACCCAACCCTGTGAAGGGATGCATAGGGATAAGGAAGCTTTGTGCCACATGCCTATGCTCTCTGGGTAGGCAGTGGCTCAAAGCCAACGCAATCACCAAAAGTGGAAGACGTTGTATTTTGTCTTTCTGGCCTCTGGGAAGGGGTCCTTGGCAGGACTCTGGTAATTTTCATGTCCCCTACTCCTTGGCCATTTTAGGCAAGCTCTTCCTATTTGCAGAAGAGCAGTTTCTATATCCTGGAACTTCCTCCTGTTCCTTCATCTTCCACTGTAGCAGTAGTCACAAAATTACTATATTAAACACAATTTTCAGATTAGGAAGAGTTAATCAAAGTATCCACACTCCTGTTGATGCTTGGAGTGGCACCCTCCTAGCTGGCTTTCACAAAGTACTAAATACAACCATCAGGTCATTTCTGCATTTGTTGTAACAATGAAAATTTAATATGTATTTTCATTATTTAGCCTTGGGTTTGTACCTAAAATAGCATACAAGATCCCTATCATATCCTTGTTCTCCAATTATCACACATTTATTTCACAATGAGAGTGCTTGCCTTTTGCCTTATGTTATCTTCAAAGAGCAGTAGAGGTGCAATTAGCAAAATCTTGTGAAAGCAGAGCCATACTCATTCAGCTTTGGAAAAACAGCTAAAGTTGTACTGATGTGATTCAGCTTCCATTCTGGAGACTGACAGCTGTGTAAGATGCCTTTCAACACAGTGAGAACAAGGATTTCCCCTCCTCACTCATACTGAGTAACCTGGAGATGTAATTTATGATGAATTCACACACAAAATGGTCAGTGGTTCAGTACAAACCAAACATAAGCAGACACATTTCTAAACCCATCCGTCATGCTGCTTACACAATCTGTTGATCCATTGAACAAATATATGTTGAAAGATTAGGTGGGAGTTGACTGCCATTCGGTAAAATAAATGTGGACTAGACTCATTTTCTGCCTGACTTAACACTTAAGGATTTGTATTAAAGGGGAGGGGGAGGGAATTCCAGCCACCTAGATTTTTGGAATGAGATTACCCTTCCAAGAACCTCACACAGAGGTCCGTACCAGCCCTCTTTCACATACTGAATCATCTGTTTTTTTGAATAAAATTGCTAGGCAAGTGAGCTGCTACTAAAGGAGCACTAATTCTGCCTAGTCAGGGTTTTTATTTTTCTTGGCAGAAGAGAAAAAAAGCAGAAAGATGAAATTGTATGGCATACAGTTGTAAGTTAAAAGCGCTAGCTGTGCTGTCATGGTCTTTGTAATGCTGTTGTTTCACAACAGAATTGCAGAAAACTGAAGACCATTAACTGAGGAAAAACATTCATGCTACTTAGGGCATGCTATCCCCTGTCACGCACTAAACCTAGATTTACTCAGCTTCTTTTTAGTAACAGTTTCTCTAAAAGCAACAGCTTTCCTAGAGAAAGACTCCTTGGGTTTTGTCAGAAAAATCCTTCACCAAAAGACATTTTTGGAAATTCTGTCCAAAACCTGTGTTTAAATCATGATTTGTTGAGATTAGAAGTAGTGCCTGGAGGGAAATAAACTTGTTATGGTTCAGGTTTCCCAGAGACTTGGGAAATACTGGCATCCCCAGCAAAAAGGGCTACTGAAAGTTTAGGTAGGTGAGCTGACAAGAGCTCCAGCAGCCTTAAACCACCTCTCATAATTTATCATCACAAAACATTATCTTTTCTGACAAACAAACAAACAAACAAACAAACAAACCAACAAAAAGAAATCCAACAAAGGGAGAAAGTTTCCCATATGTTTTCACACAACTCTAAAATGCAATTATGAATATTTCCAGTAGGTCTTCAACAGACCCCTGAAGAAATATTGAAAATAAAATAGATACAGCTGTTTTGTCAGGCAAACCTGGCTTTTAGAAACACGGCATAGAAAGGTGTGATAAAACTCAAGATTTACTGTAGTCAGTGACAGCATTTCTGCAAGTTTGAATATCTGTATATTTTCAAAAGCTTACCAAAACCCCCTCCATCTTTCCATTGTGAATCTGAAGTTTGAATTCCACATGCTTCTGGGAATGTCTTACTATAATGATTCCAGCAACCTGCACCAGGTGTCTATCTTGTGGTCCTAGGCCTTCTGGCAGCATCTCAGAGCCTTCTATCCCATGATACCTGAAATGCATTTGTAAAAATTTTGGAACAGGTGAGAATTTTCTAAGCATCTTGATTCCAGCCTCTGACTCTTGCTGCATTCTCACACAAGACAAAATTTGCCAGGCTGGATATGAACATCATAACACAATCCCTTGCTGTTCAATACTCTCTTGGACCAACACTGGCATGTTCCCTTGAATGTTTTGCTGCTTCACAAATCAAACCACCTTGCAAGCATCAGTGCTTGTTTCACTTGTGTTATAAAAAAGCTACCCCTTCAGTTTCTTCTGTTTTCCAATTAAAAAAAAAAAGAAAAAGAAAATAATAATAAAAACAACAACAACAACTCACAAAAAAAAAAACCAACCACAAAAAAAAAAAAAACCCCTACCTTCCAGTGCTTAACCTGGTCTACCACTTCACCTTTCTGCCAGATTGTTTAATTTACTCCAATGCAGATCCTATAGTGTTTAGCACAAGATGCCTTTTTGGTATGCTTGTTTCAACTAGTGGAGCCTAATGAAATGCTGATTCCTACCGGACACTACTTCAATACTGAAAACAGCATGTCAGCAAAATAAGTGAGCCCATTGTTCCAGATACGGCAAACACTGTGCAAACATTACTATGGTTGATTGCATCTCACTGACTCATGTGCAAATACTAGTCTCTGAATATTAAAGTTCAAGTTCACTGCAGGGATGGAAATATCTTAGAAAACAGAAAAGATTTTGCTTAATAATTGCCTAATACATATTAAAAAAACCCCACAGGCATACTCATGCATTGGTGCTAGTAGTTTGGTATTTTCTTGGGGTCTTTTACTCAGATGGAATTTTTTTCCTCCACTAGTAGTAGCTATTAGGGTGTCTTTAAAGATTTAATTCTACCAGAATCAATTCACATAAAAACATTGTAATTAGTTTCTCAGAATTGCTTCAGCTTTAGCCTACTTTAACAATTAAACAATTAAATTGTTAACAACTTAAACAATTTTAAAACAAACAATTAAATAAGTGCCCAAACTTTGGGTACTTTTGGCAAATCTTTGAAATAAGTTAAGAAGTAAATCCAAAATAACAAGAAGGAACAGACCGGAAGCGTGGCTAAAGACATCTATCCTATTTAGGACCAATGTTTCTTAATGAATAAACTGATCCAGCTGTGGTAGGAACAAGGCAGCAACATTGGCTGAATGCATTACAATTACAACTCCGTATTATTCAAACATCTAGATTAATCCTAGACAAAACATGTCTATGTATTAGCTATCTCTAGATACCCTAGGCCAATAATTCAGTGTTGTACACTGGTGTACTTAAAAAATAATAGGGGAAAGAAAAACTGGATGAGAAAAAGAGAGGGGGAAAGAAAAAGTTAAGTTGAATAGTTTAAATCCTTCAAAAATAAAATAATCAGGCACTTGAGATTACTTTGGCAGACCAAGGCTTTTTAACCTAGCTGCTAAAATTATACTAGAAAAGAAAGCTACAATATGGTTCTAATGAATTCACTCGAGACAGTTTGCATTTTAAAGAAAACATAAACTTGACCATCTGGATTAAGTTACGGCAGATTGCTGAGTATTTTTCTTCCTCCAGTCCCACATATATGACTAGCAACATCATATTTGGCACAGCAGTAATATGTGATAGGCTCCATGGCTCTTTTAAAAGCCTGCTGGTACTTGCTCCAAAATTGTGTAATTGAATGGTAATCATCATGACAAATGGCAAACAAAGGAAAGCCTCATTTGGTAGCTTCCTTTCCTTCAGACAGCCACTATTATAGCTTTTTCTTTTCATGATGTCATAACATATACTGAGCAAGTGGCAAGTGGTACAGACACCCAAGTCAGTGTTTCAGGCCGTTAGTGTCTAAAATGAGTATTTTGCGCACACACACACACACACACACACACACACACAATTAGTACCTGCCCATAAGATTTGTGTTATTCATGAGCTCCTAGGAGTGCAAAATATGCCGAGTTCAGAATAACTTCTTTGAATTTATCACTCGTTCTCCATTCTCCTCAAGGTAGATGGATGTCCGACTTTTTGTCCCTACTCACCCAAAAGGAGGAACAGACCAGCTGTACTTGTTATATTAGAATTAGCACACAGCAATGCAGAAACCAACAAATAAAAGTACACAGACAGCATATAAGAAGTCCTGAACTAGAAGAAAGTCTTCAACAGCTACTGAAGTAGCCCAGTTCTCCATTCAGCACAATGTACTTGCTCTTCACAAAGCACAACAGAATTATATACAACTGATATCCAGGTCAGGCTCATCTCTCTAAACATTTTTAAACTTTTTGCCTTGGAACTTGGAGATGAATTTGCCAGCTCCTAAACCCATGAATTTTACAACCATTTTCTTAAACAAAGATTGAAATTTCAAACACACTTAAATTAAAATTTTCAAGGACAACAAAATGAGATCCTGTTTGAAAGACAAGTTGAGACCTGGAGATTTTCCCAAAGAGGGAATCTCATAGTGTATTAAAATACCTGACCCAGCAAAAGGTAAGCAGTACCAAAAATAATGTATTTACTATGACTTGAGAAGAAGAAGTCACTCCTGATTTCTGTTTGCACTCCAGTGAACCTTGAATCTCCTGGAGTAATTTGTTTACCTGTGTGTGCAAGCCACAGTATTCACTGCATTTTATCTGGTAGGCCACATTTTACATTACTACCAATACCCTCACGTAGTTTTTTTGTATGCTTATAGCACTGGAAAAACAATGTTTCTGCGTCACAGGGACTTTAACTTACACTTGACAACTAACATAATCTGTACATCTCAATGCCATTGTAGAGTACATGGTGTCTAATTGGATGAGAGCACAATGGATTTTACAAGAGTTGAAGCTACAAACAGCTGAATTAGGAGCAGAAAAGAACCTCTCTTAGGACCTCCTCTGGTCCCTCACACTGCGTCTTGGACACATGTGTGTATCTGACAGCACCAACAGCAGAGCTGAATCCTCCCAGGCCTTCTCCATTAAGCAGGCCTAGAGGAAGATGACCATGAAAAGACTGCTATCCTTTTTAATCCACACTTTGCATTATTATCACTAGCAAAGCGTGTTCCAGTGTCCCAAGTTCATTTCAATGTTCCTGTGACTGCTCAAGTTGTACAAAGACCTTTTAGGACAACTTGAGCACAATAAGAGCTTTCTAGTGCTTTTGCAGTTCACCCTAGAATAAGTCCTTCTCCATAAAGTCAATGCTGCATGCAAGTGCTATGTTTGAAGACAAGGTAAAGTCATCTCAGCTGCTGCATGGGAGGGAATGATTTATAAACAGAGGAGTTTTAACAGTTCTCAAGGATGGAAACAACAATGGTATTTTTCAATAAGAAAAAAATCCTTCTTCATACAACGAAAGGAGAAAAAAACATGACATGATTTTACAGCCCACTCAAGACTGACTCATAGCCATGGAAGACTTAAAATTACCATTTTTTTCCCCTACTCAGGAGAAAGAATGGTCCACAAATAATTTTTCCCATCAAATTATTTCTGCTGGACATGACAAGGCATACCTCTCTGGTCTGCACAGCAAATTGAAGAGAGGCAGCATCCTTATTCCAATAGCATTACAAAAAAAAAAAAAAAAAAAAAAAAAAAAAACAAAAAAAAAAAAAAAAAAAAAACAAAAAAAAAGAAAAAAACAAAAAAAAAAAAAAAAAAAAAAAAAAAAAAAAAAAAAAAAAAAAAAAAAAAAAAAAAAAAAAAAAAAAAAAAAAACCCAAAAAAACAAACAAAAAAACCACAAAAAAACCCCACAGAAAACAAAAACAAAAACAAAACAAACAAACAAAAAACCCCCCAAAAAACAACAACAACAAAAAAACACCACCAAGCAAGAAATCCTCCCCAGAAAACAGAGAAGCCATAATGTGAATATCTATGCACTGAAACATGTTGTCCAGAAAACATTTGGTATCTTTACTCTCAGAGTTAAGCAAAATCCAACAGGTCAAGTCTTAAGTAACTCAGCTTTGACAAGGAGCTGGCAGGAGGTGAGAAGGCTTTAAGATAAATATCAGCATAAGGATTATGTTTCCTCCTTGGTTTTATTGAAGTAATGAATAGACACTAGGGAGCAATATATGGACATAGGGACCTACATTAAATAAATGAGGTAATTTTCTGGGACAAATACAAGAGAATTGGCTGAAAATTAACTAGATTTTAGCAAAGACTGGCATACATATACAATAGAGGGGACCTACAGTGGCTGTGAATGTGTCATGCTCCCCTTGGTGGAGCAAGTAGGTCTAAAGAAAAAGGCTTTTTTCCCGACAGTTTTTTTGATTTGGTTGTGGTGGTTTTGTTGTGGTTTTTTTCCCAATAAATTTCCCACTGGATGCCTGAATTGGTACTTATGAGACAACCTCCCTCCACCCACAGCAGGAAATCAAGCACATATTGATTGCACAAAATGACATTCATTGCAAAGCTAGCAGAAATGACAAAAAAGCTCCTTCTGTCAGTACAACCAGATACTACCCACTGTGGCCTCCTAAGCTGCCAACACCCAGCAGATTGAGATTTAAAAGCATTTTTAACTAGTTTCATCTAAAAAGGTTAGTCCTAATTTACCCATTCATGCAGAATAGTCCAGCAGCCCAAATCAACACGGATTCCTCAGGACTGGATATTTTGCTTATGTGCAAACAAATATCGAGGAAGGAAAAAGAGTAGAAGAGTTACAGATGTTAGAGAGCTCCTTCAAATCTCCAATGAGAGACACTGGAAAAAGGAAATGCTTCCTTTATAAAGTTCAAAACTGAAGCAGAAAATAAATTAGTGAAAGCTCTAAACTAGCAGAAAATAAATCAGTGAAAGTAAGACCAAATTAAAGCTATTCTTCTAGAAAGGAAAAATTGATTCCTGTGAGATACTCAGACAATTACTCAAAGCTGAAGCTACTCTTATTGTTTAATTTCTGTTTTCTTTCATTTTGCTTTTGTAATACGAATTTCTTCACGTTGGTGTAGCAGCAAGCTACCCCCCAAGGAGCTGGACAGACAGTCAAATAGCTGGAAAAGTTTTCTTTTGACTGAATGACTTGCTCGAGGCATATTTTCAGGCTTTGGATGAAAGCATGGGAAATTACTATTATAGGTCTTTGACTTTTAAAAGCAATGTAGTGGGGAGGACACTGCTATAGTACATATTGTGGAACATTTAAAGCAACATGGCAGAACACTATTCTGTCACTACACATGAGAGTAACAACTCACATAAATATAAAACCCACTTTCAAGGAATTCTATGATAGCAGACCTAGAAAAGCTACAATGATTTTGAACAATACCTGTGGTTTTCTGTATTATTTGCCAGATTACCGAAGGATTTTTATTTTTTTTTTTTTTTTGGAGTTAAATGCCATACAATGTTCAACACTTTGTGACATGGGTCTGTATTACATCAAAGGAGGAGCTTGTAATGCCATACTATAGTTATGTCATGCTAAAAAAGGCAGAGTCTTCATCTGGGCAAATACCTCCTCTGTTTCTTCCTCTATATGCAGGTTTCAAAGTCTCCAGCTTGACTGATCAAGGGTTAATAGTCAACATACATTTGCTGGGTGTTTTCAGTCTTTTCTGGATATTGTGCTCCTGAACAGGAAGGTGAAATTTCTTATGGGAATGTTTTCCTGGGAACAGAGAGGACCTCTGATGGTACTTACATACAGCTTGTTTTCATTAGAACAATTGCAAGCAAGCTGTCTCAAAACGAGAATGCTGAAATCCCTGCCAAAAGCACATACTTTAATCCAGTTGGTAGCCATTGCCTAGTTGGATAAAACCATATCTCAGGAACTTATTAAACACGCAGATAAACATTTGCTTGGTTATTTGATCTTTCACTGCCTTCTTTCCTGAGGGTATTAAGAAAAACTCCGAACAACAGCGTGTTCCAGCTTTGCCATATTTGATTCAACACAAATGCAATATTCCACCCAAATATCTTCAATCAAACGAAGAGTCTTGGCTTACCTTTTTGATGTTGCATCTTAATTGCTGCCCAAGTGTGCTAATGTATCTCCATTTCTTCTGTATATGGAAAAGTCTTCTCTGCTGGCAGAAAAACAATGCTCTTTTCCAAGTCAATCCACGTTTACCTTCTTTTCCAGTAAACAAGTCCCAGGTAAAGTCCTTTGCCCTGGCTGGAGAAAGGTAGCAGAGCCAGAGTGTGCAATTCCTTCCCCTCAGATGCTTTGAATCCACTGCAGAGCAGCTTGCTGCGGGGAGGTGAGGGAGATGAGAAGTTCACTCTTAAATCAGCAGATACACCCCAGGTGGAATCAGCCATGACCAGCCAAAGACTTGGTGTCACCCCCCAAACCCCTTCCCTACTCATGTTTTTTTTCTTCACTTGTCTCTGGACCATCTTGGAGAAGCCCAGACCCCAAAAATACTTGGTGATGGGGCTGTAAATTATTTATTTAGAAATTTTGGGGCTTATTCTCATCCACAAGAGATTTATGCAGTCTTTTGATCCCAAATCCCCACTGCTGACAGTCTCTTTCCCTGAATTTCTCCCAGCAATCCTTATCCCAGCAGGCCTCAAACATTGGTCCCTCTCCTACACCTCCCCACCCCTCAGCTCCTTGCCCAGCACTCCAGCCCCAGCCCTATCCCTAGCAGCATTGGGGCTGCCTGGGCAAGATGGAAACCAAACTACAGCTACCACCCTCTGCACATAGTGTTGCTTACATTTCCCCACACCCAACTTTACTAGGGGTCCCAAAACATGGCACCTCTGCCCCTCCAAAACTTTGCTAGCCCTGTCTTGGAGGCTGCTTGTCTCTCCCAACTTTTGGTCCAATGGGTTCAAAAGGGAGGCTTTGCTCTTTGTCTTCATTCCTTCCACCCTATTTCAACCTACCCCTACACCATCCCAGCATGAAAAGCTTTTAGAAGGGCTGTAGGTATGCTATATGCCTTCTTAGTGCCTTTTTATAGCAGAAAGATGAATTTTTAATAGACTATAAAATAAAAATGTTGGGAGAGTTCACAGAAATAAAATCTTTTCTGCTAATTCTTTTTTTCACAGCGTCAGATTCTTAAGAGAAAATGGTGGGGCCTTGGTTTACTCTCAGCTAGAGTATCAGAAAGGTACGGGGTGTAGGAGAAAGGATATTATCATAGAGTTCAGAAATACTAAGATGCAATTTTTTCATAAAAATTAAATACCCAGTAAATGCCACTGACTGATGGAGAAATTGAAAAAAGTTGTGAATTGTTTCAATGAATGACCACAAATGATTCCGGGTACAATGAATAGTTGGGAAAAAAAAAAAAAACAATAAAAAAAAAAAAAAAGTTCACCAGTAATGCAGTAAATTAGAACCATTTCATGGTTCTGCACTTGGAATATTGGAAATTTGAACAGTAAGGGTAAAAAAACCCCTGCATTTTCCTAGTGTGGCAAGAGAGAAGTGGTACCCAGGAAGGCAACCAGGAAGTTAAAAAATAAAAATCAGGCTGATTAAAGAATTTGGATTGTTTTCTGATGTGTTATTTCTGTAATTATGCATTATGAAAAACATGGTCTGACCAAAATGGGACTGACCAGAACTTAGATTGACAACAAACTCTTTGAAATAACTACAGAAAAAGGAAGCAAGCACAGTTTAGTGTGCTGTCTGTTGCTGAAGCTCATCAACTGTTACAAGATAAAGGGTGCTATTTATGGTTTGCGCATCTTTTCCAGTCATTAAGCATTGGCCGAGAACTGGTTTGTAAGGAGTTGTTTTTTTCCCCCCCAGTGTCAATCTTCTTTTAAACCAATCAACTATCCACAGCAGCTTTTGGTGCACTCCAAATCACTCACAGCCCAGTCTGAATTTTAGTTCTTTCTATAAGAAAGCAAGAGCTTGCAGCTTTGAATTTATGAAAAGAAAGCTTCTGCTTTTCATACAGAATGATTTGTTACCTCCTTGCTCTGTGTAGTATAATAAGTTTGGCCTCAGAGTATGCATGCAGGTAAGAGTGCGCATAGTGCCATCAGCCAGAAGAAATGAAATTCTGAATACTTTATCACCCAATTTAGTTTGTTTGTCTGTTTGTTACAAGAGAAGGTAAATTCAGTGATTAGACAGGGCAGATTTTCTGTATGCTTTAAATAGGGAAGATTTTCCGTGTCCTCCAAATGTTCATTGCTCATCCAATAGACGTATTGAACTATAACAAAAACCCCAGTTTGTTACTAAATGGCAAGGTTTATTTTGAGAATGCAATTAATATGTAATACCTTGGAAGATGAACAGCTATTGTAAATACAGAATAAAGGCTAAAGCTCTTCTGTTCCTGTATTTGTGTTTTACAAGAAAAGACACATAGCACTAAACTGCATAACTTCCATAAAAGGAATAACTAATAAAAATAAAAAAACCAAACCAAACAAAACAATGTCTCAATGAATTAGTATTTCAGACTGACATGTGGGCATTCGTGATCATAAGAATTCAAAACAGTGGTCCAGACAGCCCCACAAGGTGAAGTTCTCTTGATCCCCTTCAGCTGTGCTTTGAACTATGCGCAATACCTTTTTTGCCCTGCTGCCTCTGCCTGAGCTCCATAAGGCAGGCCACTAATTTTCCCTAATCAGTGGTGTGAGTGTTCGTAAACCCTGTTAGCTCACTTACAACACTTACAATTAGTGGACAATAATACAACAGGAAATGAACCTATTGGTTTCACTTAGATCCCTGGGCAGCCGCCAGTCACCCAGAGATCTTGTCTGAGTTTGAAAACAGCAATGCTCTTGATTGCAAAATGACTTTTTCCCTGCTGCTGCTACCCTCTGCATACTTTTTTCTGATCAATACACCATTCTGACTCACAACCATATCTTCCTCAGGAGGCTTTGAATCAACTAAATAGAACTGCAAGCTCAAAGAAAATGCTGGCATTTATTTTTATGTTGCAAACTAACTTTACATACCCCCTCTCTCAGAATTCACAAAAAAGTTGAGTCTTTTATTGAAAGTCCCTATAAAACTGAGGTAAAGTACAAAATTAGAAAGGTAGCTGTAGTAGAAATGAGAGGATGAAACTCATATATCACACCATAAAGTACACATGAGAATCAGTTTAAACATGACAGAAGTGAGCTTTCTAGCAGCAAGAAATTTAATGCTAAAATCTATGATAAGTAATGTATCCCATGACTTTTTACAGTTCACAGATACAGAACAGATCAGCTCCTCTTCACTGTAACTGCTCCAAAATCATATGTATAATACATATATAAGTATAATTAAATAGCCAAAAAGGTGTTTCTAGTCTGACCAAGACTCAACTGGAGCCAGAAGCACCTATTAATTTTTTTGCAATTAGCTTCATAAATTACCTTTCAGCTTCATCACTAAACCTTTGAATTTGATATATACTAACATAATTTAAATACATAATGTTTTTTTGCCTATCTGTACTACAAAATTTTTGTGTAAGGCTCTAACGTCCTCTCCCACCTTCCAATGGCAATGAGCCAGGGGGCAGCAAAACCTACTGCTAATGCTTAAGCTTCCTGGAACAGACTGACTACAAGCATAGCTAGGATAATAATTCCTTCCCTCCTTCAACCACACATAATACAGTCTTTATTCAGCAAAGTCGTTTCGCACCATGCCAAAGGTCAGCTTTTGCTGTATTAATAGCTGCTCTGGGAGGATCAGTGTTGTGCTATCCTACATTTTTTCCAGGGCCTGGAGATGCAATTTCCTACAATCTGCAGGCAATTTCCCACCAATTTTCTTGGGGAGCTAATAGGCTGTGACAGGAGATGGAGCTAGCTAGCAGCAGGCGGCTTCAGAAAAGACAAATTGCATCTCTGCCACCTAACTGGGCAATCTAGGAAGACAGAGTTTATAGCTTTGTAGTGTTATTGGGCCCCATGCTAACAGTAAATCATTCAAGCTGCTATCTGAATTTCATATTCTTTTCCTTCCAAATTGTTATCAGCACATATCACTTTGCTGCACTTTTTCTACGAATGACAGTTAGACACAGATCATTATTATGTGTGATTATTATTTTAACTGCCTTTTAACTAGACAAGCCCTGCTAAACACTATCCATATCAGAAACAGAGAAATATACAGTGTCTCTGTCAAACAGTGATATTTTGATTATTTTAATACTTGTTAAGGTACAAAGCAGACACCTATGGAAAGGGATTTATTTGTAAGTTAAAGTCAAATGAAACAGACGGAGCAAACTATGGGAACATTAAAACTGTGAGCACACCTACTGTGGTAAGAAAGTCCCACTGATATATAGTACAAAATGAAAGCAATAACCTCCCCCCCAAAATATAACTGTTAATTTCTCCCTCTACTATAGCAGTTTTTTAAACCTAAAAAGTTAACTTGAACAGTTGAACCAGTTCAAAACCATCCATGCAACCATTTACCTTGCAGATTTAAAATTAATAAGACTAGCAAAGCTCTAAGAATGTATTTTTATATCCACTTTGATAGAAATGAAACTGATTTAAAGTGGCACACTTCACCTAAGATTACAAAAAATTTTAATAACTAAAGAAAATGATTCAAAGGCACATAGCACTAGCAACTATTGCAAGTGGTATCTGTCACTGTACTTCCCCTTATTGTTATAGCTAACCCAGGGGATAAATACTGTAAACACATTCTATTACAGAACCCTGTATATCTGTATGTTTTCTTCAAAATATAGAACAAATTTCTGAAGGCATGGAGGTTATTAAAACAACAGTAATGAAATTATTATAATTAGCAAAATTTGCAAGGTTAATATTTTCCCCTTCCCCCTGCCCAAGAATAAATTAGATAGAGTAAAAACAATCCCATCTAAATTATTGCTGTCCACTGGGAGACAAAATTAGTACTGAGATATATAAAATTTTACTATAATTCAACCCTAAGGATTTTTTTAATTACTTAAGTAATGAAAAAATGTAAAATTACAGTGAACAAAGTGTTGAAATATTCTAACATGCATTTTGAAACTCTCACATTTAAACCACTTGTCATTAATATCCCCATTTCATATTTGTGGTTTTTAATAAGTTACAGCTGGATAAAATACTGAAGAACCAGGAAGAATTATAAATAGAATACCAGGTCAATAACTTGTACCCAACAAACAAGAGTCTCTACATAAACAAATAAAAAAAGCTATGAAAACCATTCAAAATTCAGAAGTATTTCCTTAAACAGATTCACTGATAAAAATACAAGAATATCAGGCCTTGAAAATCTTGACTTTGACAAATGAAAATCAATTATTTATCTATACAAGTCTATAAACTTCTTGAAGTACACATTCAAAAATTCAATTATATCATATATTTGTGAATATTCACTCAACTGCTGTCAGAAATACACATCTCACATAATTAACAATCAGAAAGACAGAGGAAAATTAGAAGCATTATGTATGTATAAATCATTAAAACATCTCTAGAGATCTAATTCAGGAGGAACCACAAATGAGCATGGTAGTAAACTGATTTCTGTATGAAAAAGGAATCTTATTCCAGTAAGTAAATTTAATGTGGCCTTAAAAGTTGAATCACTCCAAAGTTTTGTTGCATGCATCGCATGCTAAGCAAATACCAGGCTGACATTAAGGATATTTACACACTTGACAGCAGTGTTTGGCTAACTCATTAACAATTAAAAAATACTTTGAATTTGCAAATCCGTCAGATTGTATATTTATCTGAAATCTAATTAAAAACATTGTGTCCAACCACAAAAAAACCCCAGTAGCTGACTCTTTTTTAAGAATAAAGGGCATCTTTATTCTTCATTGGTCTGCAAAATTTTGTGCTACCGCAAACTACAAAATAAGAGTTATTAGCTTATCATAATTGTAGCCAGTTTTTAAAGTAAGGGGGTAATCCACTGTGGATCGCTGAAGGAAGTGTGACAGACTGTGAAATGAGCGGATGGATTTTATTTTAAACTAATTAGGCTCACTAGCAGGAAAGTAACATGGATTTCTCAGTTTCCAACTGCTATGGGTTAACTTTCATTTATGACCCCTTCATTCTGCTTGTTAACTTCTTTAAACTGCCATTAAAATCAGTGCTTGAAGGAAAAACAGCATTTATTGTTTACAGTTACAGGCTATCATCTCCATGTTCTATGTCAATGACAGAGTATACAAAAGGAATAATGATAACAGTATGTTTGATTACTTAGTCTCCAGATTATGTGTTATCTTCACCTGAAACTCATTTTTGGCAGAAAACAGACAGAAACAGGGTTTGAGGGATACCTTTATGCTGTGAACATAGCAAAGGCAATCCTTGCCAAGCTGTACACAATAAAAATGTCTACTGTTCCTTGCAGCATATCTTCTATGAATCAACATAACTTTAAAAAAATATGGGCAAAATCACATGAGAAATTTTAGGATAGGAAAAATCTCATAATTTTAAGTTTTACCTCAGAAGCCACGACAGAAATTTTCTAGGAAGAGTCAACTATGCCAAACCAGGAATTCCATAAACAATACAAGTATGATTATAGAATAATGCTGCTATTTTATATGAGTGCTTACTTTAGTAAGGGAAATCATTACAGCAGACACTGCCCAATATAATTACGCAGCTATCCACTAAAATATTCAGTAAGATTTTCCTGTATACTATATATCATTAACAGGCAACTAAATTCTTACTAACCCATAGTAGAGCATAAAGCCAGAGAGGACACGGACAGCTGTTTAGCTTTTCTGAGTGAACTGTGAGACCCAGATCTAAGAAATACGGGGAAAAAAACCCCAAACAATCCAAACCCCACGAAAAACTCTTCTCATATTTGAAAATGATAACTAAAGTTTGTTCTCACAACAGAAAGTTTTTTGTATTCTGTTTCTGAGCAGCACTTTAGCCTCAAGGAATAGAAATCCAGCTCTCTCAAGAATTAATATATCACAGAAGCAGTAGGTTCTTTGCTTTGAGATACAGCATCTGCAACAATATTCTGCCCTCTGAAGACTATTATTCATTCTTTTGATTTCCCTTCATGTTTTCTTGTTGTATTCAATTTATACTTTTTAAAGTTATGTCAGAAGAAAAAAAAAAAAAATCAACAGAAGATGCTAAAAAAACCACAAACCAAACCAGAAAAATCCCAAGCCCACCCGTGTGCTTAAAATGTGTTCAAAACACACTGTTGTGCTGATTTAGAAAATGTTTCAGTGACTGTTTGAGCTCTCCTATAAAGCTGAGAGAAATTCTGGGTAAATCTCTCAGAAATGTTAGTAAGATAGACCCATAGAGCATATTTTTCAAGCACCCAGTTCTTACATGTCTGGTTTCCCTAGCAAAATCTACCACACTGCACTAAGCACTTAAGTTGCAATGGGACATTTGGGAGCATGTTGCTGAAAATGGAATTATCAATTGCTTGGAAGCAGATCTTGAGCTACAGAAATAAAAGGTAATGGTAAACATTGAGAACTGGCTATGATTTAACTCCCTTTCCTCTTAGGGTGAGATGATTAGATATTTATGGATATCAAAGTAATGTCCACTTCCAGTCCAAACACATTCTGGACTGGAACACTCAAGTGTCCTTGAATGCAGAATGCAGAAACATTTGAACAATTTTACAGAGAAACAGAAGTCAGTGAAACTGCACACTAAAATCTCATTCTAGGGGAATTGCATAGATCGCATATTAGATTACACCTAAAATGCGTGTCTTTCTGTGTTCTCATTTTCCCTTGTCCTGCAGTGTGACTAGGTGGCCAAGGGGGTCCTGCTTTGTGTTAGCAATAATGTGGCCAGCAAGACTAGGGCTGGGATTTTCTTTGTCCTTGTTGCTGGAAAGGATGCACCTCAAATCCTGTGTTCAGTTTAAGACGACTCAGGACAAGGACATTGAGGTGGGTCCAGACAAGGGCAAAGGAGATGGTAAAGGGTCTGGAGCACAAGTCGTTTAAGGAGTGGCTGAGGGATCTGGGGTTGTTTAGCCTGGAGAAAAGGCTCAGGGGAGACTTCATCACTCTACAACTCCATGAAATGAGGTTGTAGCAAGTTGAGTGTCACTTGGTCTCTCCTCTTGTACTACAGGACAAGAGGACACAGCTTCAAGCTGAGCCAGGGGAGGTTCAGGTTGGATTTCAGGAAGAATTTTCTCATGGACAAAGTTATCAAGCATTGGAGCAGCTGCCCAGGGATGTGGCAGTCACCCATCACAGAGGTATTCCAGAAATGACTGGACGAAGGACATAACGCTATGGTTAAGTTTACATGTGACGTTCAGTCAAAGGTTGGACTAGATGATCTTGGAGGGCTTTTCTAACTGAAATGATTCTGTCCATGAATTTCCTGTCATGAACTCTTGCATTCTGGTGTTTGTCAGGCTCAACTCTGAGTTGCTTTACCTTCCCCATTATGTAATAAAGTGTGTCTGTCTGACATGACAGAATTAATTGACTGAAGTCTTTATATATAGACCTACATTCTCAAAGTCTTTCTGTGTACTTGTGATATGAGGAAATAAACAAAACCCTTCAAGGAGACAGCAGAGTTTGAGTCAGTCCAGATTATCCAGTGAAATGATTTAAGGGGTAAATGCTTTATCAGTAGTGCGAAATCAGAAGTCAGTACTCCTTCTTAGCCCAAAACTTCAAAATCCACCTTTCTTAATTAACAGAATGATGGAATTTCCCCATCAACTCAAAATTGCACCAATATAATAGAAATTAAGACCATTACTAACTAGACTACATAATCCCATGGGCACCTAAGTGGGCCGGTCATTACACAAAATTACAAACAAACAAAAAACACTATCCAGAATTAAACACCAAAACCAAAAATCAGTTTTTCAATTTGAGTTCAAGTTAATTGAATAACTCGGAAGCTTCTGAAATTCTACTTGTATCACCAATGCAAAAAATGTGACCCAAAAATTATGGTCAATCATTTATACACAGAAATATGTATGAGACTAGATGACAGATTCTACCTTGAGGTTTGTATTAAAAAAGTAACACTTGTTGTAACAGTCTATGGAAATCATAGAGCACTTAGTGCTCCCTCTTCCCTTTAAAGGAAAAAAGCCTTTGAAATGGCAAATGAGTTAGAAAGAACTAATGCAGATGAAACTTCTCTCTCAGAGACCAGTGTCTTGTGGACTAACATGGGGAACTATTGTTGCTTGGAATTATAATCAAAAAGAAAGTCTGAAACACTGACAAATACATTGTGTGGAACAATATAATGACTTTCTGCACAATTGATATATGAAGGGTTATGCCAAATGCACATATACAAAATATACATACTAAAGCTGGCAAAGGATTTTGTTCAGTTGAATTGGTATTACCACAAATCCCCTCTTCATCAGTTATTGTTTGCACTGACATCCAAAATGTCTTTTGTAAGGACTCCCTGCTTCTATCTAGCACTAGCATTTGCCAGAGTGGCATTCAGACATCTCTGAATACTGAAGGCCACCCAGCACACAAAGACTGTCCCAAAAAGGGGCAGCCAAAGGAATCTTTTAGGACTGTAATTAAATTGACGACTCCCCCCTCAAAATTAATTACCTACACAATAGTTACCGGTGCACTTCTTTTTCCCATATCGTTTTTCCAGTGCATTTTCTGTTCCTGCTGATCTTCATTGTCTGTTTTTTTCATTCAATGAGGAATTATTTCCACCCACTACTTTAAACAGCGCTAGAAGAACTTATAAAAGTTTTAAGCTTCACAAGTTTTACATCTTTTAGGTAATTGGGTAGACAGACATGCTAGGAGTTTAGCAAATCTATCTTTTCATTAAAAATTACACCTGCAAGTAGAATATGCTTTACTGTCTGACAAATGAAAAAAACTCACATTATAAACATTAAGTGAAATCTGACACAACAAATGGAGACAACTATTCATCCACAAGTATATGGATTATGCATCCAGAAGTTTTCAGATGCATCCACTAATTTTTAAACCCAAGGCATAAAGTAGATATAATGGGGGGAAAAAAAGGAATTAATTTCTTAATTACAATCAAGAAATATATGATACAAATATGATTAAATTCATTCACATGCATAAACTTCTGATTCCATAACTGCTCTGACACACTGTGCATTCTAGAAGCTAAGAAAACAAGGTATTTTAAGATTTTGCTGACACTATGATTTTGAACCTTGTGTTTGAAAAGAATGTGATCTTACTAGCAAGCACAACACATAGCAGACCAATTATGCTTATGTTTTTGGTTTTGTTTTTTTTTTTTTTTTTTTTTTTTAAGGNTATGGATGTGTAAGAATACTTGCATTCTTGGTTCCTCTGATATTGACTTCAGAGAACCGCAAAAGGATACCTATAATGTAAAAACCAAGGTGATAGCAGTTTGGCAAAAATCCCAAAGGTCCTAACTAAAGCAAATTTGCTGGTGTTGCTGAAGTCAATGATCACTGCCAGAGTCAGATGTTCCGAAAAATTTCAATATGAAAAGTGTAAAAATCACATAATCTCATAAATACTCTTGTTTTAAAACTTTCCTTTTTAAAAATGGCAAAGCACTTCACAGTTATTTCAGTGTAGCAATTATAGTTAATTCTTTGAAAAGTCTAATGATTCTGCTTTTTGCCCCACTATGTCTGAAAGCAACATGACCAGCATCTAATTTTTATCATACAGATACAAATTAAGAACTAAGCAATCAGCAAAGGTATATATGGATACATATTGGTAGAATGCTAATTTTAAATGTCTAGGAGACCAGATTATCCTGAATTGGGTAACATTTTACATTCCGAATGCAATGTGAATACGTTAAAGCTATTACATTTCTAGATGCTATAAAACGGTTTCAGTAGAATGATCGTGTAAATTGAAAAGAAAACCTGTGTCTCTTCAAACTAGAAACTGAGATAAAATTTGCCCCCAGATGAAAAATTTCTTATCCAATCAATGCATTTGTCAGTCAAGTTTGTTTCTTCCTAGCTAGGTGTCTTTGAAAGAGCAGGGATATAGGCCATTGTCAAATGCTAGCAAAAAGAGAAAGCAGCTCTTCTGTCTGCCAGGTTGTGTAATCTAAATTAGCTGTTCAAAGGAATCCTTCTGTTCATCTGTACTCTCCATTAGCAACAGAAATTCTAACCAAATTACAGAATGTAGGAAATATATGGCTCTAATCAGTGCAAGAGCAAAGTTTGTTGTGTAGCACACAATGGTAGAACACATTAGACTGAAAAAAATACTAGTTAAATAAAGTGAACACATTCTCTCCTCATCCATTACTCTTGAGTACACCAAGAAAACTTGAAGATGCATAGCTTTGGTAACTGGCTGCTTATCATGGCTCTTCACAGATGTCCCAGTGATGTGACAATGGAAAGGACTCAAAGATTGCTCAGCATGAATACATAGAGCCTACAGGCCTGCGAAACATGGGACACTCAGGAAAATTAATTCTAATTAATTTGTAGAGTGGATTAGTTAAAAATAAAAATATTCCTTTGTCAATACTCTCACAAGAAATTAAGAAGTGAATTTAACTCAGTTTATGTTAATTCACTTCACTTGCAACCCTGCAAGTATTTAACATCTTTAAGCAATCCCCTGTAAAACTCACACTTTTGGTAATTTAGTAAAATTTACCTGAGTATCTAAGTACAGACAAGACTTCAAAAAGGAAGTGGTCATTAACTACCACTTCTCTGTAAAATACGAAGGATGCAACTTATCTAGCTTATCAAATCACAGATATCCTCCTATAATGAATAAAGGCTCTGATGTACTTAGTTGAAATGCAGTCTCACATGAATTGTGTTCAGCTGGGGGAAAAAGGACAGGCCTCCTCTTCTAGAGAATGAGTTATAAACAGGCACATATTACTGTATCTGCCAAAGAACATATACATGGGACATCAGAAAAAAAACGGTACAGCTTTATGAAATGTTCAATTTTTATATTTACACTATAATTAGTACAAAATTGCCTTTAAGTTTCTGTAGAACAAGACAATATCTATTGGACTTGATACCCTAGTATGTCAAATCAACTACTTTGAAGAACGATAAAGGAATCTAAGAATAGCTATAAAGAATAAGACACCATTTTCAAACTATACATAGTGTTTGCTTTTACTCCTAAAAAGGTACTTATATCCCCAAAAGATTTTTAATTTTAAATAAGCAGGGCAAGCAGGGAAGGGGCAAGGGGGAAGACTGGTTGTTGGTACTAAAGCCTTTACTGTAGTAAACTAAATATATTTACAATTTATACAAATGTTTGACCTTCAACAAAAATACAAAAACATATCACAAGATGCAAAACCAGGAAACAAGTTCATCTGAGACACTGCTGCTCTACACAGGACAGAATGCAACTTGAACTGCAAGGAACAGAAAGGTATTTATCCCCCATATTCAGGCAATGAGAAAAGTTTGCATGAGGTCACAGAAAGAAAAACATAAAAGGCTCCAACATTCTTCAGTAGACTTGGCTTTTCAAAATTATGTCAAAAACCTAGGCTACATCAGTCCATCTTGCCTCTGTGCTCCATCTGGTCCACGTAGCCAATACTTAGTTGCTGCATGTTGCCCTCTATTTTGAAAAATCGGAGTAGTTTCATGGCAAGGTCTGGAACTTCAACACTTTTGTTCCTTTCAAAAATTCAAAACCTTTCTACTTCTCCAAACAATTTTGGCCCAGTTCAACATCTAAAAGAATATCCCCATCATATTTTTCAGTAGATAACTTCATAGACTGTAGCCTTTTTGTCTCCAGAGCCAGTGACTATGTACTTATCATCCACAGAGATGTCACAGCTAAGCACTGATGAAGATTCTTTGGACTAGAAGAAAAATAGAAATATACTACATCATTAAAAAGAACTCCTTTTACCCTCATTTCATCACATTTCAGGTAGATTACATATGTGGCGATATCTGAATCAACTCTTGGAACTCTGCTTTTTTTTTTTTTTTCCATTAATAATAACATCATCCTCACCTGGAAGATACTGGCTCCGTAAGGAGTTCTCCATGCATTAAGAAGGTTATCTTTCCCAGTACTCACAAACCATTTACCTAGAATACAAACCAGAAAGATTACAGAAACATGAAAGAGACATCTGACCAATTTTGGGTTTTCAATTCACATAAATGAAATCTGTTAACTAATTACCTCTATAAAAGCTCTTACTACTAATCAACACAGTACTTTTGCTAACAATCAGTGCGGGTGCTCAGGGCATTTGCCGTGTGTTACATACTACGAAATCTCTAAATTCCTCAAACAGAAATAGCTTTTTACACATGAATCAATCCTCACAGCAGCCTCTAGACAAACAGATGGTTGTTTGTAGATAAGTACATTTGTATTCATAAAGCAGAGATATTTATGCATTACTTAAGAAACTGAGATGTAATAACTAATGACTATGAAATAACTAATCAGCAAAACATGAATTAAGAGCCCTGACCTCCAGTTCTATGTTCAGGGTAACTTACCACAGTAAGCAAACTTGAGTGACAATACACAGCTCTCATGGAGGTGCAGTTGATACTTGTCTGGTTTATTTACATGTAGCACTTCGACATTGCTGCTCTCCATTCCCACAGCTAGCCATTCACCAGTCGGACAATAACCAAGGGAAAATATCTGAAAATTAAACCACATTTACACCTTTTAATATTTTTTTCCGATAGATAATTTTTTTCTGCAGTTAAAATTGTTTGGGAGAGGGAGACAGAGAGAGATAAGGGCAAATTCAGCAAACAAACAGCAAAACTGCAGTTCAAAATTCGAGTAATTAAATAACCCCTGTTTTTACATATTAAACTTAGAAAAATAGGAGAAGAGTAAAGTCAGGCTGTCATTTTCTTCTGTAATCTAAGCACATAAGAAATCTTCAAAATATTCTGTTGTGAGGAGCCAAAAGGAAGAGAGGGAACAATCTGCCAGTTCTACTGGGCTCAGTCTTACCTTTGGTCCTAAGGGTTTCCTTCCCAACTCACACATTGCCAAAAGCTGTAGGAAAATCCAGTTACCTGTGACGTGAAGTCATGCTGTTGTAGCTGTCTTCCTTCTCTCAAGTCCCAGGATCTGACAGTGTTATCCAAACCTCCTGTCCAGAGCTTGGTGCCATCATTAGAAATGTCAATACAGCTGGCTCCATCTGTGTGGCCCTGGAATTGCCTGATAAAACAAACCAGATTGAATAATGATTTCCTGCCAGAGCTCAAGGTAAACACTGTTGTGGTGTTAGTTTTGGACTCTGTACATGTGTCATCTGTTCTGTGTCTGACGATGAGCAAAAATCAGCCCCTCCCTCTCACTGAGAATTAAATACCAGTATTACAAAAACATTTTCCAGGTGCTAGAGGAATGAACTGCATCATGGCTAGCTGAATAAAGTCAAATATTTCCTATCAGGTTTTGAAAAAAGTAAACAAATCAACAAAAATCCCAAAAAACTCAAACCCACTTGTGAGAATATTAAGGCACAGTAACTACAGTTAAAACCACTAAGGATAACTTGGATTAAATCAAAGTGGTCAGAGAATAAAATCTCCAATTTCAGAAAACAGCTTCTGTATTCTTCTTTGGCTGCAAGTCAAGAAGATAAATAACAAGCAGATATACTAATAGAAAG
This sequence comes from Rhadina sibilatrix, assembly GCA_013400275.1. Classification (NCBI taxonomy): domain Eukaryota; kingdom Metazoa; phylum Chordata; class Aves; order Passeriformes; family Phylloscopidae; genus Rhadina; species Rhadina sibilatrix. The sequence goes on from VWYO01007406.1 coordinate 90,000, forward strand.
GGATCCAGATAGAGATCCAGATAGTTAAACATAAGCATTGCTGAGTCACAAAGTTGCATTCTCTGTAGCAGGAGATTAGAAAAATCTAAACGGTGCAGTTTGTTTTATAACCTCCTCATTAGCAGCTCTCAGCTTTTAGCCACCAGAAGGTCATCTCAAGTTTTTCTTAATCCTTTGGCAAAAGCATTCTGAGGCGCCTGCATTTTTCATCAGCAATTAGCTTTAGTAAAGTCCTGTGCCTCAGTGTGAACGGTGGAGGGTGGGTGGGGGAAAGACAACTAGCCTGGGAACTGGGAGTATGAATCACCAAGAGCTGCCACAGAAAGGTCACACATTTTGTTTAGTAGCTGGTCTCAAAATTCCATGTGTTATCAACCAGCAAGATCAGTGTGCAAAGTGGTGGGAACACATACAGCAAACATTTAAACAGCAAAACATTCGCAGATGTATATAGATGTTGCTGAGTGCACCTTTACAGGGACTAAGCATGCACATGACAAAGTGAAAACCTTATATAACTAAAACTGTATTTATTGACCTAAAGGTCCAACAGAAACTAAAATTTGCATGCACATTAACACAACTCTCTGCATGTAATTTTCAGCTAATTATGGATATACAAGAAGTTTAACTGAAACACAGCAAATTAAGCATAGTCTTTAGTTTTTGTGTTCAGAATTTTCAAGGTACCACGGCTTAGACCCAAATTGGACTCTCTCTGCTCAAAATATTGTAAGCCACTACTACTTTGATAAGCATAACTAAATTTATCTTATAGTAAGCCTCTGCTTTCCCAAAGAACTGAGAGGATCCATGCTTTCAAACACTTTTCTAAGATTAATTGTACAATTCACCATCGCTAAGTAAGAATTGAAAATACTCTTTTTTACTTAAAAAGGCTTGAGACAAAGGAAAAGAACAAACCTTAAAGTGTTCCCTAAAAGGCATGTTCAGACCATATCAGTAACCAGCAAGAATGTTGCTTGTAGAAACCTGCAGACCAATCCCAAATAACAAAACCACAGGAGCTTTTACATTGACTACAGTAGGTTATGGACCAACCCTGAAAGCACATCTTCCAAGACCAGGCTGAAGCTACCAAAACTAGTTTCTGCCTAACTTGGGTGTAAACCATCCCTTTGAGTAAGAGACACTATTTACTTTGCTGACATAAACCCTATTCAGGGAGATAAATATTTATGCAGCCGTCCAAAGAGTAATTTCTATTAAAATTTTCTGTAAACAACGACTCACCTGACCAATGTCTGATTGTGCAGATCCCACACTGCAATGTTCCCATCACTGCAGCAGGAAAAGCACACCTTGGAATCAGGGCTGATAGCCAGAGCATAGCAGGCAGGTGCTGAGGATGTCAGCTCTGCCTTTATACGAGGAGTTGGAGCTGCCAGGTCCCATATGGATAATGTGCTGGCTTCCCCGCCAACTATGAGGGTGCATCCATCGGGCAGCAATTTACAGGAGCGGATGTAGTTATCTCTGTTCTGTACAACACAAATCAGCACAGTTACATGCCTGCCAGTAATGACCACTAATTCATTACACTAATGCAGTAATTCTGACTGCATCAAAGTTTCAAACAGTTTGGTACTTATTCCATTACCAAAGTACTGAAGATGAACCAGCAGATCCTAAAAGGCTCGAAACACCTACTTCTCATCACTAATTAGAAACTGCAGCTGTAGAAATTAAAACTGCAGACTCCTGTTGCCACAGTCTACTCTGTTTCAAACGTGATGAATGGCAGATTTTCTACCTCGTTACATAAAAACAGAGCCAAAGTAAGCTTGCTTTTCTGCAAATGTACTCCATCAGTGAAGGTCACCAACAATAGAAATACTAAAGCATATGACCTTTTATTTGGCATTTAACAGCCCTATATGAAAATGTCATTCTAGTTTCATGCCCTTCAGATTTTTGAATTTTTTTCAAATACTATTTTGCATTCACAGTATTAAAGTTGAACGATTAAGGATTCCTGTATTGGTCCTGTAATTATGTTGGTCCTTTGTGGTTCAATGTGATTCTTATTGTACATATTCATCTCTCATTTGTGATAGTATTGTTGATTTGAGAGGTACTGAGGGGGAGTTAGTGACGGAAGATTTTTCTACCTTTCCTTATTACGACCTTGCTTTACTGGCAACAGTTTTTTACAAAACTGATGATTAAGATCTGTAACTCAAGGCATAGAAGAAAACACTGCACGAATTAGTTAACAGCATTCCTACTATGATTTTTTTTTTAAATTTGCAAAAAAGAAGTAAGTAAAGTAAGTAAAGTAAGTAAAGTAAGTAAAGTAAGTAAAGTAAGTAAAGTAAGTAGGGCAGTGAAAATGTTGACTTAGTCAGTTACTACTGCTCCATAACTAAAATGAAGGCTCTGCATGCAGACCAATACCTGCCAAGGAACAGAATACCTATTCAACTTCACTATTACTACTAGACAACTACAAAATGATAGCAGTAAAGAAAGGATAAAGGATAAAAAATGCAAAGCTCCCTATCACATTTAATTGGATCAACAGTGAAGCTAGAATTTTCACTTACAATACATATTGCTGTGCTTGACAACATTAGGTCTTCTCAGTTAACACTGCACAAACCTCTATGCTGCTTCTAGTGAGAAACATTTATTTTGGAGCTATTACCTTTTTTGAATTAGCTTTTCAGCTACCTGTACTATTGCACCCAGTCCCTTTTGTACCCTGCACATGTGAAAATAACTGGCCGACCTGTGTAACTAGTGGATTGTGAACAAAAATCATAGCAAAACTCAAAGCAACCTTTGGTACCACGTCACATTATTTCAGTATGTGGCTGCTATAATCTCACAAAAATGAGGCTTTCGCTCCTTGTGTGAATGAAAGACTTAGGAAGGCTCTCTGCAGCCCTGCAGAAGACAAGCTACATTTCTTTTAAATTCATGCACAAAAATCATCAGTATAACTAGAAAGGGGGAAAAATCCCATTTTATTCAGAACATGACATACACGTTCTATTCAGAAATCTGATCTAATCTGTTATTTGACCCTTAGTGATAATTATCACTAAACAAACCAGCACTATTCTCTGTAACACTGTTATGTATGAAAAAAAGGACACTAGGAAACAGATCTGTTTTTCCTGCCATTTCCTCCTAATATGAACAAAATCCAAACAAGGACATCTACTTTTCTTTTTATTTTTTGAGTCTCTAAGGAGAAGCTACCCTCGTGCATAAATTCCTGTACACTTACCAGGCAGTCCAGCTGAGAGACAGGGCTCTTGTTGCCAGGCTGACTGATGTCCCAAACCTTGACACACCCCTTCCCACCCGTGTACACGTGTCTGGTGGGGTTGCTGATGGTAACTGCACACACAACTTCCCCGTGGTTCAGGGTGTTGATCTGACGGGCATGGCGAGGGATTCCTGGACCAATGAGGGCATCAGGAGGGAAAGGAACTGGCTGCATCTGACCATCTGCAGTAACGTGAAAGGAGTAGGCTCTTTTGGGGAAGGGAAAGAGAGAAGACAAAACAATTAAAAATATCAGCCATTACAGAACTACAATGCAAGAAAAACACAGTATTTTTAGTTTTAGTTCTTTGCCAATTGTCTCATGAAAATCAGAGCTACAATGCCAAGTAATACAGCCAGATGAAACTTCAGAAGAAAAAAGGATTCACAATAGAAATTTTTGGCTTGCCCCAGCTGAAGTATTTGTGTAATGGGGAAGCAGGTTAAATTCCACCTTAACTCTACAAACCAAGGTCATGGCTGCTATCACTCAGCCACAAAAATAATCAAAAGACCTTTCAGGCCCTGGTTTCTAGCAAGCAGATCCAAGTCTCATCACCACAATTCCTACAGCAGCAGTCTCACACCAGGCACCACTCTCATCTTTCCATGAGGCTTGTGCCTGTTGCCTTGCAGTACCACAAGCCAAAGTTTTGCTTCATTCCTGCATCTCATCTTTAATATCACCACTAGCTGTGCTCATATTTACTCTTTCTAGCTGGTAAGTAGAGCTTTAAACAGAAAATAGAAACACATAGAGTGGTTGCACACAGATTTCATCAGAAAGCTGTTATCTTCTCATAATTCTGTTTTCTTGAATAAGTACCTGAAAGGGTCAGTCTTTCCGGTACTTTTGGCGCTTCAGAAATACCTTTTATCTGCATTCATTACATGATTTCAAGTTTATGGAAACTAAGGGTTGAGGAAGTGACATTCTAACACTGAATAAAAACAATCCTCAGGAAAAGTATGTGAAATTCTTTTTTCATGGTCACTGAAAAGTTTAAAGTCAGCTCTGCTCAAGGACAAGGGCACACGCACCAACAAATAAAGGTTTCAGGTGCAGGAGGGGGTTCTTTTTTATTTTAACTAATAATGAAAATACTACTGTAAAAGGCTGATTTTGCTATACTAGTGAGCTCTTTTTTCTGTTACTTCTGTTGCATGCGTACCCATAGCTCATGCTTATGGTGCTGCTGTTACATCAACAGCATTCTTCAAGAGGCCAAAGTGAATAAAAATGAGAGTATTTTTTTTTACTAATGAGCTGCCATCTTCCTAGTGAAACATTTCTTTTTCTAATATATTTTTTTGTTCAGATCTTCTTCTCTTTTCCAAATCTACTTTCTTAGAAATCTTCAATCACTGTAGCTCAACTATTAGTATCATCCATCTTTCCAAGAACCTCAAAATAGATATTTCTATTAAATCTTCTGTTCTGAATAATATGCTAGTATTTTCAAGGTATTTTATTACTTCTTCCCAAATATCATGCACTTTGAAATGAAGGAACAAGGAAGATGCCTGATTCTGGAACAGATGCCACAAAGCAACTGAATCTGCTCTGCTCCTGGGCATAAGATATTCCCCTGAAAAAGCATGAAAAGAGATGAAAGAACTCTACAGCTCTTTTATACAAAAAGACTGAAAACAGGCAGCCCATGCAATATCCCAGATTTTTCTCAAGTGAAGGATAAAAACTGGTTAACAGTAACTGCTCTTAAACAGAGGAGAAATTATAAGTGCATATGTATGCAATTCCTGTATCATTCGTGTTTCATGGTTGGACGTAAAAGCGGGAAACTTGCTCAGAGAGTACACAGACACATAGGATGAGCTAGTGCAAAAGATGGCATATTTTCTGTCACAGAAATGTCAGGAATGGGAAATGTAAGATAAAAAAGGAAGTGCAAAGTTCACTCCCTTACATGTACACAAGGCACACAGTATATCAAATGTATTTTGTCCCATGGGACCCTTTCTGGCTTTTTGTATGAAGAATTACAGTAATGATAAAGGCTTAACTAGAAAAGCATTCCTCTCTGTGAAGAAGAATAGAGACAAGATCATCCCAAAGTAGCTATTCACTAAACACATCAGACACAAGATGGGAGAGGAAGCAGAACAGGAGTGGCAACAAGACAGCTTGAGGCTGATCTGCTCAGGTTCACCTACAGAATCCAACAAAAGAATCATAGCATTTAAGACACTAAAAAGCTTGGGCCCATCCAGGGCTCTAGATCAAAGTCAATTGCAGAGCATTTGTTAGCAGTAAGAGTACGCAGAACTGTACAACTTTGAAGTTTCAGCCCGCCCTTGCTTTTATCATGGACTGAAGCAAAACAATTAAGCATGTATTAGGCAATTTTTTCCAGCATGTCCAAGATGAATAATCTACTTGCCCATGACTTTTTTTTTTTTATTATTATTTGAAGGTAACAGCTTAAATGCTCTGTTCCATTCAAAATACCTATATAATTAGTGTTTTGAAATGCTTAGGTGCACACACAGAGCTCCTCATTCTTGCTGAGATAGGGTGTGAGGAAGGCAATAGAAACATTTTTCAAGCACCTCCTCTTTACTGTAGAATTTTAATGACTCTTATGCTTTAAAATATAGAGCCTTACCCAGTGTATTTTTTAGTCATGTAGAATTTTACCAGTATGTTAATGTTTAAAGTGGGGCTATACTAATCATAGAAGCAGACACTCTTTTTTAGCATTTGCTTCTAAGACTGGTTGATCAGGATGCAGGATGACTGAGTTTGATGGCTATCAAACAGGCCAGTGATAGCTTCTTACAAGCCAGGACAGCTTTTTCTACAGTGCAAGTTATTTGCAATCCACTGTAGAAAGAAATGGCTACACTTTGCCAAATTCCTCTGCCAAGACAAGCACCTAAAACAGTAAATGTTCCTGTTTGCTTGAAGATATGTGGCATGTAATGCTAACATCACCATTGCCAGCATACTTACGGTATGGTAGTCTAGTGACTTTTATCTGCTAGGTATTATGGTATAACTTTTGTTACACAATACCTTTTAAACTTGAAAAGACTTGCATTGTTTTGCCAGACTGACACTCCTGACACTCCCTGGACAAGGAAAGTGTCTGTCTCCAGAAGAATGCAGGACTGGAGACAGCAGTGCAAATGACTATTTGCAGCTCAGTCACTGCAGCCCTTGGCTTCCTCTTCATCAGGTCACCATGACAGAGATTCTGCTTTCTTCTGGAAGGACTGTACATACAGTTCTACACCTACAGAAGACTCAATTTTTAATAGACAGGCCTCAATTCTCAAAAAATGACAATTTTCATTATCTAACCTCAAAAGAGTCAATAGCTAGCAAAACCCGGCAAATTACTGATTTTCCTAAAGCTCAGGATTTCTGAACAGGTACCACTTGACCATCCATGTTTTTTAGAACTGACCATATATGCCAGAAACTGCTGTTTAGTGTCCTGATTAGCAGAGTTTTCTGTCTCACTCAGAGCATTCTGTCTGTACAAAAGATGGCTATCCTAACACGGATTACATGATTAATGTCTCTCAAAGGAGAGTCCTTTCTTGTGTTGGGCTAACAACAAATAAAGAAAATTATCTTTTAAATTGCAATAAAAATTTAATATAAAATAAGCTAAATATATATCAAAGATAACTTTTAATTAACTGAATATTATGACAAGTACAATAAAAGACAAACTTCTGTGCCTTTTACTTGGCAGAGTTCTGAGAAATAGTATACTGTCACTTACATTATTGCTGAATAATGGAAACAGTCTTCTGAATTACTGCATCCAGAGACCTCTCTCATGTGTGTCAAAGCAGTAAGTACTGAGCACCTGCACAGGTCCTATGCACAGCCACACAGTTAGGTGATACTAACAAAAACCAGTTTCTCAGCTTAACTCTCCAATTTCCAAAAAAGTATACAGCAAATAAGTATCATCTGACATGCTGAGAAGAGTTCAGGATAATTAATTCAATACCCAAGAAATTAACTAAAATCAGCAAATTAACTGCTGAAATTAACTATAATCAGCAAACTACTGCCAGCTACTCTAATGCACACAATTCCTGCCTACTAAAGTACCATGCCTTAAAAAAAAAAAAAAAAATCCCTCAAAAACTTCCACTTTATCCCTTCAAATCAAGCAGACTTTACAACCCAAACAGGAAAACACAAAAGCAAAAAGTTCCTTCCATTCATGACTTCATTTTCCCTTCAGCTTTTCTTTGTACTGCAGCTCATTTTTAATTGAGTTATAAAAAGAAACAATGAATATCTGAGTGCGTTGTTTCATCATATAGAAAAAAAATGCCAAGAAATAAGGATATAGATATTTGTACAGAAATGACTGAATTTTCACCTTCATACATGTCATCAAATAAGTCTATTTAGAGATAAATGGCAGGGATGCACACAGCACTTTATCTCCTATAATAAAGTAAAATGAGTGTTCTTTTACAATATTTCTCATTGTACACTCACTGTAAAAGTATGAAGATCTGAAGAACAGGACTGAAAACAAGCAATTCCAAGAGTATAGCAACTTATCCAAAATCACAATGAAAGTCAGCTTATAAGTAGGAGAAAAATTTAACATTTACCATGTCAAGTTTCCCCTTCCAACTAAAATGAAAAACACATATTTTCAGCTCTTTTCACTGTCCAGGAAAACATGTTGAGAAATATATTTATCCTCAATACTACCATTAATTCAGAATTTGAGACACCAGGGAAGCAGTACTGTGGACATAAATTTACCACTAATCTTGAAACTCTGTTTAGTCCACAATCCAACTATTAGAAGGTATTGTTCACATAAACCAGAAATCCATAAGAATGTTAATTTAGCAGCTATAGAATACTAAAAGCCAAGTACTTGTTAGAAAAGCTATGCAAATAAAAAAAAAAAAAGAAAAAAAATTAGAGCAACACACGAAAAATTTACAGTCCAGGGCATATTTAAATGCATCAAAACCAGAGTTCAGGACACAGACACCAAATGTTCATGCCCTAGTGGGTTTTTAACAAGCTACACATTTTTCTAACAAGCAGGTCATTAACAGATCTCAGAACATACAAGGGCTAAAATCACATGGGTGCCACCAGACGTGTCCTTTGGAAAGAAGGGAACATAATTCTCTCTTGGGGGAAAAAAGCAGTGTAAGCATAACCGTTGATAAAAAATGTGCAGCCGAAAGCATATGAGTGGGGATTCAATAGTTAAATTCAAAAATTCTCTGTACCACTTGAAACAAGATTCATCACAACTTCGCATATAATAAAACAAATTCAGTGTGTCACCACATCTGCATTCATGAAAAAGGCTGACTTTGAAAATAAACAAGGCTTACTTCACCAGTTTGCATGATTATTTCTGCTCTGTACAGAAAATACAGGAGAAAAACCTGAAGTAGATGAGATACTCAGAAATGCTGCAGGTAGTAGCATCAAGACCAAATCAAGACCAAAACATTAAACTGTTTTATAGCTGTCAATGGAAAGAAAATTCCATGAGTTTATTGAATTTTAGGCTTCCTTCACTAACATAAGCAAAGAAGTAATTTTAGAAGAAAAGTACAAGTAACATGACCACAAAACCCCCCAAACATTGCAGAACACATTAAATGAAAGGGGAGACTAGGGAGTATGCATGAAAGTAATCAGTATCCAAAGCAGTGTGAATTAAGTGGTAAAACGTAAAAAACCCCAATGCAATCCCCACACAGCTTCCTCCCCACCACCCAAAAGTAATTTAGCTAAATTACCAGGATACAAAGTAGAGCAGTATACATATGCTGTCCTTTTGTCTTGAACAGTGTAACAACTAGAACTCAGCCACAGAAAAATTCTGATTGAATAAAAATAGGTTTCACTAGATTAATATATATATTGCAATATAAACTATTGCAAGGCATTAATAATGAAATGTTATTGAAAGCTTATGAATACAGTTGTTTAGAAGTAAAAGCCTAGAGCCACTCAATTATGCAATTTTCAAAAGCATTTTATTTAAGTATGCCAAATTCCATAAAAGAATGTATCTGAGTTTTGAGTACAAATCCTTACTGCACTAAATTTAAATACACCACATTTGATACACAACACCGACTCATTGAGCCCTCACTTCACTAATCTTGTCAACACACTAACAACTTTAAGTACAACCAAGATTTAACAAGTTTCTCACACTGTCAACAGATAAGTAAGCCTGTTCCCAGGAGCACGGTGGATAACCACAAAAACGCATTCAGGATGGCTTTCCAACCTAAGTCTCCTGCTTTCCTATTGTTATAGGAAAAGATTAGAAGAAAATACATACTTTCTTGCCTATAATCTGGTATTCTTTCAAGAATGTTTGCAAAACTGACATTATTAGTTACTAACAGGAGTCCAAAATCAAAGCAAACCGATATAATAACTGAATATGTAACTTTCACCACAGCCTATCTGACAACTTAGTATCCTAAAAGTAATAGTTTCTAAATGTTTCCTGAAACTGAAAAAGGAAAAATTAAACTTAGATTGGTAAATAGACATTATGCCACATGAACATCCTGCACAGAAAATGCAACGTGTTAAGTAAGTTTCACAATTATGTATTATTTTCTCTACCTGGGTAAAGAAGAACTCTAAATGCAAGTTCCTGTTGAAAGAGAAGTCAGGACTGACTACCAAGTGTGAATATAGAACAGGTTCTAACAGAGTGTTGAAAAAACTGTAAAGAGTTCTCTCTGCCTCATTCTCTCCAGAGAAACAGCTTAGTTAAATTTGCTCTGTTAGTAACAGCATGGACTACTTGTCCAAAAATACCCAAACATTAATTGCCTATTTTCAGAGGCCACACATGCTCACAAGTCTACTGCACTGATTAAGTTCAGGGTCAATGGTCTACCAAAGCCAATATACTGAAATATTTCATGTATGCTCCTGATTTTATTTTATTGAAACATCAATAAGTCACAGCATCACAGAAGTATTTTATTTAGTAACTGCTTCACCAATAACCAAAACTTTTAAATAAATAAAAAAAAAACTTATTATGGAAACTCTTCTGTCTATGCACCACAACTGTGTCATCCTCCTTTTGCACTCCAGCTGCACTCACACAAAAGTTCAAAATAGCTTACTCCATTATGCAAGGTGTGTGTAATCTGTTGCTAAAGTAACTGCTCCAGTAACTGCACTGTCATCAGCTGCACACTTCCATGCCTGATAAGGCAAGTGCCAGACAAGGAGTCTGAAAGTTTGCACTACACTTTTATCCTCAGTGTAGTGTAAATTTTAGTTTCAATGCATTTTAACAATATTTTATCTAACACATTTTACCACTATTTACCATTTAGTTTGTAGACCCCTTAATTTCCCCCCCAAAAAAATGAAATTAAAAACGCCTTAAAATAAAACCTTCAACAGCGTTTCCTTGGAAATGGGTATATACACACCCATTTTGGGATACAAAAACTACCATTTGAGAACTTTTATGCTGTAGGGTCTACTTTGAGAAGTCTTAAAACCAAACACTATCCCCCTCGAAATACCTGTTCACTGACAGGTGAACTTATATCCCCTAAATATTGCAGATGTTACCAAAATGTTAAAAGTTACTTACGGTTTTCCCCCGGGAATCCCTGCTAGGTTTGGAGGGATTCCAGGTACTCTCATGTGAGGAGGAGGATCAAATCCAACCTGACAACAAAAAGTGAATTAATCTCACACTGGGAATTTCTCATCCATTTCGCACCAAGTCTCTTTTCTCCAGTCCAAAGATATAATGCATTTAACCAAAAGGTGGGTTTTACCCCCAGTATCAGCTAACTGCATGGCTCTCCACTGGAGGGGCAAAACCCAGACCTCTTCCCTAAGCATACTTCTGACAGAAGCACTCATATGAAAGCAGAAAATAAATTACCATGCATTCACACCACTAAGCATAACTCAGCAGTCCTGGTTTGCAGGGAGAGTCCTGTGTTAGCCCTGGAATTAGAATCCCTGTCAGCACCAAGCCATGCCAGTGCTCTGTACTCTCGAGAGAGCTGGCACAGTGTGGTGCTGGAAAGTAGCTCTGGGCCCCAGCTAGGATCTCACTGCCTCCACAGTGTTCTGTGTGGGCACAGCAGCTGAGATCTCTCAGAGATACATTGTGGGGTGGAAACAAGCTTGTCCACAGCTTAAAAAAAATGAAATTCTCTTTACATGCTGCAATTCCACTGAATTTTTATATCTTCAGTAAATAGGTTTATCAAATAATTCAAACAGAAATTCTGGACCAAAAAGACTTAGTTCTTCTTCTGAACATTATACTAGAATAACCATTGTTATTGCTTTAAAAGGAGGGTGTAGACTATTTAAAATTTGCACATTTTCACATAAAAGCCCTATTTACCAGTTTGAAAAAAGCAGTCAGACAAACAACAATGAGAAGCTGACAAGCATAAATCCAATTCTGCAAGCAGGTAAGCTTGTCTATGCAGAAAGTTGCCATCAGCTCACGTTTGCAGAATCAGGCCCCTAGGTTATTTGTGTGACAAGCCACTATAACTAGCAGGGTTCCATTTACTTAGTATACCCACAACAGCAACTATTCTTAACACACCTGATCCAAAATAGGTACTGACCAACTTCTCAGATTGATTTCCACCAAAAAAACCCCAGCAAAATACCAAGACAGAGACCCAGATAAGAAGACTTTTACAGGCTTCAAGATTAATTTGTTATGTTTATACGAAACACAAATGTGGTTCAGCAACAAAAAAGCAGATGTCCATAGCTACAGTGAAAGACTTTGTGTCTACCCAAACTATTTTTTCATATACAGCAGCACAAAATATTTTTTTGGCATTTATTCATCAGTTAAAGCCTTGAAGTTGAAGGACAAAAAGAAAACATACATGAATACACAGAGATTCTTTGTTTTCAAGGTGCAAATTTGTTTCTTCAGCCACACAGCAAAGTGAAGCATGCAGTGAAGCATGCAGTGAAGCTGTCAAGCCTCTGGCACTGTTATGAGTTGGGAATTCTGCAGTGCTAAATGAAGCATGTAGCTCCTCTCAGTGAACCACAACTCACAGGACTGAGACTGCATACAGCGTATAGCCTACCATAGGAGATCTTCCATAGGCAACCACGGCAGCTGCAGCAGCAGCAGCACTCATCTGGGGTGACATATTGTGCAGACTGGCATAGGCTGCCCCTGGACTGGTTAACTCTCCATTCATGCCAGCATGAGGTACCATTCCAAACGGGGCAGGGTACGGTCCTGGTACTGCCAACGGTGTCCGCAAACCTGCAGCTACAGAATAATGAAATTAAGTGGGTTTATTTATGTATTCTTGCACACAGGAAAGAAGCCCTTTCTTTACTCCCCTAAAACACACCACTTTCCCCTCTCACTCACTGTCAAGAAATATTGCCATAATCTGTCGGTACCACTAGCTCTTTTCAGTGTAAATAAGATCTACTGGAGTCTGAACTTGATGATTACTTCTAGCAATCTCTTCTGGCATTACCTATTTCCATTTCTGTAATATTCCCCTGTTTACATTAATCTCTTCTTTGCCAAATTAAGCAGTAAAGCTGACAGACATGGTTTACACAGCTCATGTCTGAAGCAACTGTGTGTACCAGCCTGAATAGCAAAAGTAAACTTCCCCCAGCATTTGTCAAGCTGTGCGCAGCAGCAAATATTAGTAGATTCAGACAAAGCCTGTAGAAGTGATTGCACACAGAATAAGTACCAGAAACTTCTGAGATGTCTTTCTATATTGCATTCAGTCTCTGGATTATTTGCAAAAAAAGATAAAGACAAAAGTAAACAAAGAAGACTAAGAGACGGAAAGATATTCAAACTCCTGATAATCCAAACATCTGCTTCTCATCAAGCCCTCTCTTGATATCAAGAACAAGGCAATATATTTAGTTAACAGCCACATGTGTAAAAAAAGATTAGTTTTGGAACTATAAAAACACATGAGGTAATGCATTTACCAGCTTGGTTAACCAGAGGGTCCATTGTTGGAGGTTTGCCAAGGCCTGGACGGAGTCCTGGAGTTGCACTAGTGCCTGGTGTTGGCACATCACCTCGAGGAGTTGGTGTGCTGGATTTGAGAACAGGCGTGCTGGCTTTTTCATGCTGGTATCATTAAACAAATTAAATGAGTATTATTTTTAATCCAGGACATATTATACAATTTATCACAACAGCAGCTGGGATGCTGGGCACCTACTACCTAGTCCCTCAGCCAATTTTCATAAATCCACACAATGCTGACAACATTAACTTGTGAGAGAGAAATGTTGACCTTTTTGATTGCTGCCAAAATTAAAACAAGAAATGTAGAAAGTTTTTTTTTTTTCCTCTTCTACTGACACAAAAAAGGGAATGCCTGAGCTAATTTTTTTCTGCAGGAGAACAGTATGCATTACCAAACTATTTTAGTTTGAAATTATTAATATCTCAATAATTATTGGACAAAGAAAATTTAACTACAAAAACAAAATACCACCATAGTTGATAGTATCAAAAAGACATGACACAAAAGTTACAGAGAATCAGACTGAATTGTTAGTGATACTACAAGAAAATGTCTCCAAGGAAAAACATCTTATTTAGAAGAGTTTAACAAAAGCCTGAAGAACTTCTTAGTGACTACATACAGGCCATGTTTAACCATATGTTATTGCTCCCAAAAAAACCCAAACCAATGCTTTAGCACCTCTTGTTCCTTGTAATAAATTTGCAACTTGTTTGACAGAAATGTAGGAAATACAAGAAATCAAAACAAGGCAGAAAATACTGCTGAGGAGGAAAGCTCAATAATACTTTAAAGATCTGGAAAGACAGTGATCAGTTTCAGCCTCAAACGCTTAATGCCAAGTAATTTGTGCCACAAGTAGTTGCAGAAGAGTGGAGAGTTAGATTTTACAAGAAAGAAGAGTATCTGGACCACAGACTGCTACCTACCAGACCCATTTCTTTGGACTTGAGGGAAGTGGAACTTCCTGAAGAGGCTGTAGATGCTGGACTGCTGGAGGCATCCTTTTTCAGTAGGCGGGTTTTATCAATACCGTTTTCACGTGGTGAATGAGTGGGACTTGCCCTTGGGGAAGAAGGATCCTAAAACAATGGGAAGGGAAGAATAGCATAGAATCATGCCATAAATTGGTACACAAACACCACTAAGGAGTCTATGGAAAAAAAAAAAAAAAAAAAAAGGAAAAAACCCATAACAACAAAAAACAAGCTAGGAGAATTTAAGCAGTAAGTGCAAATGACAAGACATTTCGTTATCTTTACAGAAAAAAAGCTCAAATCCCTTCATCACCATAGAGAAGTAAGTAAAGTCATATAATAAGCAATCTGCTTTTCTTTTACACTACATGTAATCATAAATTGTTTTCAAGCACAGAGCTTGCAAAGCATACCTAAGTACAAACTAAAGCAAGTGCAGAAATCATGGTAAGAGCAAGAAAACCAACAAGAAACTGCAGGAACTTGACACTGTTTTTATCATGTTCTCCATTCTCTGCTTGTTGCAATAAACATTACAATAACCTCTTTTAGGTGATAAAGACCTTGCTCATCTCTACCTTCAGAAGAAGAGATAGACGCATACCTTCACAGATTTCATAGAGTATTTTGAGTTGGAAGAGACCTACAAGGATCATTGAGTCTAACTCTTAAGTGGAATGGCCCATAGAGGGATCTTTATATGCCATAACAGCTGTCACATTTTTGCTAAACATGATCTGTAATTGCCCTGCCACTTACGTCTACAGGAAAACTGAAATCACCTCTCAGGTGATTATTTTTCTCTGTTCCAGAGACACTCTCTGCATTTACTTTAACTTGAAATAGCCAGCCCCATGAGTTACAATGCTATCAGAGCTCTGCAGGTTCTCCACGCTCCTCTGGCTCATAAGAATAGCACCAGGGAGAAATCACACCTCACAAAAGGGCAATAAGTCTACTGACTGATTATTAAGCAGTTTCATTGTGAGCCGACCTTCTGAAAGGATTACTAAAATCACTAGTTG
Source organism: Rhadina sibilatrix (assembly GCA_013400275.1). Taxonomy (NCBI): domain Eukaryota; kingdom Metazoa; phylum Chordata; class Aves; order Passeriformes; family Phylloscopidae; genus Rhadina; species Rhadina sibilatrix. Next base: position 105,340 of record VWYO01007406.1, read on the forward strand.
GACACCTATTTTTCTACTTGGCTGACATCATTTGGACACCTGGAGCAACTGAGCACACTTCTCTACCAGCTTCTCTCCCTGTGCTTTTCACAGACAAGGAGGAACCTCTCTACCATATTTAGGCTTCCTAAATCTGTGTGTTATATGAAATAAAAGATGAAGAAAAGGGAGCACCCATGCCTTTACCTTGATGCCATTACCAAATCTCAGCCCTGGAGAAAAAAAATGTGTCTACAATCTCTGGAAAATCTTGTAAACTAACTTAATTCTAAAAAAAAGAAAAACATTTCTGGAAAATATCTTTAACATGGGAGGTTAAAATACAAGCAATTTTTAAAGGTAATTTTTTTAATAACAATCCTACTATGAAATACAACATTAGATAATGTCTTCCTTTTTCATTCGAAGACAGTAGTTTGGAAAGCTCAGCCTTCCACATGCACTGCACCACAACTCTCTGTACTACAGAGCAGCTGTGAAGTGTCAGAATGTTAACTGTGGAGGGAAGAGACCTGGACAAAGAAGCAGAAGGAAAAACTGAGAAGGCAACCAGATAAAGCTCAGAGGAAGACATAGACTAATAAAAAGGAGAAGCTGCGAATATTTTAACATATCCATGTAGAGGATTATTTTTCTTCTAACAACTACATGTACTTTTCCTTTCACTTTTGGGCAAACAAAAATGAAAAAAGTTACCTCATTGGATACATCTACAACCAAGTTATCGTCACTCTTGTCCCCATCACTGTCCTATTAAAAATAAATAAATATAGTGTTCATTTCAATTAGTACAATAAGAGCCCAGACAGAAAGACTATGCATCTACTCAGACATTTTTTGTTTTTTTCTAAACAAAAAACAAACAGCCTTTCATCAAGTTATTAGCAATACGGAGAACAATTAAAACAGAAACAGAACACCTTATTTCTGCTACAACAGTAAAACCCAAGTAAGGTACAACTAGTTGACAGATGGGGATCTCATCAGTGCAAGATGGCCCAAAACCCCTCCTTATTACCATCATAAAGAGTGTTATCACTACTCCTAAAAGAGAAAGGTACTCGTTCATACACTACTCTTGTGTTAATTTAGAGAAAGTACTGCTTGTGCATACCTGGAAAAACACCAAAAAAGAGATCTCAGGAAAATGGGGCTTTTTGGCATGTTTGATGAATCATCTTCCTTAAAGTGAAAGCACCACTTCCCCCCTTTTTTTCAGAAAGGCAAGTTTTGAAATCAAAAGTTCTGGGAAGAAAAAAACTTCAGAAATGCCAAGGCATTTCAACATTTCTGCCCAAGAAAAGCAAAATCCTTGGATGTTGCCATACAGAAATGTTCTACTGCAGCTTGTCAAGCTGCATTTTGACTGTTCCCACTTAGATACATATTCCCTGAGCTGGTCTACTAATGATTGCTGCTACTGTAGTGCCTCCTGGTCCTTCTCTCCAGTAGAGGCCAGGATGCCCCAGCAGACACATCTGATACACAGAAGTCTAGTGATTTCCACAGAAGGTGAGTCTTGACTCAAAACCAAAGAAATGAAGTGAATGTCAAAACTTTAAATACTTATGGGAACAAGTTTGACATTTCCAATAAAAGTACTTTTAGTTAAAAAGCTTCTATGCAAACAAACCAGACATACAAGATTACTCAAGTGTCCACCATCTCTTGCTTTGAAAGTGTCTGAGCTTTCACACATAACACTAGATCCTTCCTCTCACTTCAGGCCACAATGCTTTAAAAAAATAAAACAAAATCAAGCCACCCCAAACTAACCAAACAAGCCACCCTAAACCAACCAACCAACCACCAAAAAAACCCCCCAAAAACCCCAAAGTCCAACTGAAAACCCCCCTCTAACCCACAGGTAGTTTCAATCCTTCCCTTCTGTTAACCTGAAGCCTGCAAGCTCAATCTTCCTCCAAGAAATACCAGAAACATATTTGGGATCCAAGAGTACCGCTGGACACAGAATGGTCACTCTATTTGCTACTCAAGAAGGTATCCAATCAACAGGTGCAAACAAAGGACACGAAAGCTTTAGCTCCAGTTATCTTCCAACTCCTGAGAAGTATGAAGCAACCAGAGTGCTAGAACAGGTGGGAGAAGGCGGGAGAAGGGACACCCGTTTACCAGGAACGCCCCTCTGGAGGAGGGCAAAATTAGTTGCAAAGCAATGTTTAAATGAGCCTCACTGATTTTGTCATCTTAATAAATAGAAATTTCCTTTGATTATCAAAGGCATCTCCTGTAACATCTACTAATATCAGAAGATCTTCCTCACTAATAAAGTCACATACTGAAACTACATAGGTACTAATATAAAAGCTAGTCAAAAGTTAAAAAGGGAGAAAAATCACTTTTCACTCTTATTTCAAAAGGTGTAAGTCCTACAACTCATTTATGCCCCTTTTGACAAAAGTAGTACTTCCTTGTCCCTACAATGGGTTCATCTAAAATGAGCTAAAAATCAGCAGCTTAATTGGTGGATCTTCAAAAAAAAAAATCATCTTCAAGATTAGAATAAATCTGGAACTTTCAAATATCTTTGTTTTACTCAGTTTTTTAATTTGATGCTGCCTTTAGTTGTAAAATCCATTTCAAAACAGCGAGTAGAAACATATTTAAAATGTGGATTAAAAACTGCTTCTATTGTGCAATAGCATCCTTTACGTTTCTTTATGGTAGAAACACAGGAAAAACAAGTTAGTCAAGCTTTTTCTTCCTTTTTATCAAGCATAGTTTAAGAATGCCTAATCTCCAAATATTTAAAATGAAAAATGCCAATAGAGTATCAAACCCTTAAAGTTAAGCGAGAAACATGGGGAAGTTTGCCAAATCCTTCTGTAATCAAAACATTATTATTAGAAAGTGGTGGAAATACATCTTGTAAAACCATTAACAGCACTGAAATATCTAATAGCTGCTCAAAGATATTATCCAAGTGGAGAGAAATTAAAATTACCCTAACAAATACTGAGAAAATAAAATGGCATCTAATTTTCTCTTGGGTTTCAGTAACAAAGAACTAATTAGTGATCTGAATCACATAAACCAGAAAATTTGCCATTTATTGCTATGTCAAAGTACAGTATGTTCTATTAGATTTAAATTTTGCTTTTCAGTACTCTCTCACACCAGCCCAAGTCTCCTGTTCAAGTACCATCTTGTGTTTTGGCTGAGCATTTAGACTTTAAGTCGAAAGCCTATGTGAACCTTCTGATGTTCACATACATTGTTGTACTGAAGTGTCTCTGAAACCAAGCAAAAAGCAAGCTAGTCAAAACTGCAGAACACAAAACTCTGAACTTTCAATATTTCAATTTGCTTTCTGCTGAAATTGCCACATCAGCCAAAAGTAAACTTCAATAAGTTGATACAGCCTGGCAGCATATGCAATTTGTAATGGTAATTATAACTCAGCATGGTAATAGCTACTTATCATTAACATTTACCAAACCCCTCTCAATAACAAAATCCTCCACTTCAAACAAATCTGCAGTTTCTAGAGCAGTCCAGAAAGAATGTCACTTAAACTCTGAAAAATGCCCCAGAGCACACTTGAATCCCAAACAGCTACTCCTGTTGAGGACAACTACTTCACAATATCCCAAACTACTGAGTCGCTGGTCTTCCCACAGATAGAACCTTATGCCTCTCTGGCACATATATTCATGTACTACTTCAACCACAGGAAAGTTGTCTTGCTCTTCACAGCTCTTTTACTCCTCATACAAGCACAGCATGTGCAAATAAATTAATCATTTCCTTGACACAGATTTGCTTACATAGTGGCTGGAATCCTTATCATCCACCTTTCTCTTTTTGATGTCATTGGCATATTCAGGGCCATTCCTGCGTTTATCTGTGCTTCGTAGACTGTCGGAGACCAACAGAGAATTACTCTGTAAAGACAAAAAACAAGGTCAATCAAAAATTCCTTTTAGGATGCCTTCATATATTCTTAAAACCTCAAATTGATGTGATAGATGCTTTAGAAATGTGATACCTACTTTGTTTTGAATTAAATTGAATTAAAGACTAAGTCCTCCAGGCAAACATGTACAGCTTCACACATTCTAAGAAGCTTGGCTTTCCATTGTTCAACTTATCAAAAGTTCAGTTCACTTGTCAGTCACCATCTATTAAACTAATTAATTCAACTGAATTTATTGTTTAGGAGAAGAAGCAGGCTTGTGGTTTATTCATGAGCAAGTAACAACGATTTTATTATTTTTTTAATATTCAGATTCCACATAATAAAAGATATTTACTACACAATCTGACTGACCAGGCACTTTCAGAACATCATAAATAGATGAGGCTTTGGTATGTACACCTGCAGGTATGGACAGACAAATACCAGCTTGCCTTTAATGCCTAAAATAACAAGTATTTGCTGAATACTGTTATGCAGTAATCAATTGTTAGCTGGAGTAAACTCGAATTGGGTTCCTTCAACAAATGTATTGCAAACAAAGATCAAATATTTTTACTTCCAGCATAACATTCACTACTAGTGTGAAATTAAGGCTAAAGTGTTGCTTAATCAGACTTGATCTGCAAAACTGAGGCCAACACAGGCACACAAAAGACAAAAGCAAAGACTAATCTTTTCCTCCAACTACATGGACTGCTTTCATTCATGCTAAGTTATGCTAAGTACAAACTGTTGACCCAAAGAGCATTTCAGACATTTTTCAGTCACATGACAATTTGATATGCCTGTGATTCCCGATTCCCATCTCCATCTCAGTTCCAGCTAAAGCATTAAAATGTGTTACAATGAGTTCTTTTAAGTGCAGGATTAGCATATGCAAGAGGGCAATTTGTTCACTGATGTGTTAATGCTGTGAACAATACTGAATGGGTTGAGAAAAAAATTTCCTTTCACAAAGGCCTGGTAAGCCTAGATCCTAAAAGCAAAGCACATGCTTAGATAAATAAATATAGGCTCAAATAAAATATAAGTAAACATGTGTTTATATCCATACACATAACTCTCCCAAGAGAGACGTCTAATACCAACATGTACTTCAGTGTAAGCCCTCAAAGGACATATTTAGATCTACCCAAGAGACAGAGATATTTACTTGTAATATATCATAAACACATACAAACAGCCAGAGCTGTGCACTGAATAGCTTCCCCTTTAAAACCCGAAGACATCAAGGTAGTTTTGCTCCAACACAAATGTTTAGCCCCAAGGAGAAGGACAAGGAAACAGGGTACATAAGGCAAACTGAATCCTCTTTTTCCTAATTCAGAAGCTGCACTTTAAAGCCAATTCTAAGCTCTTTTATTCATGACTATTCAAGCTAAACAAATGCCAAAGGGCTTACATAAAGCATATAGGAGGGTCTATTGAAATTCAGTATAAAGAAGCTCAAAATAATGTCTTTACCAAAATGTTTTGTAGCTAAAAGGTGGGCTTGTTGGATCATTGAACTAATTGCCTTGACAAATACGTTCGGAATTTAACCCCTTATCTCCTCCCAGATGCACATAAATTCAGGGATTTACTAGTCTGAAAACCTTTAAAACTAATTTTCAACGTTTTAATGTTGAATCTGTCATGTTTGTGACAATAGAAACATCTTAAGAAGCAGTAGAAACTGCTGGTGAAGAAGCAAGGTGTCAATTCAAATTTGGCCAGAAATGTTTTCCTCTTAAGGAAGAGATGCTTTTAGTTAAGAGATACTTTCCTTAATAAAAATAATTAAAAATACCTGTTTTACTACTGAACAGTTTAGATTAAAACAATTAAAGCAAATGCAGTAAAGACAATAAAGTCAGCTCCTCTCTTTAATTTTCTAAAAAAAATTGTGAATAGCAAAAAGGTGGCAAAGACGCAACATGTGGAAAAAAATTAGCAAACCTGCTATTTGGAGTTACAGCCTGCAAAGTTTGACAACCTATAGATGTAACTACAACAGCTGATTTCTTTTTCTTTTTTAATTTAGTCTACCTAGACAATGCTGACATTATTTTATACCATTTGTCTTGCAGAATTGCAAAACTGTGAAATACAACGTAGGAAATCCCAGCTCCCACTGTGTCCTCAACGCCAAACAAAGATTATTAGATTTGTTTTTTCTCCAAAAGACTGATGGTTTCTCACACAAACATGTAATTATATCACAAGCCTATTCTGCAAAGCATATCCCCTATGGTCATATTCACACCACCTTTCTATAACTTACCACATTAATTTAAACCGCTGTTCTCTGTGATCAGAGTATCAATGCTAGAAGCTGTTGCAGAGCAACTCATTTCCCAACAGCTGCATCAGAAATTACAAATAAGATTGTGCTCTTTTAATGACAAAAGCTACCAGTATACCCCAAAATTAAAAAGTTACTGTCCTGTTTCCTGCACAAGTTCAACATTCTAAAAACTGTGACTAAAATCAGGTTAAGAAAAAACAGCTTGCTATGTAAACTACTACCATAATTCAAACTGCCAAATACGTAAGTTTTTCATTCAACAATGTGAAAATATGAATCTAAGTAGCGCAAATGATAAATCCAGAGCACTGAGGAACAAATTAAATGAATTTAACAAATGAAAATACAAACAAGAACTGGTAAAGAGATGATCATATAAGCCTTGGGCTATTGATATCTCTCACCCTTGTAATGTTAAGGGAACAGTGAAGACAGCATACTAAAAGCACCTTCCCTCATTTCAGCTCTGGTAGAGGATATACTTGCTGCATGTCCACTATCAAACAGGGTCAGCCAGAAGACAGCAGCAACAGCTTCACAATATTAGAGTGCCCTTATCATCTCTTTAGAAGAGAAATCTGTTTAGTTCTCCTAACTAGGTCTACTAACTACTGACTTATTTTCAAAAGTAGGACAAGAATTTTTATTTTGGCTATAATTTTTTTAATAACTCTACAGAAATTTTTGTTGGGATAAATCCAACTACTTATTTATATATATAAATAATCATATAAAAATCAGCTTATGCAAAAAGGGCAAAAAGATATATTCATGCATAGTTTATACCCTAAAGAAAAACTGGCACCAATTTTTATTTTTTCTTAATTTCAACAGATTAGATACATGACTGAGGTTATTGAGTTCAGTTTATTAAGGATTACCAATGCAACATTTGCAAATCATGAAGCTCAGATCAGAGCAAGTGGTCAAAATCAGTCTTACGTGTTTTCCTTTTCTTTCGATCATTTGCTTTATACACATGAAGCCCTTTTCTTCAAGTAAGTCCCAAAAGAAAATAAAAAGGTCAATGTAGTACTGCTTCCTGTCAGAGCTACCAGACTGCATAAATGCTGTACAACAGGCAACTTGTAATCCTAAAGCAACTCTGCTGCCAGCAAAAGCTAAATACTGAAACCACCAGAAGGCAAACGTGACAGAAAAACCTAGTCATGATGCACAGGAAGAAGGCAGGTCCCCTATTAGGAATATAATGCATATTATTCAAATGCACCTCCTTGACTGCCATACTGCTCCCCCCACGAACCACTTCCAAAGCTCAACTATGTGTGCCAGAATTACAGCCTGAGAGCACACAGTATCTCATTTATCCCATTATCCCACTTATAATACAGCACAGACAATTCATACAGAAGAGTACATACAGAATTGACAACTGACTATGCTGATCATTACAAAACAATTAAAAAACAGTATTTACATTACATCTCTGCACATGGCTCAACTACACCTGCTCTCAAGATCTTCTCTAGTGCTAGGCTCCTTAGTTCTTTTGCTTCCCTTCCCCCAAAGAGTGCACACACAGACGCTTGCTCTGTCCTTGGTCATTCCCCGACTCGCTGTACGTCCATGCCTAGGACAGCCACCAGGCATCACAGCCACTTACCCCAGTTAACAACTTGGGCTTGCTTGCTTTGCTCAGTAGAGCCTCTGTGTTTATTTTATATAACCATGCAGTGGTGCCCTACTGCAGCACCACACACGAGCGCTATCCTCATATAGACAGGAACAGGTGCAATTCCTTGCTGAGTAGGCAAAACAGGATCAAGTCTAACAACTACACCCAAAACATCAGTAGCTCTTTGTTAGGACTCACTGACAGGAATACAGTAGATGCTGGAAGATGGACTTTAATATCCCCTAGACAGGCAAAAGAAGATTGCACTCAAAGCTATTCTACTCTAGAATCATTAACTTCAGTTTGTTCAATACACTTATGGCAAACACGTGTGTCAGGAACCCAAAAGCTGACTTATGAAGTCATCAGCTTACTCTTGATGGAAAGCTACTTGACTTCATCTTCTTTTCAAGCACCATTTTAAGTTATATTGATTTTACAATCAGAAGACATTAACAAGGAATAAGTTGATTTCAGTTGATTTTCAAGCTACTGTTTGTCAAAATCAAGGTATCCATAAAAATTTTCACCAGACCACCTCAGTCCCACTGTCCTTTGTCATCAGTCTTATGCTGACTTCTATCAGGTGCAAATTAAACTGTAACATAGCAACCCACAGCTCTTACATATGAGAAACCTCTGCAGTAGTCTGGAGCCATTCTTTTTCAAAAAGTTCAAGAAACATACTTGTGCTATGCTGATCAGTACCCTCAACTTCCACATAACAACTTTTATGAATTTCCTCACCCTATTAAAAGAATTAAAACACAAACCAAAAACATCTTGCACATAGTATCTTCCAAAAAGTAGCACATTGTTCATGCCCCCCTTCTCCAAGACTGGGAGATGAAGAATAGGATAGAGAACTCAGGGCACAATATTTTTCTACTGTAGGAAAAGAAGAGCATTTGCTTTATAAAACTATAGCAACATTTACGCTTAACAATGAAGGCAAAAAAATGTCTGGGAAAATTTATGAATACTTCCTAGGTCCCAGAACATAACCTCAGTGTTTTTCATGAGGACTAAAGATAAACACCAACTAATGTAAATCCTAAGCACATAATGAAGTAAGACTTCACTCTGAAAATTACTACTGCTACAACACAGCACATCAAAACATTTGCATTTCCATGCTATCCAAACAGGACAGTAGAATAGTGGGAAGACAAGTGATAAGTGAACACCTACAATGAGCTTGAAATGTGCTGCAAGTATGTTTCCTAAAGAAAAACACATGGACATCAAAGTTCTTTTATATTGACATCTCTCAAAGCTTTCAGTTTCAGTTGCTTCATTTGCCTGGCTTCATACCTGCAGCCAGAATTTGCCACATTAGACGGGACGCCTGCATTTGCACAATAACATGACTCAGGTTTGGGACTATTAGGGATACATCAGCCAAAACCCATGTTGGCACACAACTTAAATCTGACAAAATATTTTCAGTATTTGTGTAGTAAGTATGCTATTATTACTAACTTATATGTCACACATTACATGAACATACATTAACCAAAAAAAATTTCTTCAGCTTACTTTCTAGCACTTGAGCTAATACATAAAAGAAAAATGTAGCCCTTGCTATTTAGATATAACAAAAGTAGTTAAACTGGTCAAAATAAAAAATAATGAGACCATGTCTTTATATTAATATACAAATACAAAAATTTCATTAATGTTGGTGTATTTCTAGACATACAATAGATAAAAGCTTGTGACTGCCTATTTATCTAGAGACTTTAAAAATAGAAATCAAAAACTAATTTAAAAATTAATATGCTCTAATCTGTCACAATATGCCTTAACTCAAAGTTATGTCACAAAAACTCAATTTAAAATCCTGTAGACAAGCACTAAATTTTAACTTTTCAAACTTCAACATTTCAAGCTATTAGCTTGTACTGGTAGTGCTCAAAGGTCATGCTAGACATATTTGATGGAAATCATACTGTAGAACTGCACAGTAATACCAAACATCATGGTGAATTTAGGTAGCTTACAAATAGCATGGGGTCGGTGTCTTGGATGATGAAAGCATGCCCATCAGGATTTTCAGCAGCACCATTACTTTTAAAATGTTGTTCTGAAAATCAAATTGACTTTATCTTGATGACCCAGATGTTATAAAGTGATTTCAACCACACATAATATAAACAGACCTGCTGCTATTCCTTGTGTACTTGAGACCCATTTCCTATTATCCTTAAAAATGTATTCTACATTTTAAAAAATCCATTAAAATACGAGAATTAGAAAAGTTTGAAGAGCCTGTAATTCCCAGCTGATCATTTTAGCCAGAGTTGAACTTAACTATCTCTTGAATTATTCTTTCACTTAAGGTGCCTTTTACTGTTAAGTCAAGATTTCAATGTAATACTGTGTTTAAACCATTTTAAGTTCAAGTTCACCTGTATTCAGTTATCAAAGTTTAAGTTAGCTATGCAGTATTATCCTAAACTGAGACCAAAAATAAGCCAGAATTACCATAGTGTATATCCAAAACTCAATATATCCACATGGCAAAATTCCTTTATGATATAAAGCCTCAAATTATTTTTAAGTTAATTACTGATAAACCCAGCATAAAAACAGTCAGCTTCAAGTAATAAGCAAGCAATCATCAGTTAGACATATTGATAAAGAAGGAACTGCAGCACAAGCTTACACAGTTTAAGCAAAACTTACATCTATAGTAAACTAAGCAAGTGATCCTGCAACTCTCCCACAACACAAAAGCCAGGTTTAATTTTTGATAGTTCTCCCTCCATAGTCAAGAACTATTCTCAGTTACAAGATGAATTCAGAGTCCAAACTTCACGGTGCTAAGCATCTGATTTTAAATTCAAACCCTTGACTAAATGAGATGATGGACAGGGCAGGGGAAGCTGGAACCAGGGCAAGGAAACGTAACAACCAAATCAAAACACAGAGCCATCACTAGCTAAGGATTCCTGCAGTCAACTAACAGTTCTCAAAGAAGTATGTATGCCCCATGCAGAACAAAAAGTTCTTAATAAGTCAGAGAATTTATAAAAACACATCTTAAAATTATTTCTGCAGATACACTTTGATTAATAGCATTAAGCAAATTGAAATGAATGCTTCTTGCTTAGTAATGTAGAAGACTGCTGCAAAAGATATGTAAATAGTTTCCAGTAAAAACTGTCAAGCAAGCCTTGTACATATATTAAATAAGCAGCAATAAAAGTCGGAAGTTTAGTACTGTACAGCTATCTGTCAAATAACTTTTCCTAGTTCTTGTCTTTTCTAGTTGAGAAAAGGAACAAAATAAAGCCCAAATTCACCTCTGACATAAACAAACAGAATGAGCTTTGTTACTTGAATTGACATTAAGTTGCACATGACCAGGTCTAACAGATAATACAGCAATATTACTCAAAACAAAACAGCATGAAAAGCAGCAAGTAGTTCTTTAGACAGCTTTCAGACAAGGCCAACTCTGTCACAGCTTATGCCTACAGGGAAAAAAGTATTGTTGTAGGAGTTATACCTGAAGCACAAATTAAGCAGTAATGACATTAGTATGGCTTAAACAGATGCAGTTAAAAAAACCTCCTAGGGCCAAACACCATCTTGACATGTTTAAAATTCTCCCGTTTAAATTTCTCACCTGGTCTCCAACTCTAATTCCTGAAAATCCTATAGACTAAAAATCTTCACTCTGGACTAAAAATGCTGTATTTGCAATGTTCTTTGTGATTTGCAACTTCATGTCCCCTTTCTGCCTCCAATAAGCAAACTAAAGTTCAAATTTACCCAAAAGCATTCTGCTCATAAACACAACTCCTTCATACAGTCCATCAAACAAATTATCTGGTGTTCTGCATAAACCAAGACATATCTTAACAGAAAACACATACACCTTTTATCATGAAAATAACTGAAAGGAAGACAAAACAGACAAACAGCACAACATCTAATTATTACATTACTGGAAATGGAATCATTAGCAGGAATGTTGGTACTTACTGTGCCTGGCTCTCTGTCTGCTCCCGCAGTAACCAAGAAATGGACAGACATGCCCGTTCAGACACAGAGGCAAGAACAGAAATAAAAAAGGGGGGAAAAAATTAGAACACAAGCCACAAACAGTTTTAAAATGGCTTTTATTTATATAAGTCATTGCACATTCCTAATACAGTGATTTCCTGAAAATTACAGTATTTTGTAAACATGATTTACAGTTTAACCATACACAAAGCCTAGTTTTATTTCATGACAGAATAAATTATTTTCTTTTCAAAAATTAGTCAAGTGCAATTTTGCCCAATGTTTAACTGAGTACTAGAATTTAAACTTACGAAACTAAAGTAACAGATGCAATTATTTAAATCTTTTGTTTGAACACATTCATTTCAAAATTTAACTTTTTGTTCCCCCTACCTTCCCACCCACCCATTTCACAACATTACTTTCTTTGAAAAAAATCACCATTATGCAGTTTAACAAAATTTTCCACAATATGGTGCAGGCCACTGCTATTACAACTACGCATTTACCAGGATGTCAAAAGACTCTGCAAAGTGTAGAGCAGGTGACACCTAGTGATCCCCTTTAAAATATTGAAAAATTCCAAGCTGAATTTTGCTTCAGTGGTTTATATGCAGATATTTTAAAGTTTGCCAACAGTTTTTTCTCATTCTATATAACTTGAATTCTTTAGAGGTGCACGTAATTTGCAGCAATGCGCAAATTTGACAACGTCCTAATCAGGCCTGCCATGCCTCTCACCTCTGTGGTGGTCTGCATCGTGATGCTTCTTGTCATCTTTTATTGCCAAGTGAGACTGCCCACCCAAAGCACTGGAGAGGGCAAGAAGGCCAGCACTGCTTCCAAGTGGAGGGATTCCTGGAGGCTGAAGTCCTGACGGATGCGGCGTTAGAGGCACTGGAGGTCCATGGCCATGGGAGAGATGCTGAGCCTGCAACTGCTGCTGCTGTTCCCAGTGGTATCATCATCCCCAGGAGAACAACGTATAGCAATAGTTTGGGAAAGACAAGGCAGAAGTTTGGTTAATTATTGAGAATCTAGAGCAGATTTTGACATTTATTTGTTTCTTCTTAATCTAGCCCCGCCCCTTTAACCCATCACACTATATACACTGCATTATATCATGCTGTCTGAGGACAATTCTGCTCATGTCCCAAAAAAGCTAGCTGGATACTTATTTGGCAGCCCAATGAGTAAGTTAAACAACTATAGGTTGTTTTGGGCAGCTACTGTCTGCCACAGAATCTCTGGTAACAAGAAACAGCAGCAGAAGAGTCAAACACCTTTCCTTTTCTGTAGAAAGCTTTATCACTGCTCTGAAAAAAAAAATTCAGCAGCAAGATTGATTTAAACTCACATCCCTCTCTTCCCCCAATTTGGAAGCAGCAAGTAAATTTCTATCCTGAATATTAAAAAATGTAAAAGATATGCTGAATATCATATTTCGTAAAATTTAATTTGCATTTTATTCTAGGCAAGGTTTTTAGGGGAAAGAGTGGAAATTATTCATAACTTAACACTCTGTTTAGGAACCAGCTTTGAGCTGAAAATCCAGGTATTTTAGATAGCATGGAATTCTCAAAAAGAAACATGGTATTAATTAATACCTCCACTTGTTTTAAAAGGAGCTTGCAAGATCAAAATCACGGGAGGACATACAATCCTGTCACCAATCTGCTAAACTAAAGTACGCAATTTTAAAAACAGAATTTTTACATTAGAATGTCTTGCCCACAGTTTAAATAGTAAGATATTTTCTAGTTAAAACTCTCATGGTTTTATTCATGTTTACCAACTTCAGCTGTCCATATAATTTGTCCAAAATGCTCAGCACAGAATTTTTTTTAGAAAATGAAGCCTCAAAAGCACCTTTAGATTAGTCATAGCTCCCAGAATCTGTTCCCAGGTTAACAGATATTCTGCCTCTCTCTCTCCTGCTTGTATCTGGGCATATGAATAGAAGACAGAACAATCCTCTCCACCTTGGCCACTCTCCATTATTCCTCTGCTCAAGGCAGATACCAGGAAAAAGCCAGAGTGCCATCCAATACATGGAAGGGAGAAAAGGAGACAAACATATGCCTGAACAGGATGAACTCACGTTTGACCAGGTGAATGCTAGTGGTCCTGTAACAGCATGTAAAATTGTTACAGTACTGTTGGCAGCTACTGAAATCATACCTGGAATGCAGCTTACAATATTTCACCCATCACTCCAAAAAAACTCAACTCAAAATAATGCAGAAATATTTTATCTGTTTCTTTAGGTGTGAAGACTCTTCAAGACAAACTGTCAACAGTACCTCTATAACATCTATTGGCATATGAATGAATTTATTTATTACTATTTATATATATAACAACTGAAGTGTTACTTCTCATAACCCCATCCCAAGACATGCCTTGAGCTGTTTATAAAATTATGCAGACACAGGGGCTGACATTCAAGAACTCTGGACGGCACTTGCTAATTTTTCACTTTTCTGCTGTCCCAACTGTCCTGCAGCAAACATTACTTATTCAAGACAATCTTTAAATTTACCACAATCCATTAGTCAATTCTACAAAGCCACACGTTCACCAATTTTTTTCTCACACCATGTATCAGGAATTTATTTTTAAGTGCTGCATAAAAAGCCACGCCAGTCTACAAGTCAAAACATACATCTGATCACCACCCTTTAAGCATGTTTAGAAAACGAGGTAAAAGATAAGTACTTCTTACTCTTCTAATTTAATGTGCTAACAACAACACAAAAGGCAACATTTTGAAAGAAGTATTAGGAATCATTGCTTTTAAGTAGTTAACACAATAGACTACTTTCTTCCATATCAATCAGTTTTTGCTAGTGAAGCTTCACTTAACTGAAGAACTATCCATAAGAAGCACTGTAAGGTCTGACAGGACTGCAGAGGTTTGGTTTGGGGGTTTTGTTTGTTTTTTGGATCCAGCCTCTAAAGGATATCCCTCTCCACACAGACTTTAATATGACTTTGGTAGTTTCCAGCACATTTCCTCGAAACACGTGATAACAGCTAATATTTTAGTAGCCTCTCTCAGAGATGGTAATTTAGTCACCTCCTTCCTCATCGACCACTTCAGCCAGGTCAGACATCTGCACTCTAGCTCTGAGGCAACACGAATCAGCAGTACCGTGCAGCCTTGTTAGCATTGGTCTTGTCCCCAGCTGCACTATCACCTCAAATTATCTAGTTTTGGTGTGCATCTGTCTAAGAATAAAAAGTGATTTATTGCTTCCAAACTGGTTTCATGGAGAAAAGCCTCCTCCCTTTTCCAACAATGAGCTCAAACTAGCTTGTTTTGCAGTGTGACTATGGGAAAGTCAAAACAGGGAACAGAAATTAAATTGTTTCCATTCTTGTTCCTACCATTTGGAAAGTGCACAAAGATAACCCTTATTCATCTCTCTCCTGCTTGGTTTAATTAGCAAGTAAGTTAACCCACCTGATTTCAGGAAGCATAGGTTAAAGTTTTAAGAAATGTTAGGAGCACATTACCTGCCATTTCCCTGGCTCTGGTTTGTAGCCTACATACTAAGCATTATGAAAGTTGGAGAAATTAGGAACAGATTAATGCTCTATGAAAGGTTCTGAAGCTGAGAGTGGGAGACTTGTGTCCTGTGTTCACTGGTGGTATTGCACACAGATAGTGAAGAGAAATGGGCAAGGTGTGGTGTAACAGCTGCAAGTGCATTGCAAAGCTGTGCTTTTTTGCAGCTTTGCAAACGGTTACTTACAGGCATGGTACACAAAGATCCCTAAATATGGCACTACATGAAACTGACTTAAGACTGAAATCCTGATCATGGTCTTCTAGGCCATTTCATGTTTATTATCTGTTCATTGCTGTTTAAGACTTTAATATACTGATTTATCGCTTATATGTTATTTATTCGTAATAGGTTTGAAGCTCTCCCTAAGAGATGAGGGATCATCCATAAAGATGATCCTTTCCAGAAGGTCATATTCTTTTTATTTAAAAAAAAAAAACAACTCTTTAATTTTTAAAAGCATATTGTATTATCTTTGTGGAAGGGATAAAATGTGCTCCACACAAAGGAAGAAAATAAAGACCAGGGAGACGGATAACAGCAATGTTCACCAGATGCATTTAGTAACTAAACATTTGCCACAGTAGATCCTACAAACAATTATATTATGCATATAATTACTTTCCCATCACTTCAAAGACACTAATGCCTGCTCTGTAACCTTTCAAGAGCTTAGCAGCAGTGAGATATAAAATGGAGTAGGTTGGCAGCAGTATCATGGTCTACTAGGCATGTTCATTAGCAGTTAATTAAAAACTAGACATCTGCCATAAGAAATGTGCTCAAAAAAGGATGAGTAACAGGTCTGTCTTAGTACCAATTATTATCATTACTTGCAGAGCAAAGGCTGTGTCCACTTTCTGAGGAAAGTGGGAAGGTAGAGAAGAGTGCAATGATGCATACTTAAGTGACTGCACTAAGATAATTAGCCACAGCAGTGATTTTAAGAATATTGGTAGTTCACCCGCCATTTTGTGGCAAACCCAGAAGTTCTTCATATTTGCAAAGGGAGAAAAGGAATTATACACTCATATAGTACTGTACTATTTAGATACAGGTTTTACTGCCTCAGATTTTTATTTCCCAGCATCTCCATAACCAAACCATAAAGACCCCAAATTTGGCATATAAAAAACAGTATTAGTGTCTCCAAGCGAGCACCTCCTAACAATTATAAAGACAGCATAGTTTTATATCTCCCACATTTTAGGCAAAGTCCAGCTATAAGAAATCTTTAATCAGAATTCAAATCTGGAATTTTAATCAGGATTTAAAATGTGAAACTACATTTTCAATCTCTGACAGAGACTTCCAAAGATAGTTAGTATGTCTTTGTGGAACAGAGTTTCTGTAATTAAATAGTGACAGGTCTCCCTTAGGCTCCTTGCTTATAGACACCAAGTTCCTACAACCCCACTCCTCACCTTAAAGCAGCTCTGTTGAGATGTCAAACACCTGATTTTACTTTACCTTTTTCACTTTAATATGTTTTTTAATCCTTATCATTAAGCACTTAGAGCATTCTTCTGTTTTTAAACAGATGAATCATGTACTCTTCTGTATCTCTTGAAAAGGAGTGAATTAAAAATTCAGATGTGATTGTAAATGAACAGTGGAAACAATGTTATGCTTTGTCCCAAACTATAATACTTGTCTCCTCTTGTGCTTTTCTAAATAAACACTTGAAAAATAAACACAGAATTTTTTTTTCCAAAATCTTTATCAGCACTAGCATCAGTAATACTATCAACAGTTGCCTCCAAGCTCCATAGTGGTGTTCTGAAAAAATATCTAGAAAACACAAGTAATTCAGAGACCTAAAATGTAAAGGGTGCTATTTCATGTCAACTTTTGTATAACAGAAGAAATGTGATTTTGTTCAACTCAAGCAGACAGAAAGACATGACAGAAATTACTGTCTTCAGTTTCATTATCATAGTCACTTCCTTTCCAAAGGGACAGGATCCAATTTTACATTTGCTTCCTTGAATTTCATAAGGGAGAGCCTGCATCAAACATCTATGGCCAACAAGAGGGCCGTTGTCTAAGCACATGCAGGTAGTTGATCAAGGAATAACCTTTCCCCTCACCGTTCAGAAATATTCTTAAAACCAGTATTGCAAATATAACCTTATACAAAAGGAAGTAACTCAAGACTATGCTCCTATCACATCCTATTTTTTCCCTCATTCGAAAAAAAACAAAAACCCTGCATGCACAACCCACAGTACCAGCAGTCAAATTTGGCAGGAGGAAACTCAATAGAGACTCTAAGTCGTTAATTAATACTTACATATAAATTTCTGCAAGTACTTTTTAAAGAGTATTTCAGCTACAGGGAAGAACATATTTCAAGACAACAAACAATCAGGTGGAAGAATATATCCACATTCTTATGCAAAAGTGACTGCATCCATGGACATGGTAACAGATATCATCTACTTAAGATTTCTGGCGTGTCTTTGATATGGCCCCTCACAAAATTCTTGCCACTCAAAGAAATAGCAGATTGAGGGATGGATGAGGAACTGGATGGATGACTGCATCTGAAGAGTCAATGAACCTTTAATCCAAAAAGAGTCAATGGCTTCACACTTCTGTGGAAAACAGTAACTAGTGGTGTCCCTCAGGAGCGCAAAATGTGACCAATACTACTCAACATCTTCATCAATAACACAGGTAGTGGGACTGACTGTGCCCTCTGCAAGTTTGCAGATGACACTAAGCTGTGCACTGCAATTGATTCACTTAAGGGAAGGGCTGACATCAAGATGGACTTTGACAGGCCTGAGTGGGACCATCTCATGGGGTTCTCATGAAGTTTCACAATGCCAAATGCAATGTCTGGCACCTGAACTGTGACAAAGAATTTGCAGCCCAGAATGCCAACTGTATCCTGGGATGCATCAAAAGATTTTTGGCCAGCAGGTCAAAAGAAGTAATTCTATCCCTCCTCCCTTTACATCACGAGATGCATGTTGGAGTGCCATGCCCTACTCTGAGGTCCACAGTGCAAGAAAGACATTAACCTGCTACAGCATGTTCAGAGAAGGCACACAAACATGACCCAAGAGGGCTGGAATACCTTTCCTAAGAAAAAAGACAAAGTTGGGGTTGTTCAGCCTGAAGGCTCCAGGGATACCTTATTGTGATCCTGATTTACAAAGTGGGTCTGTAAGCAAATGGAAATACTTTTTACCAAGGCCTGTAGCTACAGAACAAGAGACTGTGGTTTCACAATGAAAGACGGTAAGTGTACACTGAACACAATGACAAAACATTTTATGTTCTGGGTGGTGAGACACTGGATGCCCCATCCCTGGAAGTGCTCAAAGTCAGGTTGGATGGGCTTTTGAGCAATCTGTCTCGTGGAAGGTGTCCCAGCCCATGGTGGAGGGGTTGGGCTTGATCTTTGAATCTTGCTTCCTATCCAAAACTTTCTATCATAGATAAACAGATCTATTTATGAAACACCACATATGCACTACTTACTGCTCCATTTCCTGATTTTGCTTTGGCAGCAGCCGTCATGTTTCCTTCTTGATGCTTCTACATGTTTCTTTTTCCTTGATAATATCACCAAACAAAGTGTGTTAATAGTCCCCACAAGACACTTCCTTCTGACCTATTTCAACCCTAATCTTCAGTACTACTGCAGCAATTTGCGAAACTAAGGTCTGAGTTTGCTTTCTTTTGCTGACAGTACACAACTGTGGAGAGTGGTGGATACACAGGCAGCTGCAGTAACATTCACAGTGGACTTGATAGGCGGGAGAAGTGGACTCACAGGAATCTCATGACATTCAACAAGGGCAAGTGCAATATCCTACACCAGGCAGAACAATCCCATAAACTCATATATGTTGGGGTACACACAGCTAGAAAGCAGACTTGCAGAAAAGATCCTTCCATACCAAATTGTGCCTGAGCCAGGAGCAATGTTCCCTTGTGGAAAAGCAGGTGAATGGCATTTGAGCTGCATTAGACAAAGTATTTGCCAGCAGGTGTAGTCTAGGGAGGGGGGATCCTTCTTCTCCACTTATCCCTGTTGAAACTACAGCTGGATTACTCTGTCCTGTTCTGGGTTTCTCCTTACAAGAAACGTGAACAAAACAGAGAGCATCCAACAATACATCTAGAGAGATGGCTAAATAGTCCCAGGTCTCTCAGCCCCTCCTCTTATGACACACCCCAGCCCCTTACCTTTATAGCCCATCACTGTATGGCCCAATCACAAGACAAGCGGCAGTGGGTACAGAGTGAAACATGGGAGGTTCGTCTTGAACATTAAAACACACACATTTTTTTGACCAAGCTCTTGCACAGGCTACCCAGGGAACTTTGGAGTTTCCATCCTTGAACATACTCAAAAGCTGTATGGACATGGTCCTGCATAATTGGCCCTAGGTGGTCCTGTTTGAGAAGCGGCAAGTAGACCACTAGGTGCAAGTGGTCTCTTCTAACCTTATCAATTTCACTATTCGTGGACTGCAGAATCACAGAATGGCTGAGACTTCGAGGGACCACAGAAGGACATCTGATCCAACCTCCCTGCTCAAGCAGGCCTGTCCCAGACCACATGGCACAGGATTACGTCCATGTAGTTCTTGAATATCTCCAGTGAGGGAGACTCCACAACCTCTCTGGATGATCTAGTGTTCCAACACTAGGTAGCCCACAAAGTAAATAATTTCTTCCTCATATTCAAATAGAACTTCCTGTGCATTAATTTGTGACACTGGCTTCTTGTCCTGTTGATCAGCACCACTGAGCAGAGCCTGGATCCATCCTCTGACACCTTCCCCATAGCTTCTCACAAACACTGATGAGGACTACTCTCAGTCATCTCTTCTCAAGGCTGAACAGGCCCAAATCTGTAAGCCTTTCCTCATAAGTGAGATGCTCCAGTTCCTTAATCAT
>VWYO01007407.1:1435-17959 GCA_013400275.1 Rhadina sibilatrix
TTTTATGAGGCATCCTGAGTGTAAAAAATATGGCCTGCCTTTATGGTGCTCCAGCACGAATGAAGCTATAAAATTATGAACAGTTTTTATGATGGCCATTCAGGGGATGCTTTTATATTGATGGTGCACATGCTGTATCTATCTTTTTTTTTCTTTTTTTCCCCCCCTTTCTTTTTTGCGTCCCTCCTTTTCCCTGGGAAAGATGGCAGGATCTGTGTGCAGGGGGAAAGCTCAGGTGGGGGGGGGGGCTGCTGTGTAACTATTTTTCATGCATTTAATATATTAATTATGGGGTAAATGCTCCCTGGGCTGTGCTTGGGATGCCGAGGAATGACAGCTTTTCAGCGAAGCTCCAAAGGCAGCCCATCAGCCCTCAGTGTATTATGTCGGAGAGGTCAGGGTGGGGTTAATGTAACTTTTTATTTGCTGATTTTTCATAGATGGGAGCAAAGCTGGTAAGGGGAAAAAGAGAGAGAGAGAGAGAGGGGCTGAAAAGAAGGTGCAAAAAGAGCAGAGATGATGGCAAGTCTGTTACGGCCCCCTCCCTGCCTCCCAGCCCCCTCCAGAGGTTGATTATGCAAAGCAGGGAGATGCTCTCAGCCTTCTTGGGATGCTCCTGCTCCAGGGCAGGAAAGGGGACAAAATTCTGCCAGGGGAAAGTCTGTCTGAGAGACAACAACCATGAGAAATCCCACCTGCAGTAACTAAACACAAAATAGATCATCTGTCCCCACTGGAAAGGGGGAGATCCAGGCAAAGATAAAGAAGTAGGAGGAGATTTTGGCTGCTCAGGGATTCTTAAAGCCAAAGGTGAATCTGAAGGGGCTGTCAGGGGATCCTGCTCCACTGGATTTTTGCCTCTGAGGAGGTGATGGTCTTGGCTCCAGTGGTAGCTGCAGGGACCTGGAGCCCTCTGAGGACAATTGCTCCTTGTGCCCCTGTGCCCTTCCCTCCCCTCTCACCCTGAGGTCTGGGGCAGCCCTGCTCTAACAGCTGCCTGGATCCAGTATTGATCTCAGAGGTAATAGGGGTTTAATTCTCATTTAAGAGGCCTGTAAATGATCTCAGGACAGACACCTTCAGAAAAAAATAATAATCCCATCTCAGTCAAGGTGCACGAGCTAAAGAAATTTGAAACCATTTAAATATTTTAGAAGTTCTCTCCCAAAGTCTGCTGTGGCTGGGCAGGAGGGTCTGTGTAGCTTTAGCATCTGCCCTGTCTGGCAGAGGTAGCTGCGCACACAGTGTGGTGTTGCTTTGTTTCAGCTAATAAAAATAATCCTAGTGTTGCATGTATTTGGGTTAAAAGTATATTTTGTGCCTGCAGTATCCATTTGAACGAGGGGCGTGTGGAGGAAGGGAGTGTTCTTGTGTGTGCACTTACCCAGCACTGCTCCCATTACATTTGAATTGAGTACAGTACATCCCACTGAGTGTAATTACCACAGCTTTGTTGTCTCTTCTGGATTTTCCATATTTTAACGCTCCAAACAATCCTAAATAAGTAGGTTTGGGTTGTGTTGTGTTCTTTGGGAAACTGAGCTGGTCTTGATCACCTTCCCCTCCTCGTAGCCCTGGGCTGTGGGGGCCCACAAAGAAGAGATTGTTGCCAGTCACATCCACTGCAGCAACTTCTGTCTGTGTCACCAACACATTTATTTCTCATATATGGCTTGAACTGGGAGCCTCTCCTCGTGGCCTGCAGCCTCCCAGAGAAGGTTTATGGTTCAAGAGTGGATGATTGTAACCTTTCTCCAATGAGCTGCTGATGTAAAATGGGCCTGAACCAAAAGTCTCATATCAAAGCTTTTTCCCAAGTTATGGAAGGGTTGGGATGCTAAGGCAGAAGGTCTCATTAATGGGTTTTGCTATGCAGGTTAAGCTGTGGGTGTTGGAGGATGGAGAGCAGAAATGATGTAGAACAAAGGGTATGAAAAATCAGTGGCTGCAGCCCGTGACCCAAAGTGCTCTGAACCTGCAGGAAATTCCCCCTTGGACTGGACACCAGTGTCAGTACCTTGCAGAGGGCCACAAGGAGCTGCCAGCCTTTCTCCTGTGATATCCTCTCTGCACAGAGAGCTTGGACACAGTGCTCAGCTTCCTTGGCTCTCCCAGCTCCATCCCAAGGCCCTTCTTGCCTGGAATTTGTCTGGATCCACTCCTTTGACAGGGACAGCCCAGGGAGAGGTGCTGCTCTAATAACCACAGCTCAGGACGCTCCCAGCTCGCTTCCTCCCGCATTCTGCAGGAGAAATTACATTCTGTATCATATTTTTTCATGTTAATATTTCACATTTCAGAAATGTAAAATAAATAGAGCAGCGGTTGGCAGGTAATACAGGGCACACATAGAAACTTCAATAGGAGCCTACAAAAAATTACAGTAACAGTGTGAACTTCTCTTGCCTGGCAGAAATTGTTTCTGTCAATATTTCTAATTTCAGCTCCTGGAAGTGCAGCCTGACTGGGATGGAGAGCTGATGGTTATTAGCAAACTGATAAGCTTAGTCTGCAGCCAGATACCCAAGCACAGAATTCCTGGTGGAGCTTTCTGCACGTTTTTCTGGGAAAACTTTTCACATTTTAGAGTCACCTTGCTGACCAATTTATTTACCAGCTAAGAAACGTGCTTAGGTAATTGTGCTTTACTGCAAAATAATGGCACCTAGAAAATAAAGTAAAAGATAAAAAGCTGAGTCCTCAAACTGCCAGAGGTCTCTCCCTTTATTTCCTTGAGGTGCCTGTCCCTTCCAAAAGCTTGCTGTGGGAAGCCCTTACATGTTTTACTGAGTGGCGTATAAACAGCACAGTTTAAAAATCTATTTCACAAAATGATGCCTTTACTATTTATGGGCTGATGTCAGTGCTAAAACCCTGAAATGGACTGGAACCATAACTGAGGCCGAGTGACCTTTCCCCGTTCTGCTTCAGTAACTGCATCCACAGGGAAGAGCAGCTGAAACATCAGAGCTCAGCTTTGTTCCTCACAGCTTTGGACATTTCTTGCAGGTGCAGAGATGGGAAGGGACAGGACATGCCCCTGATTTTGGTTATTTTCTTTGCCTCCGGCTATTGTTTCCTTCCAGCAATTCCATGTGGCAGGAAATCTGTTTGTTCTCTGTCCCTCCGTGCCAAAACCATCCTGAGCTGGGATCCAAATCCTCCTCGGTTCTCCAAACAAAGATCTATGCCACTGCCAAGCCTCAGCAAGGTCGGCAGTGCAGCAGCACCAGGAGCTGAGCAAGGATTTATGTTCCCAGCACAGAGAAGGAAAATCAGGGCAGGCTGAGAGCAGCTTCCACCACGGTCTGTGCAGCAGCTCCACAGGAGACCCCAGGTGTTGTGGTACCTACTCCTGCTGCTGTGATGAGAGAGCTGTGAGTTAACCAGCTTTAACTCCAGCTTCAGGTGCCGTGCAGGTGTCAGTAAAACTCCTGGTAACACTGGAGGTCTAAAGAAGTCTGGATATAAAATGCTCCTCCATGGAGAAGTGAGGGTGAGGAGCTGCCTGAAGTGTCGGTTGCAGACTCTGGCGATGGCCCCATGGCTGTCTCAGGTGTCTGTGGCACCTGTCCCCATCTCCACCAACCACTAAACCAGGGATGGGGTGCACTGACTGCTTTGAATTTAATCAGGGCCTTTGGCTGAGATCAAAGCTGGGTCACTGAGGCAGCTGCCAAAACAGATCAGCTACAACAGCAGGGAGACACAGAGCATGTCCCCTCTGCCTTCTCTTGGCATTGTGACCCCGTAGGATGAGTCTGGGGGGAGCTGAAAGCCCCCAGGGGAATCCTCTTGGGGCAGCCCATGGGGAGCTGGTTCCCTGTTGGGGTGGAGGGGGCAGCTCTGGGGTGTCAGAGCCCGGCTGCCCTGGAGCAGCTGACAGCCAGCACCTCCTCAGCCACAGGAGGAGTGCTGGACCGAGAGCTCTGACCTCATAAAACTGAATTGGAAATGCAGGCATGATTAACTTGCCATAGATTTATGTGGAATTAGTATGTGTTTCAACACTGGGGTTATAAATACAGGTTGCCCTCATCTAACCAGCCGGGCTTTACATAATTTCAGAAGAGTCCTCACAATGGCAGCTTTAAAATGACAAAGGAGGGAAGGGAGAGCTGAACGTGGCAGATGCTGTATTAACTGCACCCCAAATCCTGCAGGAGACCGAGGGGAGGGGGAGAGGATGTCAGTGCTGAGCACACCCTGTTCCACAAGGTGCAGCTCAACTGCAGGGGCTGAAACCAGGCTGGACAGCACAGGAGAAGCTGTGGCTTCACACCTGGAAGAGTCCAAGGCCAGGTTGGACGGGGCTTGGAGCAGCCTGGGATAGTGGAAGGTGTCCCTGCCCATGGCAGGGGTTGGACTCAGTGACCTGTGCAGGTCCCTTCCAACCCAGAGCACTCTGTGATTCTGCAAATCGCTGCTGAGGGCTGGGAGCTGCAGAGGAAGCTGCTTCAGAGGGGAGGCTCGGGTCTCTTCACAGTCTGGCTCACAGGCCAGCACTGCTTGCCTTTTCCAAATAATCCTCAGCCTTAGAAGAATCATCCTTGGCATCCCCACACGACAGGTTGCCTCTCCGCAGAAGCTTTGTCTTGTGGTATGTTCAGGGGATGGTCCAAAAGCTGCCTTAGCTCTGGCTTGTGCTGCTACTGCAGCCACGTGCCAGGAAAGACCCGCTCAGAGCAGGAGCAGAGGGTCAGGCTGGAGGGGGAATGGTGCTGCTGGTCACAGGAATGGTCACAGGGATGTGGGGACCCAGGAGGTTTTCTCTCTTTCCCTCTCTTTCTTTCGGGCTGTGATTTTTAGAGCTTCTGAATCTCCCAGTAACTCATGTTTTAGGGCCAGTGCCAACCACCCAGACGAGCTGCGGATGAAGGATCTATTTTTACTTTAGCATATTTTTAACCTCTTCTCTTTGTTGTTCCAAATGCATTCACGCCAGATTTAAAAACAAACAAACCACACCAGGTGCCTGCTGAGGCTTCTCCATTTGTTAATACCCAAAGGAAGCCTGCTGAGACACAGGACCCTCTTGTTCTCCTGGGATAAGTTACCTGGGGAGCTGGGCAGGGACGTGGCTCTCACCTGCCACCACGTGTGCTGCCCTCCCCTCACCCCCCCTGGGCCAGGCTGCTCTCTGCCCCTCCTGGGGAGGGAGGCCAGCTACATCCCCCCAGCTAAGGCACCCGAAAGAACATCATTTAAAATTCTAATTGCTGCAATACGGAGCTCTCTAACCTGTTCACAATTTGTGGCAGGGCAGACTCGCCTGTGGAGTGTTGGTTTTGCTCTTTCACAGCACCCTGAGCTGCAAGAAATCTGAACATCGCTCTGGGGATGTCTTTATAAACTGTTATTTTTTTCTTGAGCGCTCAAAATGTATTTTTCTGGTCTAATATCCATGCATCTATCACAGGGTGCATGTAGAGCTTCCTTCAGTGTGTGTGTTGGTGTATGAACAGCTGTGTAACTGTAAATACATAGAATATTCTAGGCCTTGATTGTCTCCTACGTGTCACAGCATGAGCAGCGCAATTTGACTCTGTTAGGATATCTGTTGGTAAAATTAACATTAGGGATGGAGCGTGGGTTTAATTTTTTTCATTATTTACGTTCCCTCCACGGTGACTCAGTTATGTAACCACAGATGTCACCGGGATTTCTGTCTGTTCCTCCTCGCTTAAATCCAAGCCAATAGCAGCATCGCCCCCAGCAGTGCCCTGGACCTGCAGCTCCCGAGAGCTGCGGGGAGCAGGTAGGAGAGGAGTGGTCAGTAAAATCCAGACTATTACTGAAAATAATCAGGAGCAGTTGGCAACCCTGCTCCTGCATATTCGCCAAGCGCTCGGTGATTCAGCCCCTCTCCATTTTCAGGCCAGCGCGGCCGTCACTCTGAATTATTTTCAGTGAGCACTTCTATATCTCATGTCAGTTCCCAGTTCGAACCCATCACCGAGTGTCGAGGCTGCGACGTGCCGTCCATGCCGATGAGCAGCCCCCCTCCTCTGCTTTGCTATTAACCTTTCCTTTTACCAGAGTTACCCCTTTGTCCTGCTGCAGTTTGCAGTGCCTGATAGAAGCAGCTGCCTGTGGCCAAACGAACATCACATTTACATTTTCTTTCTTGAACCGAGGAGTGAGACGTGGAATTGCAGTAAATGATCTCCCCTTTCTCTCTCTTTTTTTTTTTTTTAATTTTTTTTTTTTTTTTTGCCTCCCCGTTAATCGTCTTTAATGCATCGCCTAGAAATCTATTTCTTATCTAATTTTACTGGATGGATCAACAGGGCTGAGAATGTAACCCTTTGTCATCTATGGAAATCTTTTTATCCCATAAAAATGATTAGATTTGATGCAATTAGGATTATGAGGAGGTGGGGGGAGCCGGAGACACCGTGCCTTGTCTGCTGCTGGCTGCTGACACATTAACAGCCTGTTTATTAACTGCTTTACATTTGGGCGACGAGCAGTGCATCCTTATGCCTGATAAGCCCAGCACGTGCCCGATAGGAAACGGGAGCCTCACTTTTTCGGCTGGCCCCCTCCCACCTTTCTGCATATGAATCCGGGAGGAGGGATTTCACTGGAAACAAAACCTCTGCAGCGAGAGAAATGCACATTTCCATTCGCCGCTTCTGCAGGCGCGCCTGGTGCTCGCAGCCTGGCGTAGCAGGGAGCGTGTGACAGGGGGGCTGCTCCTCTCCCTCCCTGCCCGCTTTGTAGCACAGCATCGTGGGGTGCTTCGGGGTTGAAAGGGGCTTTCAAGACCATCTGGTTCCAACCTCCTGCCATGGGCAGGGACACCTTCCACTACACCGGGTTGCTCATTCCTTTGGATGGGCTGGAGGGGGTTTGCACCAGAGGCAAACATTTGTGTGTTCTGTTCCTCTCTACCAGAGCTGGGGCTGAGTTCCTCATCCTCTT
The DNA here is from genome assembly GCA_013400275.1 of Rhadina sibilatrix. Classification (NCBI taxonomy): domain Eukaryota; kingdom Metazoa; phylum Chordata; class Aves; order Passeriformes; family Phylloscopidae; genus Rhadina; species Rhadina sibilatrix. Next base: position 8,363 of record VWYO01007407.1, read on the forward strand.
CTACCAGTGTGACTCTGCTATGCCTTCAGCTCAGACCTGTTCTGGGGGGAATGAATTTTGTCACATAATCTGCGACCTGTTTTTCTCTCTGATGCTGCCAGAGAGAGAATATTGCATGGGTTACATCCCAAAACCTTCACGAGCACCCCTTCCACACCCCTTTGGCTGCTTGTGCTCCTCCCCTGGGCTGACAGAAGGTGTGCAAGGCTCTGACCTGGCACGGACACCAGTGGGTGCCTCAGTACCCAGAACAGGATGGCACTGGGACAGAACAGGATGGTGTTGGGACAGAGCAGGATGGCACTGGGACAGAGCAGGATGGCATTGGGACACAGCAGGATGGCATTGGGACAGAACAGGATGGCATTGGGACAGAGCAGGATGGCATTGGGACACAGCAGGATGGCATTGGGACACAGCAGGATGGCACTGGGACAGAGCAGGGCAAATCTCTCCTGGTTCCATGGGAAAACCCAGGGAGGCTCACGCTGAGCTCAGGGAGATGTTTTTATAGCAATAAGTGTCCCTGTGTGTGCTGATCTCTGCTCCTGCTGCCCTCCCTGGCCCTGGAGCTGCACAGGCTCTGAGGGCACCCATGGACATCCTCCCGTTCCACTCCTTTGCATGCAGCTTTTCAAAGGTTGCTCCTCTGTCTTCACAGGAGGAAAATTTATTCCTCGGCTTCCCTGTTTGTGAATAACAACTTCTGGCTGGGAGAGAACAGGATCTGACTGTGAGCGATACAGGGCTCAAAGAAAAATTTTACATAAAAACAAAGGGATACATTTACTGCAGGTCCCAGAAATTGGTAAAACAATGCTAAATAAACCTGATATTGCACAAACTTTTTGTGCAGGTTTCCCCTGCGAGCAGCATCTCCCTGTGAGAGGCACAAAGCTGTGTGCGGATGCTGCAGCGCTTCTCTGACACAAGTCAAAGGCCAAAATCCAGCCTTTGTTTCTCTTGATTGCCAGCACAGTGAGAATATTTAATTTCCAAACATCCCTGTGCTACTTCATAGCAATTTTCCCTGGTTTTGTTTGCAGATCACAAACACTCAGGAGGGCATCACTCCCCACCCCGCTCCTCTCTGCCTATACCAGTCATCTGCCTTTAACTGCGACCTGTTCTCATGGCTTTAAAGTGGCTAAAAATAACTTCAGGAATAAGTTTAAGCCCGGCAGCTGCACACACCCCTCTGTGTCACGCTGTGCCCGCCGTGACAATGGGATCCCAGCAGTTGGCAGGGCCCTGCTGAGGGGATGCCAGCGTGGGGACAGCTGCTGAGCCAGGCTGGCAGCGCCCGTGCCAGGGCTGGGGACATTCCTGCTGCAGCCTGCCAGGGAAACACGGTGTCACAGTTCAGTCCGTGCAAGGGTTTGGTTTTCAACTGTTCTCCTTCAACAGCTTCCCTTTAAAAGTTGGCTTTGGGGAGATCTGCCAGCCCAGAGCTCTGTCTGGCCCGTGGCTTGAACGGGTCTGTGTGTCTTGTGCTGAGGTTTTGCAGTGTTTTAGTGGCAGAAGGGGACACAGCTGGCTTTTATTCTAGCAAAGGAGGGGGAATGTTTGCTGTTGCCTTTTGGTCAGTGACTAGGGGGAAGTGAGGCTGGCTCAGCTCCTTCCTGCTGTGGGAATACAATCATCCCCAGGATTTTTTGTTAACTGGGATAACGTTTGTGCAGCACTGGGTTAAGCCTGGTTCATGATCAATTCTCCTTTCTCTTCTCCTCCTCTCTCTTCTTCCTTTCTGGTGTTTTTTCACTGTGAACTGGAGAGGCTGGACAATGGTAAATCTTCCCCGTTCCCCTGAACTGAAGGCAGGGAGCCCAGCAGCCTTTGTGAGCACCTCAGCACACAGGCAGCAACCTTGCAGTTTGGCTCCAGCTCATCTCTGTATCCCAGCAGAGCCGTGGGCTGGGGGCTGAGCGTGTGGAGGAGCTGATGCTCATTGGCCTTCCTCCTGCAGAGAGAAGCAGCCCCTCATTACCAGGAGCAGAGCAGTGTCCCCTGGCAGGCAGTGACAGAGACCTCAGCAACTTGAGCACCGGGGGCACATTTGGTATTTGCAGCTCCCAGGCAGCCCTTCCACAGCCACTCCTTGTGCTCCAGATAGATAAGCCCAAATCCCTCATTTGAAATGCCAGCAGCAAGACCCTTGAAGAGTTTATGCAAGGTCTTCCCATCTCTCCTGCCCTGCTGCAGCTCCCTTCCCTCCGGGGAAGGTGAAGGCCCAGCCTAAAGACACCTCAGGTTCTGAATGTGCCAGTGTTGTGCCTCCCCCCTTGACTTCCAATTGAAAAAGATTACAAATAATGTTAAATAATATAGTTTATAACCTCAGGGCTGTTTTCAAACGCGTATAGACCAGTTGTCAACAGGCAGAGAGGAAGGGAAGGGAAATTATAGGCTGCACAAAAGAGGAAAGTAAAAGTGAAAGCTCCATAAAAGAAAGTGGAACTATTATGGAGCAAAATGCCAACTCATTACAAAACAGCCAAATAAGAGAGAAATACAGCTTTACCCGTAATAGCAGTTTACAAGGGAACATTGTATTGCAACATAACGGTGGTGCTATAATTTGCTCTAACAACTCCAATTATGCCTTTTATTGATTTGGCAACACATTTAATAGGAGTAGCCACACCTCTTGTGTTACAAATCATTAAAGGTGTTGAACAGTGTAATTTTAAAATTGTCCTTCTCCTACAGATGTCAGTGTGACAGCATAATTTCCCCTGATTTCTGCTATGTAAACAGTGCGTTACAGTAATTTCCCCCTTACAAAGCAGAAATGTTGTCAGCCTGGGTTTTTTTGTGCAGAAACATCCATTTAATATTTTTTCCCCCAGTCTACTCTCCTAATTGCTGGGTTTTTTTCCCTTTTCCCGCTTTCTGTCCTTTTATTTTTAACTTATCTGTGGAAGATAAACATGCTGATTTGCCATCTTCTACAGCAACCTTAATTGCTACTTAAATCTTCAATATGCACTTAATATCGGGGAGGTAAAACCCTTTTAGTTCAATCCTGTTCCACTTCACTCAAGTAGTGTTTCAGAGCTGGTTAAGAGTTGTGTATCTCCTGGTAGCAATTTTGACAGGTGATCCCAGTTCCAGCACCAGTTTCCTTGCAAAACTCAGAAAGCGTCAAGGAAAAGAATCAAAACTTTTTAACTTTTTTGTTTTGTTTTGTTTTGTTTTGTTTTTATATTCTTTGCCACAAAGGCTCTCAATTTTGTGCAGGAATTGAGGAGAATCCCCTCTTAAGCTCAAGTGGAAGGGGACGGAACGAGATGGTCTTTAGGTCCCTTCCAAGCCAAACCATGATTCTATGATTCAAAACAAGCATTTGGAGAGACACAAGGCTGGGCTCCGTCACCAGCTCTGCCTTCCCTAGACCCGGAACAAAAGCTTGGCGTTAGGAAAAGCAGGACAAGGGGTACGACAAGCCAGGCTTTGACATCCACGCTGCTGAAAAGCCAAAGTGCTGTTTATTGTGCTGGCAGAGGATGGTGGTTTGAGGGTCTGGCTATGCCTTGCAGGGACCTTTTCCACTGCCCTTTGCTCCCGGAGCGTGGTGTGATCCAGGAGGAGCCTCCAGCTCCCTCAGCCCGTCGTTCCCAAGGCAGGGCTCGCAGGGACCCGGCAGACAAAGAATGTGTTTCCCCTCTCTCTTCAAGCACATGCGGGCGCTGACGTGTGTAAATGAACCTGACAAGCTCTTTGAAAAACAAATAGAGGCCACCAACCAAGCTTTTGGCACGCCAACACGCCACATGTTTACACCAAAAGTGCCACGCTGCCCCGTGTGCCCGCTCCCAGCGCCTGGCCCCGGGCAGCCCGTCTGCATTTGTCTGGCTCCAGCAAACTGTCTCATTAACAGCTGTGCGGGGAAGCGGGAGGGGGCCAGCCGAGGAGGGATGGAAATCCCCCAAGCCTGAGCAGGGTGACATTTTTCACGCCGAAGTGAGTAAAGCAGCTCCGCGTCCCGCTGCCAGGGCTGACCCCCGGCCCTGCCCATCTGGCAGCCCCAGAACAAAGCGCGGTGAGCCGGCACTGCCCTGCCGGCACCAGGGATGGGCTGCCACGGGCTCTCCGGGGCGTTTCACAGCCGCCTGTGTCCCTGGGTGCCAGACAGCGCTGCCAGGCTCTGCCCTTCCCCGCCCTTTGGACCGGTTTGTGTTCAGGCAGGGGTGTGTGAACACCCCGCTGCTGGCGGCTGTGCCTGCGGGAGAGCTGTCCCAGCAGCTGGACAAGGGACCTGCAGGCACCACCGCTGTGAGGAGGCAAACCCTCACCCACCGGACTGGCTCTGCTGTCCCCAGGTGTTGGGGAGGATGAGGCAAGAAGGCCCTGCAGAGATTTATTAGTAAAAGACTCTAAGAGTGTAAAACCTGCGAGAGATAGACAATTAAAAGCAAGATTTGGACTGTAAGATGCTGGGCAGGAAGAGAGTAATTAAGCTAGCTAAAAGACAGGGCTGGGTGATTCAGTGACACCCCTGTCAAGACAAAAGGATGAACAAGGGGTTGGACCCTCTCAGGTATCAGGGAAAAGGTGGTTTTTAGGTTCTTAATGTGTAGATTTGTATGGTAATTTAGTAGTCCCCATAGGCTGTATGTAAATTCTGTAGGTTTTTGTATCCTAAGGTGATTGGTTGGTGCAATTTAGAATATTCATGATACAAAGGGTTAAAATGGAATGTAACAGAGAATTCGCTCTCTTGCTCTCTTCTCTTGCGCTGCTGGACCCTTGTCCCTTTAGACCTTTGGACCCAGGTGTGGCTGTGCAGGGTGCCCCCAGCTCGGCACGGGGAAGGTTTTGGTTCTGAGCCGTCTGGCTGGGACACCAGGCATGGAAACTCTTCCACATCTGGAAGGCTTTGCAGCCAGGAGGGCTGGGCTGCAGCAGGCACTGCCAAGCAATCTGCAGGTGCACGGAGGAAAACAATGCTGGCGTTTGCCAGGCAAACTCCCTGGAACTGCTCCCCGTGCCTCGTGCTCGTGTATTAAAGTGGGAGCCAGAGCTTGCACTTCAATGAAATCTGGGCAAATAATTAACTAAGAGTGACTTTATTGGATTAATTAAAGCTTGTTTGTGGAAATTTGGTGAGCAGAGCCACTCGGTTTTCTCAGATGTGTAAACACATTTCTAAACAGCTCCTGGGAGAGAGCTGGGGCAGCAGTGGAGCATCACGTGTGGGTCACGGTGACCCTTCCACGGGACAGGAGCAGGGGCAGGTTTCTGGCACCAGCACCACCTTTCTGTCTATTAAAAACAGCTTTTTCCCAAAAGTTCTCCACAGATCCTTGTACAAAATCCCTGCTCAGGCAAATGTCCGTGGGGGAAAGGGTCAGTGGGGACTGGAGGAAACTGTTTGCAAATGAGGAGATCCAAGGTGTGAGTGCAGCAAGAGGGGAGGACAGGGGCAGCCACAGGGACACCGTGTGTGCTGCCATCTCAGCCCTGTGCTTCCAGAGAGCCTTGGCTCATCCCAGGATTCCCAAGGAGTGGAAAACCAGCTGAGGCTCTGGCTGCTGAGCCTGGTGCAGGGGAAGGAGCTGGAGGAGGGAGCAGTATGTTCCGAGGAGCTAAAAGCACAGGAGCTGTGGAGCTGCCTGGTGGATCTGGTCTGGGATATGGGGACCAGGGCACTGAGCAGATGAATCATTTTCCAGGGAAGACAGTGGCAAAATTAAAACACAACTCTCCGAAGGCATTGAGCTATTGCTTCTTCCAAGAAGTTTGGCTGTGCTGAGAAAGCCGAACACAATGGGCTTTCACCCCTTTTAGTGAACAACACGTGCGGCCCCTGGGGCCCCGCCGTGGCTTTGTGAGGCAGAGCCGGCCGGGTCCTGCGGGGGCAGACGGGGGAAACCGGGAAACGGCAGCGGGGCTGTGCTGGGACTGGGCTGCCGTGGGGCTCCGAGCAGGATTTAACTCCCAGCTTTTCTGGGAAGGAAATTTGTTTTGCTAGAACTAATCATTCACATGCATTTTTCATTAGTGTTATTATCCCAAAGAAAGGCTGCGGTAAAGCACTCAGATATTTGTTACCTCTGGGGGAATTTTACAAAGGGAGGAGGAAGGAGGGGAGGGGAGCTGAATGGCAGCTCCTGTTGGTATTCTGGTGTGGTGCCTCCAAACTGATCTTCCCAATCAGTTCAGACTTAATGCCAAAGCCTGCTCAAATATACAAATCATATGGAAACATTTCGGAGGCTTTATACAGCTTGGTTGGCCTAAGTCTTTTCTGGATGGAAATTGGGAATCATTTTGCTCCTCCCGGTTTATGCAGCAGTTAATAGTGAAAATTATTCCCTGTGCCAGGTCTCTGGGTGTTCCCCAGGTTGGTGTGGGATGTGCCAGGGTGTGTGCAGGCCCAAAGGGAGGCTGGGGCTCTCTCCTGTGGCTGCTTTGAGGCCCCTTCCCACCCAAAGCAGGCCGTGATTCCCAGCCTCTGTGATCCCAGGGATGTGGGGCTGAGCAGGGGATTTGCACTGGGGTGATGAATTGGAAGAACAGGATCTGCTGGGTCTGGGTATGGAGTCTCAAGGGCTCTGGCAGCACTGGGCTCCTGCTGCACTTTCTGCAGGGGCTGTGGAAACCTGAACAGTGAGGGCTGCAGGGAGGTCCCCAGGAGGGGAGAGGAGGCGATGGATGCACAGCAGCTTCTCTATAAATGTCTAGCACAGCAGAGGTAATTTAAAAATAAGAAAAAAAAAGTCTCATGGCTTAGTGAGGAATCTTTACCTCAGCTTGGATATAAAACAAATTAACTGTGATGTAAACAGGAGGTTGAAGAGGCTACAGCTGTGATTGCTGGTGGAAGGATATCGAAAGTAGGGCGATTCCTCTTTCACAGTGATTTTGGTTCCATTTAAGTTGGAGATCAGATGCTCCCAAGTAAAGATATAAATTATAAAGGCACTAAACTTCAGCACCAATAAGCTCCCCAAATTTATTTGCATTTGTTATCTGGCAGTTTCATTTACAGTGAAGAAACTTTCACTGTGGATCAGATCTTTTTAATATTTCCTCATAACTTCCCAGTGACAATCAGTTTTTCCATTAGGAGAGATCAGACACATAAGTAATACTGAGAGAGCTACATGAATACCAAGTCATTCATTAGGAGCAATGCTACTGCCATGAATGCTGAGTGAATAGACTGTGAGGGGACACTGAAAATTAAAGGTTATTCTGGGTTCATTAACTTCTGCACTCCTTTCTAAAACAAAACCTTGGGTGAGAGCAGCCTTTGACTCCTAAACGGGATCTCCTTGTTCCCTAATTTAAAAAATATTAACATCATTTAACTGTTTCCCCTTTCTGCTTAGTATGTGCAAGAAAAGAGGTGTTTGAATTAATGTTGGTGGAAGTGAGGAACAGACAGAACCATGCGTGTGGACAGGGCCCTGCTTTGCTTTCCTTTCACATTATTTGCCCTAAAATGCCCATCTTGGTTCTCAAACAAGGATCCTGGGCACCGTGTCCTAGTCCCTCACTTGACCTCCTGGAAGTGTTTAAAACCAGCCTACAGCACTCTATAGGGGACAGCAGTCAGCCTAATGCAGCCTTTAATATCCCATAATAGTCGGATAACAGGGGCTCAGTATTGAAATACAATGTTTTTAACTGCAACACACTGTGTCTGCTCTCTGCTCTCACACTTAACCCAACAGGCAGAATCCCTCTCCTCGGAGCAGTGGATAAGGCTGTTTCACACAGTGTCTCTAAAGCCCTTGGTAATTCCTGGATGGAGAGATGAGAGAGCAGCTCTCAGCAGCTCGCTCTAAAGCCAGCAATAATATTTCTTCCTTACAGAGTCTTATGTTCCTACTATTTTATTCTGATTTTCTGTTGGTGTACACGGGCTGCCTTTAGTCAAACAAACAAAAAAAAAGGTGCTGAGGGACCAGCAGCAGTTTGTCTCCACTGCAATCCCAGAGGCAGCAGATGCCACGGGGCTGCTCTGTGGCTGTGGTGGGTGTTGGGGCCTGCAGAGAAAATGTCCTGGGGGTGGTCAGAGTCACAAACTGCTTCTATCCCAGCAGCACAGCTTAGGTTTGCTCTCCTGGGCTGATTTTGAAGGTTGGGTTGGAAGGGCCTTTTAAAACTCATCTCGTTCCAACCCTCCCACAATGTTCTGGGGCACCTTCCGCTAGCCCAGGTTGCCCAGGGCCACCTCCAGCGTGGCCTCAGACATTTCCACTTGTCCTGTGACTGTCACTCATTTGTGAGTGATCCCTTGATGAGTGATGTGTGGCTGGTTAAGGACAACAGGCAGAAACGGAGCTTTGTGTGTGGAATGTTCCGTGGGAGGAGTGACTGCACAGTCCAGCCTGTGATTGTTTCACTCATCCATTAATCCCAGGCAATCACTCCCCCAAGTTCTTGGGGTAATAACTGCAGGTGATTCCATCCCTTTGGTGATGGAGAAGAGTGACTGAGTCACCAGAGAGGAGCTTTAGTTTGGAGGTGAGCAGAAGAGGTCCTGTGTTTTTATGAATTTTTTTTTGGTTTAGTTGTGTTCATTGCTGTGGTTGTAGAGCAGGAGACAGTGAACTCCCTGGGCTGGTTTGCCCTTCTTATTCAGTCTCCACAGCTCAAACCTTGATTTAAGAAAGCTCCAGAGCTGTCTGCCTCTGCCTCCCTCCAGCAGAGTGTCAAGCAATCCCCAATTTCATGTGTCCATCCAGCCTCCAGCTGGGAAAGCCCAAAATGTGGGGACCCGGACAAGGTCAGAGCTCCTTCCAAGCTGCTTCCCACCATTCCCAAGGGTCAGAGAGCCTCTGCCACCCTCCTGGCACGCAGGTGGAGGAGCCCCCTGGCCAGCCCCACCCCACGGCGTGTTTCCCACCTCACCCAGCACCCGGGATTCCTGCTTTCCCAAGCCACGGAGCTCCCGGCTCTGCTGTGTGGCCGGGAGCGAGGTGCAGCCGGCTTGGACTTCTTGTTGCAGAGCCCGAATCCGTGTTCCTGCAGGGAAGGGGGAGAAGCCTCGCCTCTCGTTTTATTTTTCCTCCCTTTCCCTACATGAGTTAATCTGTTTAGCTCTTTAACCTGCGAGCCGGAGGAATTCTCAGCCAGCGACAATGGGAAGCTTTTGAGCTGGGGATGAGGGAGGTGGAGAGGAGAGGGGCTGGGGAAAACGTCTGGGAGGTGGGGCTGGCTGGCGAGATAAAATACCCTCCCGAATTTCGGGAAAATCGTGCCGATGGTGGAAGGCGAGAGGTTAAACTGAGGCAGAAAAGTTTGTGTCAGCCCTTTTTTTTTTTTTTTTTTTTCCTGATTTTTCCCTTCTCCAGCCGCCACCTCCTCTCCTCTGGTTTCTCCCCCACCCCGCCGTACCGTACCCCCCTCCCTGGCTGGGAAGAAGGAGGTTTGCTGTCTTTGTATTTTAACTGTAGCAAAAAGATTAAATTGTTTACGAGCTGCGAGCCCCGGCTGCCTGGATGAGCTGGGAGAGACAAAGATAGACAGTCTAATTCTCCGGTGTACTTTGTGCTTCCGTCCCCCTGCGCTGCCACTAATTCTTTTATCTGGCCCCAACACTCCAGGCATTATGTGCATTCATAAAAAAAAAAAAAAAAAAAA
>VWYO01007407.1:25953-53071 GCA_013400275.1 Rhadina sibilatrix
TTTTTTTTTGACAAATCCAAAGGGGGAAGCTTGGCAACATGGTACAGTTGAGTTTGTAACCATAAATAAAACCCTGTGTGAATTCCCCCTTGGAGACACTACAGATCTATTGAACAGGGCACCCTCTCTATAAAAATTGTTCTTGAGAGGTAATAGCAAGCTATACATTATGAAAAAATATAGCACAGGGATTTGCTGTACTTGGAGCAAAACTATGAGAAAAATGGTGGGAGGTAATAAGGGATTGTCGTTCCATCCCATTAGAAATGTGTTTTATTCCAGACACCCAGATTTTATCTTCCCCCTGCAACTGAATTAGAAATGAAACTGCCAACTTTCTAGGATGTGCAAGGATCCACACAGTAATGTGTTTGGGGGTTTATTCTTTTTTTTTTTCTACTTCTTCTTCTTCTTCTTCTTCTTCTTTTTTTTTTTTTTTTCCCCTTGCCTTTTATTTTTGGGAAACTAATTAGGGCCAGCATAGATAAAGCACACTGTGTGTTATGAGACTGTAAATAACAGAAAAGGGTTTTCTTAGGAAATTAGCACTGGGACACACAGGAAGCTATGAAATCAAATGCCACAAATATATACTTTATTCTCTCCATAGATTAAAATAATAATAAAAAACCTCTAAACCCAGCCATATACAGGAGGGAATCCTCGAGGATTGGACTGGCACAACCGTGCAAAAGAAGTTCAGTAAAAAAAAATCCACTCATTTCTAAAGAAATTTCCCAGATTAGATTTGTAAATCAAAAACCAATATATAACATGCAAGAATTGATCTGTTTTATATTCCTCAGTTACATTTTTGTGAAGCACATTTAGAAGATTTAGAACGTATTTGCGCCTGCTGGTTGAGCCATTATATGCTTGAGTTCATACATCTATTTGTGAGGCTATAAAACAGGCATCGACTACCCATGTAAATTGTGTTCTCCACAATAAATTATATGCATACTTGCAAAAATACATAACTGCTGTTGGTTGGCTTACGTAGGCTGAATACTAATGATGTTTAAAGTTGTATTGTCCCTCTTCTCGGGCCTAATTTAGCCTCTACATCAAAAATTATGTAGGAAAAAACACTTTATCCTCTCGCTGAGAAATAAAATGGCACTTACGGGCATCCACATATCTTTCTTTTATGAAACACCACCATTTTCATACTAATTTTAGCTGCAGAGGGTTCACGGCAAAGCCCGTCTCGTGCAAACCTCTGAGGAGGTGTCAGTGTGTGCACACACGCAGGGCTCTGTGAAATGTGATTTGGAGGGGTTTGCAGAAATGGACCGGGGTCGTGCACGTGAGACACGCTCACAGACAGTGGGATGCTTTCTGGCAGGAAGGGGATTTTTAATCCCTGAAGTTCAGAGGGTGTTGTGGCCACAGCCCAGGGCTCAGGGCAGAGGTCCTGGCACACCCTGGCACGCTCCATGTGCCTCTGGCTCTCCCCGCTGCCCATCACAGCAGCACTGCCCTCGTTAACTGGGTTTGCTCCTGCTGCAGTTGTCCCCAGAGCTGGGGAAGCGCTGGCCCGGTGTCCCCAGTTTGGGACACTGGCTGTGGCTGGGGTGGCACAGCCCCTGTGCCTCCAGGAGCTATCCATTGTTAGTGGCAGGGAGCAGGAATGGCTGAAGGTGCTGGGGAACCTTCCCACACGCTCCCCTCCCACCTCAGCCCTGGCTCTGCCCTCCCCTCCTCACTCTGCACTCCGCTGATAACATTTCCTACCTCCTCCCAGCCTCTTCCATTAACCTGCTTTATTTATTACTTCACCAGTTACTCTTTCCTTGCTGTTTCTGCGCAGATCTCTTTCCTCTCCGGGTTTTGCCTCCCTCAGAGCGTTTCCCCCTTCATTCCTGCCTCTCTCCACCCCCTTCCCGCTGTTCCAGTGCTTCCTCCAGCACAAATTCCATGTCTGCTGCTGCAGCCCCTCTCTCTGGGAGCGATGGGTCACTGCCAGGTACCCCGAGTGGGAGAGGAGAACCTTCCCTTCCCGGCCTCCTTCCCCGTGCGGGGAATATGGAAGCTGTCACACACTTCCTCTCCTGCCCAATGATGTGTAGGAGCATAATATATCCCTTTTAGTGGGCTCACAGCCAGGCAGAGCAAGGAGAGAAGCAAAGGAACAGCCTCCTTCCTCCTCACGCAGAATATCCAGAAATATTCCCTTTCGTCACCCCCATCCCGGCTGGGGTTTTGAGGAGCCCTCTGGAAAAGCTTAGGCTGTGCCTCTGGGGACAAAGCCTGTGCAGACACGGGGACAGCACTGTGCAGTGACACAGGGACAGCGCTGTGCAGTGACACAGGGACAACACTCTGCAGTGACACAGGGACAGCACTGTGCAGTGACACAGGGACAGCACTGTGCAGTGACACAGGGATGTGCTGTGCAGTGACACAGGGTTGTGCTGTGCAGTGACACAGGGACAGCACTGTGCAGTGACACAGGGACAGCACTGTGCAGTGACACAGGGTTGTGCTGTGCAGTGACACAGGGATGTGCTGTGCAGTGACACAGGGACAGCACTCTGCAGTGACACAGGGACAGCACTGTGCAGTGACACGGGGACAGCACTGTGCAGTGACACAGGGACAGCACTGTGCAGTGACATGGGGACAGCACTGTGCAGTGACACAGGGATGTGCTGTGCAGTGACACAGGGATAGCACTCTGCAGTGACACAGGGACAGCACTGTGCAGTGACACAGGGATAGCACTCTGCAGTGACACAGGGACAGCACTGCGCAGTGACACAGGGACAGCACTGTGCAGTGACACAGGGATAGCACTGTGCAGTGACACAGGGATAACACTGTGCAGTGACACAGGGATGTGCTGTGCAGTGACACAGGGACAGCACTGTGCAGTGACACAGGGATGTGCTGTGAGGCTGCAGGAGCTGCCTCCAGGCACAGGGACGGGCTGGAAAACTCAGCGCTGCATTTCCAGCCCAACCCGTGCCACTCTGTGCTGAATTGAGGTTGCATCCCAGGACTAGCACAGCCAAACTCTCCAAAAAACAGCTCACAGGGTTTGCTTTGCCAGGCCCTCAGCTGGGAGGGGAGGAGGGGACAGCTGAAAACCCAGTCAGAATGAGGGCCAGAAGCATCGTGATGTGCACAAGGGTTTGTACGTGCTTTATACCCATCCATATCATTTTCTCTGTTGTTTTTCTTTGAGTGTGATTAAACTTTTAACTTCTGGAGGTAAAATGTCATTCCTGGCAGGGCTCTGAGGTATCCAAAGAGCAGGGGAGTTGTTGGGGTTTGTGGGCAGGGGCAGTCTTTGGTACCCAGGCTGTGGAAGAGCAGGGTACACATGTGATGACAAAGAAAATTCCACCCCATTCACACCCTGCACTGCTGATCTATTTGTTGTCCTCTTTCTGGGGATGTCTGTGGCAGAGCCTCAGGTGTTGCTCGGGAAGGGGTGGCAGGCCTTGCCAAAGGAGCACCTGCTTTTGGGGACAGCACTGGGTGTCTGTGTCCTAACAGAGCAAAGTTCTGGAAGTGCCTGAAATTCCAAAGTTCTGGAAGTGCAGGAAATCCTCCCGGGACAGGGAGGGGATCACAGCCCCCTGTCCCTGAAATCCACCCTCACTGGGCAGAGCAAAGCAGCCCCAGGATGGTCCAACCACAGCCCCTCAGATGAGAGTGTTCCTTTAACACCACAGTCTCAGAGTTGCAGTGGCTGACAAAGTAACCCAGATATAATTTTCCTTTGTGTCAGTTCTAGCCACTAAAATTAGTATTAAGAGACACAGAAAGCTCAGTGGAGTTTTCCCAGTTTATCCTGCGGCTAATCTTTTTATATCTCTCTTTTTTTTTTTTTTTTTCCTTCTTTAAAATCAGGGGGAGGGGAAGCCCTTTCATTCCCTGCAGCTGGCATGTCTAAACTCCTAACATATGTGCTTCTTATCCAACATACAGTAGCTTAGGACTTCTCAAAAACACAGAACCCCTGAATCCAATAAAATTGCAAATTTCACTGTATTTCACAATATCCTAAATAAACATGAACAGCGTGCATTTCTCTTTCTGGCATCAAATATTAATCTGTCCGTGGTCGGAAATGTGCTTTCCATCTTGTGTGCGCTCACATTGGGTAAACACTTGGGAGATTGCTATTCCAGACCTTTCATTCTCTCCTAGAGTCAAGAGCATGACAAATTTTTCTCCTAATTACACCTGCCACTGTTTGCCTTCTAATACTGTAAATCCTCCATCACATAGTTTTTCAGATTCAGGATTAGGTTCCTTCTCTGTCATACAAATGATTGGAGGTGCAGTGTGCAGTTAGCAATGCACATTAGGAATGTTTAGGGTGGGTTGTCTCTTTTTCCTAAGTGAGGAATGTGCGTGAACAGAACACGTTTAGTGTGTGGTGTGGAAGCTCTGGGTTGGTTTTTCTGGATCTTTGGAAGCAGCAGAGCCCCCTCCCTCTGTCTGAGAGCACAGCCCTGTGCTTGGCTCTGCTTGCCACTTTATTTGGCTTTGGTTGATACTGGAAATGACATTATTCCCCTGGTCTCCAAGAGGTGCCTGGTGTCTCTCTGGCTGCAGGGAGGAGGTTTAGGAGAAGGATGTCAGCAAACAGAAATGAAGGAGACCTGGATGTGGCAGAGGGTCCTGCTCTGCCCAGTGCTCCTGGGGCACAATGGGCCCTCCATGAGCCCTGGCAGTGCCCAAGGCCAGGCTGGACAGGGCTTGGAGCAGCCTGGGACAGTGGAAGGGGTCCCTGCCCATGGCAGGGGATGGGACTGGATGAGCTTTAAGGTCCCTTCCAACCCCAGGCATTCTGGGATCCTGTGAAGTGCAGGGATGTGTTTCTGGAGGCCGTGCTCCAGGGATGTGTTTCTGGAGGCCTGTGAAGTGCAGGGATGTGTTTCTGGGGGCCTGTGAAGTACAGGGATGTGTTTCTGGAGGCCATGCTGTGTTTGCTTCCTTTGCTGCCGGCTGTGAAAGTGAAAGCAGCCAAGGGCAGGCGGTGGGAATGTGAGGAGGCAGAGAGCAGCGTCTAACAGGAGCCCCAGGCTGCCCTTCCCTGGGTCTCCCCTCCACTTTGCAGGTGGCAGAGGGATGGGGGCAGCAGCGCCTGCTGGATTTCTCCTGCTCTGGCTTTATGTTTAAGTGAAAGCCTCTTGGGCAAAGAGGCCGTTTCGCTTTGCTGCTGCAAATCCTCCATTAACGCCTTGCAGCAGGGGGGCCCAGAAATTGGGCCAGCTCGGAGCTAATCGAGAGTTAATACACAAATGATGAGCCGGGAGAGACACGGGTGAAGGACACGCAGTGAGCAAGGACAGCAGCAGAGGTGGCCACGGTGTCTGTGTGCCTGAGCTCCAGCTGGGCCTGAAAAGGGTTTGCACGGGACCTTGGGTGTCCCAAACGCCGCGTGTGCGTGACACAGCGTGACCCGGGGACAGGGGACAGGGTGGCACTCAGGGCTCCTGCCCCGAGGGTGGATGGCAGCAGTGTTTCAGAGTGCAGCCCCAGAGGTCAGGCTGCTGCTGCTGTGGCAGCACAGGACAGCTTGCAGGATTTTTGGGGGTGTGGGAGCCTCGCTGTGCCGGTGCTTGGGGTTCCAGCGTGGGGAATAAATCGAGGGCTGGAGCCTGGAGAGAGGGAGTGAGGCGTTTCCTCTGATCCCCAGGTAAATCAGCTGAGCTCCTTGTGGATGGATGGATGGAGCAGGAACCTCTCCCTTCCTGCCTCTCAGCACTTGTTTAGCCAACTGCCAAAGAGGCAGTAACTCCTTCCTTCCTAGCAGGCTTCCAAAAGTTACGTATTTTTTATTGGCAGCCTGGGAAGAAGGGAAGGATTTGGTTCATTAGAAACAGTCTCGATTTTCAAAATGTAAGTGATAAAATTGCCCTCTGCCTGATCCATTTCACAAGACTTTTTTTGGCTATTTTGAATTCTCTTTTTCTTTGAGAACTGGGAAGATTGAGTAAATTAACTTTACTTTGTTTGAAAAATTCTTGCTCGCAGGAAAAGCTAAAAATATTATATTAACCCCAGTCTTTCTTCTGGCTGTATCCCTTCAGGACAGCCCCTTGAGGGCAGCCTGTGGAATGAGCACCTCCAGTTGGGATGGGACACTCAGTGCACAGCATTTAGGACACATATACTGGATTATTCCTGCACCCCAGTAGTACAATTAAACCTGCATTTCAAGATTCCAAAGTGGCAGCTTTGCTGCCGGAGTGATCCCGGGGCGGATCACTCCTGTTGTAAAGCTGCCACAACCTCAGGCCCACTGCTGGAGAAGTGCCCGTGCTGCTGCAAAGTCCACCCTGCTCTGCTCGGGATTTCTCCGGGCTCTTCAGGGGCGAGCAGCAGCCGGTGCCACCACGGTGCCATTTGTGCCCCATTCCCAGGGGCGGAAGGGGCCGGGTGCAGGCCAGGCGGGCACAGCCCCGCTGATTTACAGCGGCCGGCAGGGCTGTGCCTGTGACCCGCTTGTGACCCCAGCAGAGAGCAAGGCGGGCAGCGTTCGGGTGAAACACAAACAAAAGGTTAAATGCTCCAGTTCCCTGCTTAGGCAGAGCCAATCGTTCTGAAGAGTCTGTGTCCCCCCTTTAATTGGTTCTTTATTTCATGCAATATTTCTTTCTCCTCCTTGCGCGCGCTCTCTCCCTCTCCCCTGCACTTGTCCACGCAAAGTCGCCCACTCGCCCTCCTTAAAACATCTTAATAGCAGCCACTTGAACGCCGAGCTCTCCCAGCCTCTTTACCGGGGGCCGGATAACGTCTCCATCACACGTGGCGCGTTTAATGAGTTAAATCTCTCAAGGCTTCCAAGGCTGCTGCCCTATTTTTCCGTGGGTGGAGAACGCGGCGCCTGGCACGGGGCTCTGCTTTGGCAGCGCGGGGACAGCCGAGGCGTCTGTGCCTCCTCCCAGCGCCTTCGCTCGGCTCCTGGAACGCCGGCGAGTCACGGACAATATGTTGCAGATCAGCAGCGCAGGGAGCGTGTGCGCCAGGGAGCCGGAGCATCCCTCGCTTTTGTCTCCTGCCCGCAGCGGGGAGAGGAGAAGCAGAGCGGCAGGCACCTCCCAGCCCGCCTGCTGCCCCCTCTGCTCTTGCGCTTCCCCGGCAGGAGGAATCCAAACCCCATCAAATCTGGCTGTTGAAAAGCTTCCAGAAAAAAAGTTACCTTCTCACTGTGCCTACTCTTGCATCATCACCCCGCTGTGGGTGTTTTGAAAGCACGTAGGGTAAAGGTAAAATGGAAGTGTTCAAGGTTTGTCCTGGCAAAGAGGGATGCCAGAAATCCCGAGGCAGATGGCTCAGCTCCCAGCCCTGTGGCTAACCCTAGGAAAGGGTTAAAACAACCAGCGTTTAACTCGGCAGACACAGCTCTGCGTGTCACACATCCCTCCTTCCAGCTGATCAACTGGCTCCCAGGCAGGTTGGTGACATGCCCGAGATCAGACAGGGAATTTGAGGGGTTTATGCTAAACAGCACCAGCTGTGCTGATCCAAACTGGCTCTGTGTGACCAAACTTCCCCCGTTCTGCAGGGCTGGGAAAGCAAAGCAGAAGGAAAAGCCAGGTGTCCTCCCTTGGAGTGGTGTTGGCTGCTCCCGCTGATGAATGAGCACGGGACATAAACGTTGAACTTTGATTAATTCCCAGTGTCCAAAGCCCGCTAGAACTTGGCCATTTGGCCTCATTGAAGGCGGCACTCAGATGTCACCGTGACAGGAAAAGCAGAAACCACCTCCAGCAGCAGCAGTGGCTGTAAAACACCGGGAGGAGGAAGTGACAGCTCCGAGTCCTCTGGCTCCCCATCCCTACAGGGCCGTGAACGGCTCCGCTCCCCGTTACAGCAGCAAAGCCCTGATGAGCTGAACCAGATGAACTGAGGCACTCCATAAAATGTGTTTGCCTTCATTTTAGCCCCCAAATTGGAGCTTATGAAGATCAACTCCAATTTGGAGTTGTTGAAGATAAATAGAAGCTGCTGCAATAACTCCAAACTGGTTTAGAAAACTGTAGATCCCTATCCCAGCAAGGGTGGGTTTCTCACCTCGGAGCACTTCTGTTTTCCTTGGGATTGTTTATGGTTTCAGGCTCAGGTTTGACCTGAAGCATTGGCAATGCTAATGGCATTTCAAAGGAGCATCGTGGATTTATGATGCTGTCATTTCATCCAGAGGTTTCCAAATGCCGGATCAGACATTAATTTCTGTTATTTGCTGGTGAGCAGGTCAGTGGGAACGTGCTGAGAGCCAGGGAGGGGATGTCCAGGCTGCTGTGCAGGTGCTGCCTTGGCCCATCCTGCCAGCATGCTCAGATACTGAATTTGGTACAGAGGGGCCCTACACACTTTACTCCCTGTCCTACACCAAGCTCCAGAAACCAACACTGAATCAAACACGAGAGGGGCAGATCTCAGTCTCCTCCCAGTTTGTCCCCTTTTCAAACCATCTGACAATGCCCTGGTTGAAGTGAGGAGTTGGATTTGCCTGCTCAAAGCTGAGGGTTCCCACCTTCCCCAGCACAGAGCCATTGCAATTCCCCAGATGAATATTCGAGATAGGTGCACGTATGTACAGAGCTTTTCAGAATATTGTAATTATATTTATCTTCCTGCTCTTGCTTGTAATTTTTATTTTTTTTCTGGTGGTGGAAGATTAAAGCCGGTGTTTTATGATCCAGGCTGCTCCTCTCCATCCCCTTGCAGCAAACTGGCAAGATGTTGTCACTTGTGTCACTCACATTTGTCAGTTTAAAGGTGTTGCCCTGCTTACAGCAGCAGTAGCCTTTCCCTGCAGTAAATCAACACCGAGGCATCACTGAGCTCCCTCCCAGGGACCCTTGGCCACTGCTTGGGCTCCAGCTGGTGCTGCAGAGCTTCTCCTGGAGCCTCAGCACCCTGGGCAGCCTCAGGAGCACCACACAAGTGGTTACTGGGTGCTGGGGTCCTTCTGGAGGAGAGGACGGGAAATAATTGCGCTTCTAAAATAAGCACTCGCTCGCCCGTTGGTGTTAATGAGTGAAAGGGATTTAATTAATTTGGTCCAGCAAGTGGGTCACCGGTTTCCTCAGCCAGAGAAAGGTGTCGTGGATGAGGAGCACAGCAGAGAGGGTGCTGCCCCTTAAATAGGCATTTCTGATTTTACACAGGGAGTTTGCTGGGCTTTTTGGTCGACTTTAGAACCCACTGAAGGCACTTGGCTGCTGCACCTTCCAAGGCATCAGATAAGAAGCTCAGTCAGTCCAATGTGGGGTGTCTGTCTGCCAGCCAGATTCTGCATCCCAAAGCACAGATTGTTTTAGTTTGTGGGAAAACAAAATCCCCCTCTTTAAGTAATAAACCACGTAAACAGAGTTAATGCAGCCACAACTGCTGCTTCCTGAGGATCCCGAGTGGAACCCAGGGACCAGGGATGCAGCTCCTGCCTCAGCTGAGATTTCTCACTCCTGCTCAGTGTTTCTGACTTGAGCTGGTTTGTATCCACCACCTTTTATTTAAACATAGGAGGGTTTTTAAAATTTAAATTAGATCTCGGAAAATAGATACCGTGCACCTTTGTGTTGGTAAGAAAAAGAAGTGGTGTCATTCATGTCAGATAATTGGTGGTTTTAGCTCTCTGCAGAATAAATTACAGCAGTCATATAATGGCCTTTCATCCAATCACTTCTCTACTCCAGATCTAGACTTGAAATGAGGTTTGTTGAAAACATCATTTCAGGGATTATTGACCACAGCAAAACCTTGTTGTACATGTTCTTTGTATGTATTGAAAATGCACAAGTTAAAAAGGTAATAGTTGGTGCTTTGCCAGTGAATTGGAAGCTGCTCCCTGGGATCAGCAGGAGGGACAGGCTCTGCTGAGGGGGACACACATCCAGGCTCTCCTCTACCTGCAGAGCAAGGATGGGAGCTGGGGGCACTGGGAGCCACTGGGAAGGAGGCTGTGCCCCCCTTGGGATGGTTTGTGGGCTCAGAGGTGGGCTCTGCAAAGAGGACTTCACTGAGCCCCTTGGTCTGACCAGCAGCCAGACTGCTGGGGGTGTTTTGATGTCTTTGCCTTCTGAACCCCCATCCTCTGAGTGTTTAAATGCCCGTGGTTTAGGCAACAAAAGGGCAGCCTGGAAACGGTGAGGGAGTTGTACAGGTCACTTTTCAGGGCTTGATTGCCTTTTTTTATATCCTTACAGCCCCTGGTGCCTGCAATCCCTGTCCCCCCCTGCAGCCCCTCGGCAGTGCAGGAGTGCATTAGGATAATCTTCTCTCGGGTGCCAAGGAGTTCAAACCAATCTTTACGTGGGAAAAGGTTAAAAGACAATGTGGTCATAATCTACAAATACCAACTCAGGGAAGAGTAAGAGACAGTAAAAGACTCTAAAGCTGAACGAGAGAAAAAATAAAATATACAGCAAGGTTCTGTGGTTGGGAGCTGATGGCAGAGAAATTCAAATGAGAATTGAAGAGTGTGTTTTGACAGTCACAGTAATTAACCATTGGAGAAAATTGCCAGGGGATATGGTAGATGCTCAATCACTCACAAGTCTTATAAATACAGGCTGAATGTCTTTATAAAACAAAATGCCATTTATTGGGGGAAATGAGCAAAGTTGTGGATGAGCCACTGGAACTGAGCCTGGGAAATTGCTGGCTGTGAGGCCAGGCAGGATCAGCTCAGTGGATCTGGCAGTTAAATCCAGGGATCTGCTGGTGCAGGGGTCTGGATTTTGGGCAATACAGACCCTGGTGGTGCCTCGCACACTTTCAGTTCTTTCCTTTTTGCAGGAATTCAGGGACTTGCTGGTTCTGATGTGAACAAAGCCCTGGCTGAGGAATGTGATAGTTCCCACCAAAGCTGAGCTGGTCCTGCTTATAGAGTCAGATAATTGATCATTTTCTTGTCTAAGGATCAAGGTACCTGAAATCTGGTCTGCTGTAGGATGCTCTGAAAGGATAAATTCCTGAAAAATAGTCTTTTCCTTTTGTATTATTTGCTCCATTTTCCCACTTATTTCAATCTCATCCATAACCTGACAGCCCAGGTGATGCTTCTGGAGCAGTGGCCGTTCTCTAAAGCAAGCCAGGGGCTTTGGATTGCTCAGGGATGATGGAACCGAGCTTTGGCAGGCTCCTGAGCAGCTCGGGAAGCTGCAGCTCCTCCTGTTTCTCTCATTGTTCGACTTCCCGGGCTCGGGAAAGTTCCCTGAGCTCCCGCCCGAGCCCGAGAGGGAAGAGCCTGCCCAGACGCTCCCCATCATTTATTTCAATCTCCCCCTCTGACAATTTTGTGATGGGCTGTGGAAGGGGAGGGGACACCTCGTGCCTGTCTCTGTGCCGGGGAAAGGCTTTTCTCTCCTCCTCGTTTTCCTTTCCACCAAACCCCCCCACCCCCGAGTGCTGCCGATGCTGCTCCGAACGAATCCCGGCTCCTCTTAGATCCCTGCGAGCGCCGCCGCTCCCGTGCGTGTTTCAGCACTCGATTGCTGTCTTTCCTGTGGCTGCTGCTGCTCCTGCAGCTAACGGCTCCTTTGCCTCTCGTCTGCCAAGCCACCGTGGCTGCCTCCCATTTCCCTCCTGCTGCAGCCTTCAGCTGTTTGGAATTTGCTTCCAAAATGCACCGAGCGGGGTTTTTTTTGTTTTTGTTTTTGTTTTTTTTATATATAAATCTCCAGATGGATACTCGCTGTTCCCAGTTTGGTGGTTTCTTTTTTCTTTAAAGCTGTATCGTTTGGGGAGAGCAGCTTGTGGCTCCGAAGGAAATAATAGAGACAGGGTGAAAAAAAAAAATAATAATCCCTATCTTTGCTTCTGGGTGGAGTTCACACTCAGCAAATCAGGGATAAAATCGCTGCACTCAGAATTGCAAAAATTCTCCAGAAACAGAAAATGTTCTTGTTTTTTCTCCTTGGTTTGTAGTGTGTGGATCTGTGGCAAGATGTATGGCAGAATGTCTGTAAGATGTAAGTCTGAAACAACTATTCCCCATATTCCTGTTGAGAATCAAAGGGACTTCTGAGATATCTACAGGCAGAAAAAAAAGCAGTGAAACAGTGAAAGTCTGGGAATTACCAAAAACCCAGCTGTGCAGGTTAACCCTTGTGACTGTGGCATGGTCCAAAGCTTTGCCTGGATGGAAATGCTGCAGTTTATTGAGCAAGGGAAGGAGCGAGTGCTTTGTTGGGAGGGAGCCCCAGTGACAGGCCCCAGCTGCTGGTGTGTCTGTGGACATGGAAGGGGAAAATGCCCCTTCAGGAACATCAGATATGGTCCTTTTGCAAAATCATATTGGGTTCAGAGGTTTAAAAAGGCCTAAAGGTAGTTTGGGGAGGTGTGAAGAGTTCTGGGGTGTTGCTGGCACCCAGCTGGGAGGGCTCCAAGCCAGAGCAAAGCTACAAACCCTGCAAAGAGGGATGGGGTTGAGAGGAAACCTTGACCTTTTCTGAGGCTTCCAGGTGCTGCTCTGGCTGCAGGCTGGTCTTGCTGTGGACTTCATTAGTGAAAAGGAAAACGTCTTCATCCTGCCCGGCGCTCCCGGGGGAGCCGGGTTAATAGGAACCCAAGCACGGGACTTTGTCGAGTCCGGAGAAACAAACCGCGATTTGATTGTTCCCTCCACGAGGAGATCAGGGCACAGATAGGGTCCAGCTGTCCAGCCATCTAGGAGACTAATTAGTCCAATTAATTAAGAAGTTGCTCCGTGTTTCCCCAGTGTCACACGGGGCTCCGAGAGAGAGAGAATGACAAGGGTGTAGAGAGCGAGAGGTCATGGGGAAAGCTTAATGTCTGTTGGGGTAGATACACAGTAATTAAGTGACAATAGACAGGAACTTTGCTGCTAGAAGAGTGCTAATTAAAACCTGTAGGGTCCTGTTCTCCCTCCGGGGATGCAGCATGTGCCCCTACATCCCACTGGCCTAAAGGGAACCTGCTTTTAGGAACAATTTATTCCATTGGGGCAACAACAAGTCTTTTAGTCCATGGCTCTTGCCCAGGGGCAATTTCATACATGGTGGATGTGCCCAGGATCTCAGGAGGCTTCTTAGCCCTCAGGAACACCTGTAGGGAAGTGGAGTTAGGACCATTTTAGGGGTGGGAAGATGAGGCCTGAGCAGGGCTCCTCCCCAGCCAGGGATTCAGGAGGTGCTGTCCTTCAGCCAGGAGTGGCAGATTGACTGGGGACCTGCTCAGTGAGGCTTTCTGTGGGGAGCTGACTTGTGCTATTGGTTTCTGTCCATAACTCTGTATCCTGGGCTCTTCTTACGGCCCAGGAAGATCCTTTCCTCCCCAAGGTGTTGGGTTGGAGGCACCCCAAGGCCATGGGCAGGCTGGCAGCCAAGAGGACACCCAGTGACACCGAGCAGGGTACTCGCTTTTCCTCTGCCCGTGCTCTCCATTCTTCACACCCACAGCAGGGAGATCCATCCTGGCTGAAACCTAAGCAACAAATGTTAACATTTCATTTTAAAACCTAAGCCAATCCACTTTATAATCCAGACACGGCGTCCTGAGTGAGCATTGCTGTTGGATAATCACACAGTGGTGTGGCCTTTTGCCCCCGTGCCTCGCACAACACACCCGAGGCATGAGATTAGGCTCCAATAATAACACACCCCGTTGTGCCTTTTTGCTCAATTGATAAACCTGCTGTATTAGGAGATATTGTCATAAAACTGAATGGCACCCTGTAAACCTGAATCACTCTCTCTTCCATGTAGCCAGGGAATTAGATGTTCCAGCTCCTGTCTTGGCTTTATTTCATGTCCCCAATATGCAAGAGACTATATAAGCTGCTGCTTTATTGTTTTTAAAACACTATGAGCAACGCTGGTGCTGTATAAATATCTATTTTATATACTTTGATTCCTGTCTCACTCACTGCTGTGGAACCACGCAGGTCGTTTTTGGTTTAAATCTTGCCTGGGAAAGGAGAATTTCCCCCCCCCTTTTTTTTTTTTTTTTCTGCAGAGAGCACGTGAGGGGAGACACTGCTGCTGTACGTTGAGCTGAGGGTTTCCTGTTGCCATTCCAGGTTGTAAATGTACAAGAGGCACGTTGCCAGAGGCACTGTCCGTGCGAGATGCAGCTTTCAGCCCTCTCCCGTTCTCGCTGCTTGAGCTGCATTTCCATAAACAGAGCAGAGAAAGCCCGGGGATGCAGAGAACGCTGAGCCTGGGGCGGGGTGATGTTTTGGGAAGGTGGCAAACCAGAAATCGGCTGGTTCTGCACTAGAAATGCATTTCCCAGCCCTCCATCCCTCCATCCCTCCATCCCTCCATCCCTGCATCCCTCCATCCCTGCATCCCTCCATCCCTCCATCCCTGCATCCCTCCATCCCTCCCCACCTTGTGAATTCCCCTCCCGCTCAGGACTGGCGTACCGAGCCGCGCTCGGGAGCGGCGGGATCTCGGGAATCCGGCGGATTTCCACAGCACAGCCGCGGCTCCGGGGCACGGGATTAACAAAGCGGCAGCCGCGGGGGCCGCCCGGGGCTCCCGGCGGGAGGACGCGGCTCCGCCGGCACCGCAGAGCTGCGGCCACTTCTCCCCCGGTCCGGCCCTCCCCGGGCTGCGGATTAACCAGGAAGTGATACAAAAGGCACATATGCTCCTGTGTCCAGTCCTGTCTATTCATATGTGTGTTACTTAGCCTAATAAGGATTAGACTTAATGAATTGGAAGGAGTTAACAATATAAAGAGGCAATAGAAAAAGGCCTAAGTAGTCGTAATTCCATTTCATGTAGCTTTGGTGTTGCTTTGCTTTCAGCGAATAGGTGTAATCCTCTTTGAAATCAAAGGTGGTACAAAGTATGAATTTAAATTTGACATTTACAGCTCCTGTAAGATTTAGTATTCCAGAAAGGTTTGCTCTTCAAGAGGAAAAAAAAAACAAAAAACCCCATGCCATCTGCTCTCCAGGACCATCCCTCCACAGCTCCCGCACAAAAGTTTCATGGCAGTGGGGCTGCTCCAGCAGCAGAAGTGCTGAGACCTGGGGATGGGCAGCAGCTGCAGTTACACCTCTACCCTTTGCTCCGAGGATGGATTTGGGCTGATTTGGTTTAATTCCATTAGTTTGCAAGATGGTGATTGTTGTGGACTGCTGTGTGGGCAGTGGGAGCTGCAAGCCTGACCTGTGATCCCCACCTTTCATCCATGCCCGCCTTCCATCCATCCATTCCCACCTTCCATCCATCTCCACCTTCCCTCCATCTCCACCTTCTATCCATCCATTCCCACCTTCCCTCCATCTCCACCTTCCCTCCATGCCCATCTTCCATTCACCCCCACCTTCCATCCGTCTCCACCATCCATCCATCCATCCATCTTCCCTCCACCCCACTTTCCTCTCTGGCCACTTGCACAGGTGATTTTTCTTGCTCTCTGAGCACTTTTTAAAGCCCATCTGCTGTTTGGACCTTGCAATGCTTTTGCTGTGTGTTCATCCTCATACCCATTGGGTTTCTTACACCTCTGGGAGCATCATCCCTGGGGAAAGCCCAACATGGCATGGTGGTGGTTGGGAAATAGGAAAGCAAAGTGGGGGAAGTTGGAGTGTTTGAAGTGGCAGAAATCAATGGGCTGGGGGTGCAGCCTCGCTCCTCCTGCTCCCCCTGTACAGTGTGTGCATCAAAGCTGTCCTCCAAGATATTTTTTCCTGGCTCCTGAAAGCAGACAGGCTCTGCGTGGAGGTGTCATTTGCTGCCTGTCCCTTATGTCATTGATTTTTAAGTCGTTAATTAACGCTAGGTGTCAGCCTGGAAGATGAATTCTGGCCCTACTCTCCCTTCTCTTTTGTTTTTTGGATTGTAAATGTTATAGATCGACCATGATGGAGGGATGAGGGGTCAAAGGACATGAGAGCATCTCTGCATATGTGCACACAGTCCTCCCGAACTGCCCATCTGTATCACTCAATAGATGGGGACGGGTGGCGGGGGGGGACATCCCTTTTGTGCCTGTGTCACTTCAGATAGAGACATAGCAGCTCGGGATGGATGGTGTGCCCTGGCTGCGTGCACATGCGCTGCAGGGGAATGTCCTCGCTGCCCAGCTGGGCCACCTTTGGGCTTGGGCTTGGCTTCTCCTCCCTCAGGGGAGGGAGCAGGGAGGAGGCAAAGTTAAACACTTGCACAGCCCCTGGCCACGATGCTGAGGGTAAGAGCAGCAAAGCACCCAGGTTGTGTGGCAGGAGCTGTGTGGAGGGCAGGAGGGCATTCCAAAGGGTTAAGGTTACTGCGGGATTTGGGGATTTGTGAAACCTGACCCACTCCCAAAGCCCCAAAATAAGGTGTCCTTTCAAAGTCTCTTTAGAGACCCGAAGGGTAAATGTTATCTTTACTGGGGGTTGCCAGTGGTGTTCCCTGGTGTCATGGTCTTTCCTTTCTGCTGTATTTTGCTCTCTGGCCGTGGAGGAGAGCTGCATTGTCCCCTTTTGCCTCCTTCCCACCTCCCTCAGCTCAAGTTCACCGCCTGCTCCCTTCTTCCTCCGGCCTCTCCGCTAAACATCTCCCCTTGGAAGTAACACAAACAGGAGGGCTGAGTGGGAGGAGAAGCCGTGCTGCCCTGTGGAAGTTTGGGATGTTTGACTTTCTGGGGACTGTTGATTGACTGATTGATGATGCTGTAAAAAAAAAAAACAACCCCACAACCCCAGGAGCGTAAATTGCAGATGAGCTTTGGGAGGAGGCGGCGCTGAATTTTCCCACACACGGATCCAACCCGGGCTGAGCTTGTTTTCCACCTCGGAAGCTGATGCAGCCACACAGACTCTGCTAATCCACTGTCCCCTCACTGTACTGTAAATCAATGGCAGGTCACTGGTGCAGTGTCTCCGTGCTCTGGGGTTAAGAGCGGGCTCAGCCCCGGGGCTCCAGGTCACTGCGGCCTCGCAGCCTCCGGGGGGACGCGGCCCGGGCTGGGATTTGGGGCTAAGCTTTTATGAAGTGGGAGAATAATATCTGCCAGTGGTCAGGAGGGCTTTTGTGGGAGAGCTTTGGGTTGTGCAATTAATCATTAACTGCGTTTTGCTCCTTTTTTCCTCTTTCCAGAGGACATACGGAGCAGAGCTGAGGTCATGGAAAGTCCTGTGCCCAAGAGCCAGCTTTCAATGTCTCTCCTCCTCTGCTGCTTTGCAAACCTTAGAGTATTTCTATAGTTCTGATAATTTTTTCTCATCCTGCCTCACTTTTTCTCCTGAGAATATCTCATCTTCTACATATTTCCTCCTTTTCCATGTGTGTATCCGTGTGAAACAACACAGATGCACAGGAAAAATACAGAAAGTTCTTAAATTGCTGTTATGAAGTTCAGCTGGGGCTCCTGTCAGTCTATAAAGACCACTCAGGTCTTGCAGGAGGCTCCTGGGGGAATTTCTGAAATTTGGGAGCAGAGGGTTCAGGCAGGATTGGCAGATCTGGGCATGACAAAAATCCACACCCAAAGCAAATGTCTGACTTTGGTTCACCCCTAGAAAACACAAACCTGGCTGAACTCCTCAGTCCTGTGGACTTCTGTGTGAGCTCGTGGGTTTGGCTAAGAGCAGAAGGATCCCCCTTGGTGGCTAAGTTCAACCCCGTGTGTAAATCTCTGCAAAATCAGGTCTCTGCTGTCTGCCAGCCTTTGGGGACACTGATCTGAGCCCTGGGGGACCTGGCCTGTGTCAGCACCCCATGGCAAGTGCTGCATGGAGAGAGGATCTCCTGTAAAGCCAAGGAACAGAGAGCAGCAAGGGACACGTTACCTTAAATCAAACGTGAGCACACAGCCAGGCCCTGCTTCCAATAGGACACTGGCTCTGGAAAATTTACAGTATGCTTGGTTAAGGCAAGTCATTTTATTCCATAAGCAGCACTGCACCGTGGGGTTATTGCAGTGCTGCCAACAGAGGCTGTAAATATCCCTGGACAACAAAACTATTCATTAAAGAAATGTACCCTCAGCCGTCCAGCCTTAAGTTTGCTGACACTTAAATCCCCCTCTCTAATGGTGCTGGTTATTGAGGCTGACTGCAGCCACAGCCCTGCAGCTCCTGCTGGACACGGGGATGGGGATGATCTGTGGCCATGTGTTACCTGCTCCTCAGCTGATCCCTCCCTTGCCTGTCCTCTCATTGTCCACAGCACGGTGTCCACATCATCCTCCTGCACCCCCAGCCCAGCATGGGGTTCATACTGAGCCCTCAGGGCAGATCTTTCAGCCAAATCTTTGCTGTTCTCCCCACTCAGAACACGCTGTTGTTGAAGTGACATCTTCATGCCGCTTATCTGATGGATCTGTTACCTGTCTCCCTGCACAGGGAAGGACCCAGAGGCTCCTTTCATCATTGCAATTGCAGAAATACAGCTTAGGCAAACCTCTAACAATGAACAACAGGGACAGGACCCAGGGAACGGCTGGAGCTGGGTCAGGGAGGGTCAGGCTGGAGATCTGGGAAAGGTTCTTCACCCTGAGGGTGCTGGGCAGTGCCCAGGCTCCCCAGGGATGGCAGAGCTCTGAGGCTCTCAGAGCTCCAGGAGCCTTTGGATGCACAGGCTGGGCTTGGAGCAACCTGGGATAGTGGAGGGTGTCCCTGCCCATGGCCGGGATGGAACTGGAGGTGCTGTTAAGGTCCCTTCCAACCCAAAGCACTCCATGATCCAATTATTGTATGATCTGAGGAGTCCTTTGCAATGTGTAAAGAAGTCCTCCCCACATAATTCCGCACTTTGTACCAGTTCCAGAGCAAACAAAGTTGTATAAATAATAATTAACAGTTACAAATGTGGAGATTTAAGGGAGACATGCAGGAGCAACACTTAAGGGACAGACAGGGCATCTTTCACGGGATGCGTTAACGAGGCAAAAATTGACTGCGCAGCGTTGTTCGGGGGGCGGGCGCGCCTTCCCCCAGCAAACGCCTTTCCCCATTTTTATCCTGGTTTGGAAACAGCTTCCTGCCCTTCCATATTGTGGCTCTTTTAAGCAAGTGCTGTGTTTAAAAAGGCCGTGTTAAACTGTGTTAAGTAATGTAAGCAAACAGCACATGTGCCGCGCGGCGATCCTGGCGGGGCCTGGGGTGCTTCGCATGCTGATTTGTGGCTCTGCCTCCGCTCCTGGCACCTGATCTTTCTTGCAAACGAGGCTATTTTGCCTCAAGGGTTCTCTACCGATTAAGTAATAAATAAATAAGGATGAAATGGGCCCAGCCTTGCCTAAAATAATTTTGGAGGTTAAAAAAGAGAAAGATGGAGGGGGTTGCTATTGATCTGAGCTTTTAAAACATCGCGGCTACTTTTCTGCATTAAACGGCGATAGGTTTGGGAGGTGAATGTGGAGGGAAAGAGTGAAAAATAACAACGGTGCATGAGATGGAGGGGTTTATTTGCTAGCAGGGATTGGTTTGTTTGTTTAGTTTTTTCCTTGGCTATTCCTTACTATCCACCATGTGCTTGCAGCACTGTAGCAGATTTCCCCGAACTTGGTTCCCTCTAATGAATGTTGCTTTTTAAATCGGGCTTGCAGAAGTTTATTTTTGGAAGCCCAGAAAGGAATCCAGCCCTAAATCCCTTTCTTCTTAAGCTCTCAGGTTCCAGGGTCTGGCAGGCCAGGCGCAGAGGTTTGTCTGATGTATTAAACCTGACACCCTCTTATCTAGCAGCCCTCAGATGGTCCCTGAGATGGCCCTCACTGATAAGCTGCTGGGGCTGGTGCCACTTTTCCTCCAGTTCCTGTGCCCTGGCACCTCTCACCCATGGCCGAGAGAGGTGGCTGAGCTGCCAGCAGCCCTTGCAGCTCTCCCACAGGTGCCTGATCCATGCAGGGGTGCTCAGGGAGGAGAGGGCTTTGGGCTGATCCTTTTTGTTGTGCCTCACCTGAGATGTGGGAGGTGTTGCTCTCTCTGCCAGAGGACAGGGGTAGATCAGAGACTGGGAAGAAACCCTTCCCTGTGAGGGTGGGGGCGCCCTGGCACGGAGAAGCTGGGGCTGCCCCATCCCTGGCAGTGTCCAAGGACAGGGTTTGGAGCAGCCTGGGATAGTGGGAGGTGTCCCTGCCCATGGCAGGGGGCTGGAACAAGACAAGGTTTAAGATCCCTTCCAACCCAACCCATTCTGTGATTCTGTCTCACACGAGAAGATGCTCAGGCACAGATGTTTTGCCCAAGGTGCTGCTTGGGCTCATCTCCACCCCTGTCGTCTCTGCCCCCCAGCTGTGAGAGCAGCTCAGCTTGAGCAGCAAACAACTGCAAAGCTCTGGCAGTGTTGGCTGTGATCTGTGTTTGAAAAATAAAAGGAAAATGAACTCTATAATATTTTATAGCTTCTGCCATGGTAGTGTCACACCCCACTGTAGCAACCGCAGTGCTCAGCTTGACGTGAAGGGTAAGCCAAGGGCAGGCAAAAAAAAAAAAAAATAATCCTTGTTTTTTAATATTATTAAACTTCAAGTATTCCAAGTTGCTACAAATAATAAAGAGTAAATTTAAAAGGGACTGTGAAAAATGGGGCAATGAACATCTGTGCTATGTTGATTTATCTGGCAAAAATAAGCAGAGGAGTGAAAGCAGGAGCAGGAGCAATTTCTCAGGCGCGTTGGGTTGGTGCAGGGACGTGTTTGCTGCATGGCAAAGAGCAGCGTGGGGCTGGGGTGAGAGGCCAGACCCCAGCCTCTGCTGCTGGAGCCTCTGATGTTAATCTTGGTGATGGGGAGGGAAATATTGACAGCAGGATGGTGCTCTCTGCCTTGAATGACAGGCCATATGTTTGTAAAATAGTCTGAAGTACTAAATAGAAAAGGCCTGGGCGAGTGGAGAGAGACGTATTTTCTCTTTACATGTAAAACTTCCAGCTCTTGGCAGGAGCCCAGCAACAATTAATCAGCAGGAGCCTTTTAGAAAGGCTCTTCCTAGGAAATAAGGGTACAGAAAAATCCTTTAAATTAAACATAATTTAAAACAAAGTAGTGTGTCAATAGGGGAAAAAAAAAAAAGAGAATGGACTTGCAATAAATACAGATTACTCGGTATAAATCCATCAGGCCTGATCCTGTCTGCGCCGCCGAGGCTTTCTTGGCATTGGATTTTTGGCAGGGATGAGCAGGATGGGGGATCCAGGGGTGCCCCAAAGGATTACAGGCAGTGAGGGGTGGGAGGGCCAGGAGCTCCCCAAACCCAGGAGCCCCTGGAAAGGAGCGGGGCTCTCACCATGCAGCAGTGAGCAGGAGAAATGCTGCTGGGAGGAGGGAGAGGAGGAGAAGGAGGAGATCGGATTTCTAAGCACCCTTGAAACCAAAGCTGCACTGTTTATAAACTTCCATAAATATTAATTGATATTTAATAAGGTAGGCAAACACAAGGGAAAGTATTGTTTTGGCCAACTCCTACACAGCGATCCCAGCCAAGCGTGAAAGAGTTTGTGTAACTTTCCTCAGGGGTTAAGAGCAGGTCACGGAAGGTCCTTTTTCCTGGCCGCTGTCCCAGCTTTTTAAGCTATGAGGGAGCTCAGGAGGCTCCTGGGAACTGAACCCAAATACCTGCTGGCTGCAGGGCGAAACTCCTGGGCTGCAGCGGGCAGAGCACGCGGGCATCGCCGCCCCGCAGCCGGCCCTGCCGCGGCTTTCCGGGGGGATTAGGCTGGGAAGGGGGTGACTGTTTTGTCAGATGGGCAGGCTGATGAGCTAATCAGGGCTGTTAATTGATATGCTTTCCCACATAACTTGACAGATCAAACAGGTGGTGAATGGCCCTCGCACTAATTCACGTCGGGCTGGCGTCCCGGATCTGGGCTGCGGCTCATGCAGATGAAATGACAGGGAAATGGGTCAATGTGCAGAAAGGGCAGGCCTGGCGCTGACCAGAGCTCCTCCATTCCCACCAACCCTCCTCTGGAACACAAGTCCCTTACACGGCTCCTTTATGTAATCCTCACCACCAAGGGGTGGAGCAAAATTCAAGGGACTGCGTTTCCTTCCCATGGTTTTCGGTGACTTACTGAGGTTTTGCTGCCAGCTCCAGAGAAAAGAATCATGAAAGTATTTAAATTTGATTTCTCATTCTCCTATCGTGCATGGGCTGATTCATGGATTTGCACTGAGACTTAGCAGAAAAATCAATGTCAAATAGAATGGAGGCTGATATTATAAAATTAAGATCTAAGATTTTCTGGCCGTAGAGCTACACTCGGAGTCAATCTGTTACAGGGACTTGCAGTGAGTTCATGGGGAAGTGGGGGCAGAAATGAGCCTCTTCTTGCCAGCTCCTCTTCCAGAAATGTGGGAATTCTTCCGACCTCGCTCCACACCTGGACTAGCACCCAACTCCTCCTTGCTGCTGGCGAGGCCCAGCTTCTGAAACCACCACCCATGGGATATTTCATTACTCCTGTCTGTGGGGAATAGCCAGTTCTGTAGAGAAATATCTCCTCTGACCCCACAGCTGGAATGCCAGGGCTCTATTCCATGACAAATCTCATTTTGGAGTCAATGGATGCAACATCTATTCTGGTTGTTCATGATTTTGGCTCATTCCTGTGATTTTTCTTCCTGGGAGGGAGGGAAGAAGCCCAGTGTATTGGTTGGCCAGATGGTGAAATGGCCTTTCAGAGTCATTCCTCAAGCACTGAACGCAGCCAGGGCCCTTCTCCCTGCAAACTGCAGGATAGTTGGAGTAGGGGGAAAAGCAGATCCATTGGAAGAATGTCACAGCTCCTGGGCATCGACAGAAAGTTGGGGGCTGTACAGAGTTTGGGGTGGAGTGATTTTCTGCCTGTCCTTTTTCTTTTCTATTTCCATTTCTTTGTTGTGGGGGGGGGAGAAGGAGTGATCTTGTCATTTAACCAGATGCACTTCCCAACCTGTACCTTGTTTGGAAAGCACATCCAAAACCCAGCTCTGACTGCAAAACACTGCTGCCAGTGCTTGAATTACAGACAAAGGCAGTTCTACAACAGCCTGTATCAGGTTCACCACTTTGAATTGCAACACCCCGCAGTGGAACTTTCACAAAATATTTTATCCATGTGTAAAACCAAATGAAACGAGCAGACCCCTGAAGAAAGCCCCGCGTTTGTCCCAGCGGAGTCTGCGGTGGAGCGGAGCGTTCCCCGCTCTGCCACGTGGGTTGTGTCCCCAGATTGACAGGGGTTACCTTTGATGGGAGGCAGATGGAAAAGGGAAATGTAGGGATTAATCCCTGTGTCCCAGATGATGCAGCAGCCTGAGCAGGTGGCGGGGAGGCCGAGCCCTTTCCATCTCTCATTGTGTCGCGGCGCCGGCCCAGCCTGCGGCAGGGCTGTTATGTGATATAATGGTGAGATGGGAACAGCCAGGGAACTTCTTCCTTTGTGTTCCAAAGGCCACAATGGCATCTTTATTTGATAAAGGAATTGGATTATGTCTAATCCCCGCTCTTGGAGGCGTTTTATTACTCAGAAAACACTTCCTTCAAAGCGCCTTGGCTGTCGCGAGCGGGGTGTAAAATACCGCTAGTGGGAGAGGAGATGCCAAGTTTTCCAGGGATGAGCAGAAATCCTCAGATCCTTTCTTGTGGGGCTGCGTTCAGATTTAAGGCATTTTTTGATTAAATTCAGAAATTGAAGCCAGGCTGGGCCTTTTAATGAGCATCTGATGAAGAGCCCAGAGCTGGAGCCACCCAGCCTGTTCACCGCGTGCTTAAATCAGTTTATTCTCCTATCCAGGATATTGTGCAGGAATTTAGATTCTTTCATAATGAATAATACATCCATGAAATGTGAGCCCTGTAAATTCAGGGAAACAAGCTGTCAAGTGACCCAAGGAGTAAAATTGAGGAGGTGAGTGCCATGAGCACAACACAGAGCACATTGTCTCGGGAACTTCCTTTGGCACCGGTGATGGGACACACTTGGCAGATCAAAATAAAAGCTCAAAGTGGGGAAGAGGAATGATGTGGCCAGAGAGCATTCAGTGGTTTGAATCATTTCTAGTGTCATGACAGCCTGTAAAGCAGGAGGTGAACTCTCCTGGACCTTGGAGGGCTGCTGTGGGCATTTTGGAGGAACACGGGTCATGCAGCTCCCAGTTTCACCAGAACAGGCTCAGCAAACTTCCTCAGAGCTGCAGGTCAGGTCCCTTTTTACTCCCCGCACTTTCCTATTCTTCGTATCCTCGCAGCAGAAGTGCTTCCAGGGTTTGTCTCATTTCAGTGGCCAAAGTTCCCAGGCCAAAATATCTGCTGAGTTTTTTGCTGGTGCAGATCAGCCACACTGGGAGGAGAATTCTCCCTCCCCTCAGGGAGCTCCAGCCTTTCAAACCAAGGTAATCCCTCCCTGGAGCCACCAAACCAAACCCTGTGACCTCAGCAGACATTTATCACCACCTGAGGGCTGGGCAAGGTTCACTGAACTTCAGGCAGGGCTGGGACTGGGTAGGAGCTGGGAGAAATTATCTGGTTTCATCGAGGGCTGGCACTGAGTTTGGAAGCTGCAATTTGCAAGTTCTCCCAGGCTCCAGGAGAAACTAAATGCTGCTTTTTCCAGAGGAGGCACAAAACTGGGACCGTGGTAGAGGTTTGAGGGGATTCATTTCATCAACTCTTCCTTAAATCAGTGTTTGCTTAGGGATTGTTCTATGCCAGCTTCTCCTTACTCATGGTGGCTTTAGGAAGGAAGGGGCTGGAGGTGTCCCTGCCCATGGCAGGGGACTGGAATGAGATGATCTTTAAGGTCCTTCCAACCCAAACCATTCCATGATCCAGTGAAGAAGGAGGGAGCTTCCCTCTCCCCAAGGTGACGCAGTGAATTGTCCCACCTCTCCAACCCCTGGACCCAAAAGCTTTTCCTTGCTCTCCCAGGCTCCCCCTGCCCACATGGGAGATGTGGAGCCTTCTCCTCACTGACCAGTGACCGAAAGCAGAGCTGCCTTTTATTCCAGAGTATTTCACTGCACAAGTGCTTTTGAAATAAGGAAAAATGGGGGGAAATTGCAGTGGGCTTAGCAGACAAAATTGAGCAGTTGGCTGTGGCAAGGCATACAGTACTTAAATGCAAGAGCTGATCTAATCGTTGTTCTCGAGGAAGCTTTTTGCTGCATTTTAGCACACAAAGCTTTTCGTTTTCTCTTTTGTGGCTTGAGCTGCTATTTAAGAAAGCAAAAATCAATAAGCCTTTCCAGCTTTCAATCTTTTGCCCCAAAAGGTGTTTTTTTGGGTAGTGTTTTGTCATTCATAAGCTGTGGCGACAAATCCTTGACATCATTCGTGGATAATATCGATCAGCTCTTCCGTTGCGCCAAAGGACAAATAGAAATCATTTATCTGTCTGGACTCCAAAACAGCAAAAGACAAAGGGCTCTGCCAGCCACCCATGACAATCAGCAGCTGAAGGTATTAGCAGGGGGTCAAGTTCAGAGGTCAGCGGTCAAACAGGTTGTCATCAGTTTCTCACAGGCAGCAGAGTGGAAAAAGCCAGCTGGGTTTTATTTGCCAAACCTTGGAGCCTGGTGGTGGTGGTGGGTGCTGGTGGCCCAGGGGTGCTGCCCAGGGTATGCTGTAGGTTTGGGTTAATTTCCTGTAAATTCAGGGTCTTAACTCCACCTTCCCTCTGGGGCTGAGGGCCAGGCCCAGGCAAACCATGAGAAGCTGCTGTTGCTGACGTTGCTCTCAGCAATCCCAGGATCCCTTTGTTTTGATGTTGTTACACGATTTTGTTCAATTCCCTGCACATCTTTTGGGATCAGCCTCTTCTTGGGCACAGGCTCCTAAACTTGCTGCTTCAAATGTGTCTTCCACGGAGGTCTTGGCAAAACCCAAGAGATTACTGAGCAAGCTGTTGTATCCCAACAGTGTTTCCTTGGATGTAGGGATAAGACTGAGGCGAAGCATCAGTTCTACCCATGTTCTTCTTCTCCACCATCAGTGCCACCAAATTAGAATTAACAAATATTAAAGATTAAATGGGATGCTGTATGTACTCAGTCCCAGAGGGAAGGTCTCCCTGGTCATATCTCCCTAAACCTGCCAGTGCTGTGCCTCACACATCCAAAATCTCCTCAAGTCTGCAGGGTCTGTATCAGCAGGAAAAGCACCTAAAGCAAACTCGCTGCCTCCACGGATTTATCTGCAATGCAAATAGACACCTAAAATCCCCCTTTCTCCAGCCTCATAAAAAACATGGGCTGCTCTGAGCTTTATGGGAAACCTCTGATCCATCATTCAGGCAGGACAGCACGGCTGCTACGGAAATCCCTGGGGGAGCCAGAGGGGAAGGGTCCAACCAGAGCTGCTCGTCTGATCCTTGGCTTTCCATAAACCCGGGCACTCAGGGCATCCATCAGTCAGTGGGGCGCTCCCAGAATTACTGCACTGAGGGGAAGAGGCCATGGCAGTAAATAAGGGTGGATAAAATACCAGCATGATCCCCATTTTCCCACATTCTGGACACTTTCAGGGGCTCTCTCCCCCTCTCCCATGTTCTTCAGCACAGTTATTCCCAGTGTTTTGATTTTCAGGGGGCTGGCAAACAGAGATCAGTGTTGTGTTTAAGCAGGAGTGCCTCCTCTCCGAGGTTGTGCTCACGCAGCATTGACACCTGGAGAGGAACTCGCTGCACACCCTCTCCCAGGAACATTTTATTTCAGCTGGGATGGGTTTCCTCCTGTTCACCAACAACTGGCTGAGGCAACACAGGCTTTCTTGCAAGAGCCAGCACTCTGAGCAGGCTCTCTCTCTGCATTTCACACAGATAGCTGGGGAAGTACTTGTGCAAACACAAATTCCCACTGGATAAATAAGCCGGATACGCGATGCCAGCAGCCGCAGAGTCCATGTGGTAAATGTGGCGCTTTGCTTAAATTTCTTCTGGCAGACGGAAATTCTGCCTTTTATTTTATTTTATTCTCCCAAGGACACTGCCAAGGTCACCACGAATCCTGATGCTCCAAAGAGTGTATCAGGGATACAAACCCATTTCACCAGGCTATTGTTGTATGTATCCTCCTGTGCATCCAACTTCATTTCCACTTCAATTTTATCAACCTTCCGCTGGAGACTCAAGGAGATAGGAAACAAGTACTGACACGAATTAGCCCGGAGATTGACTGATATAGCTCAGCCCAGGGAACCCTGGGTAAAACCTTCTCTGGGCTCTTTCTCTCTTGCTTTCTCTCTGCCTTTTTTATTTTTTTT
>VWYO01007408.1:723-23959 GCA_013400275.1 Rhadina sibilatrix
ACAAAATTATAATTAGGCAGGTGAGTTACATTCTCCATTCTCAGGGAAACTCCAGTTTCCCTGGTAGATACCTGTCTTTCCAAACCAAGACAGAAGAGCAGAAATCTCTTTTAGCCATCTGTCTTCTCTCTCTCTCCCTTGACTACTTATCTTGGGAAGAAAAGGCAGCTCTTTCCTGCTCTGGGGACAATGCCCCTAAAATTTACAAACAGCTGTCCCATTGCAACATTATACAGGATACCTCATATTGCACCAAGAAACTCTGGCTTTTCAACAGCTCATTAAAACACAGCTTTTAGGGTCAGAGCATGAAATTTTTGTTTATCCTCCAGGAGCATACAAACATGCACGTCAAGGGCATGACTCACACAGAAGGTTTGCCAAGCTCAGAAGAGATGCACTACTAAAGTGCACACAGTGCACAGCAGGATTGAAGCTGGCAGGATGGTGCCCTTCCTAGCACAGTCACGCAGGATCTGCCTGGGACAGTGGTCACAATGGTAGGGAGAAGCTTTGTTAACAGTCCCAGACAAGGCAAGGTGATTCATCTGCTGATGAGGGTCCATACAGGAGCTCCCTCACAGAGCTGTAGGAGATGGACACAGAGTTGGTGGCAAACCTACAATGTAGGTTCAACCTCCATGCAGGGAACAAGGACTAGATACAGGCTAACCTAAAATACAAAGATTTGGTTCCCATATCTGTGCTGAAACAGGGCTCTTGGGCGTGTGGGCAGGGCTGATGAGAAGCTGGGCAGAGCTAGTGGAGCCTGCTAATTCCCTCAGAGTCTGGACATCTTTTGACCCTACAGACTAACTAATGCACTTCTCTGGCCATATGCTGACCTATAAGGATTGGCTTTATATGTACACAACTACAGTTTCACTTGCTGCTACTAATGACACTCTTCCAGATGTGGAACGACCTCCAAAGGCAATCTTTTCTGACACAGAAAATTCTACTAAGAGTCACTGCAAAAATGTGAATATGTTGGTTTCCTGGGTGAGGATTTGCATCACCCAGTCCTTCTATTGGATAAAATTTGACTGAGACAGCTTAAAATCTTTGATTTCCCAATTTACTAGAAAATTTGTCACAGTCAGTAACTAAGGCATCCTGTTAAATTTTAATCTGTCCTTTGTATTTTTCACTCTTGTACATTTTTACCACTATACCTCACCTTAAAATGTAGGTTCCTTTTATCTAGGAAGATAACTGTGAAAAACTGGGGAATCACTAATAGTTTTGTTTCTCCTTTATGTAATGGTAAACCCTGTTTAATTCTCACTTTAAGCTAGAAATACAGTATTTCTTCAATGTAGTCTTAAAAATATTTTATGTATTATGGTACAAACAAATCTATGTTCCTCAAAACTTGTTCTAAACTGCATTTAAAAAGCTTAGATAAACAAATAGTGTTCTAAAGAAGTTATTCTAGAAACATATAGAAATTAAAGTCCTTGTTTTATGAACTATTTTATAAAAGACAGATAATTTTCTCTTATATCCTTAAGGGCTTTCTGCCAAGGTTGAAAAGGTTTTGTATTGGTTAAAAAATGTGGGTTCAAAACAATACCCGAAAGAGATGGGGCCTCTGCAGTGTTGTCACAGCACTGTGTCTCATGGCAATGAGCACACTGGAGGTGACCAGCTGCTCCTCTGGAGCTGAATATTGCCTGGAGAGGGACAGAGCAGCCACCAAGGCAGGAGGGAACAGCAGGGGCCTGGACTCAAGGTGGAATTATGTGTCACATGGCCTAAAGGGCAAAACTGATAGATGTGCAAAGAGTCCCTAGTAGCTTCAGACTAATTAATCACACAAGCTCAGATCATATCCTGACTCTCTTCAACTGTGCCAGGAGGTACAGAAGATTTCAGTCCAGCCTACATTTAAGCATTTCTGAAGAGTGCACTCATCCCATACTGTTAATTTCGATTTTTTTTAGATTTTGGATTGCTGCTTTATTAAACCCCATACTTTGCAGGATCCAAAATAGGAACCTCACATGAGCAGAGTACATAGTTAACATCCTGAACAGCAACAAAATCCAAAATACAATCAGCCTTGCATAATTAAGACAGAAATTTATAGATTACCATTATTTTCTATTTACATCTCTGTGGAACACACTCAGCTGCCGTATTTTATTCTACACATTCAAAACAATTAATAATGCTTTCCTTTGCCTTACCCTGCTATACAAAACACATTTTCTTCTATCCTGCATTGGGTACATGGAGTAAATCACACCAGACTGTCAGAAGACAAGTTTATGTTCTTGTTCTGTAACATGACAGGTTGCCTAAGCATATTTAGAGGTGCTAGATAATTTTCATTTTCCAGGCCTCCAGCCTCCCTTTGATCTCCATATATCATTTTCCAATTCCTTTCAATTCTATTCCCATGTGCATGGATGCAGCTATGCAACAACAGAGGTTATTTGTAATTAACCCTGATTTGAAGACACAACCTTCTTGCCAAGCACCAGCCCTAGAACAGAGCCTTCTCCACCTTTCCTGTTGTGTAGTTAATTGCCACTGGGGCCATGGTATTCCCCGTGAAGTGTGTGCAAGCAGCTCAGAGCACGGGTGACAATGAGGACCTGCATATGCAGGGGCTGATTACACCAAAATTACAGCTTATTTAACAGCATGATTCATCCAGATACTTAACCACAGGTTTAAAAATAAATATACACTCTTTGCATTTGAAGTTAGTGAGACAGAAATGCATCTTATTGAACAAAGCATGTGTCTGACAAACTCTATAATAAGTCAAGGCTTTCTACCACCAAGTCTTAAATAACTAAATTCAGTCACATTTCTATTCTTACAAGCTACTATTACAAGAGTGCCCAGGAGTTACCAACAAGGGCTTTAATTTGTTTAGCTCTGTACAGGGTCAGGGGGATAAAAAGAACAAAAACCTGACAACACAAGAGAAGAGACAACCAGCAGGGAGGAGATGTGAGTGATGGGACAGAGGGTGGGCAGCAGATCTAAGAGGGGCTCAGCCTGGCGGCAGCCTCCCTGTCTGGAGACTGTCACAAGCACTCTGTCCACAGAGAACCTTCCGTGGTGTGTGATGGAGGGCGATGAGGCAGCTTCACTGAGGTGTGCAGAGAGCTCCTTGCAGGCAGAGTGAGAGAAGACACAAAACTGCTTCCTTGAAATGTTAACAAGTGCAGGCTGAAGCTGGCTGGCATCAGTGACCTTTCAGGGCTAAGAAATGGCACTTTCTGTGAGTGATAGGTGATCTGTAGGGAAGGTGCAGCTTTGAAGCGCCTTGAAGGTGAAGTCAAGTGCTTCACCTTTAATGTGATATAAAAAGAAAAGCCAGCAGTGGTGTGATGAGAGGGAGCAAAGTGACAACCCAGTGGAATTATTTTGCAGCAGCATGATGAAGGTCAGGAAAAGGCTACATCCCTGCCCAGATCATTCCCTCCCAAGACCACAATCTCCCAGCTGATCCTCCTCACTACATGAGTACATGAGGCACTTCCACTAGCACTTCGCAAGATTGATTTTTTTATTCTCAAATTCAGGGCATGTATGTGATGGAGACTGTACCCAGGGTAAGGAGTATGATAAAAAATGCCCCCCAAAAAATTAAAATGCAATAAAATTTTCAAATTTCTTTTAAATTGTATACTAATAAAATAATCACCAGATAACCAAAAGAAATTAATCAATCATTGCCTTATTTTTAGATTTTGATTCATGTTTTTAACTTCCCAAGAATTCACAAGATAAAGGGGCATATTACTCCATCAATATGTGTGTTTCATAATCAAAGTTATAAGTAGTAAAAACTACTTAACATCTAACATCAGGTTGAAATGAATGGAAAAAATAAATTCTATTAACAAATACAAGTACTTTGCTTAATTGTGAAGGAGCTTTTCATCTCATAAAAGCATTGCTTTCATGTTCTTTCACCTTTTCATCACTCAGAATTACATAGGTGATATCATATTCTCTAGACATTGACCTTTGAAATAGAACACTGGAGATTTAATCTGTCACATCCCTTGACACGTCTGAATCCCCACATGGGGCACATACTCATCATTACCGTGTTGTAACATTCCATATCCACGCACTCTTTTGCTGTAATTTGCTCCTTTTATTCTATTCTCCAGCTGTTGTTAACAACCTCATCCATTGACAATTTTAAAGGAAATCCCAGACTTTGCTTCATAGCCTCCAGCAATGACCAAACGTGACCAGTGAGCAAAGAGGTCTGGTGAGCAACACTCTCCTATGTCTTTTATTAATAACCACATATGTATCAGAGATGTTCTCAGCATTATTTCCTACTGGATTCTTTACACAATATTACTTCCTTCCATTTCCTTCCTCTCGGCTTTGCTTGGAATGCACCCACACACAAAACAACAAATTGAAAATATCCAACAACCAATGAAACAAGCAGCAACCAAAAAAAGCTTGGTGCAGCTGCGTGGAAGAATACCCCAGCATCCTTGCACATTTCCACATCAACAGTAGGATCTGACTGGGCTTCACCTCCCTTAATTTTAGCCATCAGATAAACATTGCATCTTAGTCATTGATTTTGACTGTTCCTTTAGTCTGTGAAGAGAAGTGGCTATATCTGGCTATTGATTCATCCTTCCCTCTTTTTGCTTCTGCTTACATGAGGCTTCTGACCTTCAAGTAGCTAAAGGTGCACACAGCACAGAGCCCTGTAAGGAGGCTGCTTCCTCCTGTGAGCAGGGCTCCTTCTTGTAGTGCAGAGTTGCTACTCTACTGCCAGAGTCCTGCATTCAACAGGGATGAATGCATTGACCTTGGTTAAAACAGAAAAGGTAGAAAGAAGCTCACTGATTCACTCCCCACCAGATGGAAAAAGAAGGGATTCTTCTTTTTCAGCTGCCTCCTGTGTAATGAAAAGTTGATGATTTACCCTTCTACAGATGTCCCTAAGTGTACCATGCTCCAGACCTTCATGGAAGCACGCCCACTCTATTCTGCTGTCCAGCCACCTCTGGGACAGTGTATTTCTGGAAGCAGTCCCTGTCACTCAGCAGTTACTCAGCTCACTAAAGCATTTCCAGCTGCAGGAAAGTTTTTACTGATAAGCCAATAAGCCTTTAAACAATTGCATATGTGCATTCAAAACTTCTGCATTATTTACATGTGTAAGTTCAATAATATTTTAAAGTAATAAAATAACTGTTGAAACAAAATATTTCCTTTTCCAAACTCATAGTTTTGCTTTCTTGTGAAGTTCATTCCTCTTTAACCTAGTTTCACCCATGTATGCTCCTAACTCATCAAAGCCAAGAGAGAAGAAACACATGCACAGCTCTTAAAAAGCAAACGCTGTCCTGGTAAGAACTCAGAGTTAGAGGAACACATTTTTGTATTAATTAAGTGCTGAAAACATTTAAAAAAACACCAAAATAAACCCCACCAAGTATTTTGAGAAGTTCTGAACAGGGCATGGGGCACACCTAACACAACTCCACCTTGACTGCTAAAATAGTTGTAGCTGAAATGCATCACAGCACAGAAGCTATCGCCTCTGCAATTTCCAAGCACATGTTTAAGGATCCTCTTGGTTTTCCTGCTTCTTATTGTCTCCCTCCCTTTTCTGTGTGTGGTGATTCATTTTTCCTGANTGCTAGCCGGACAGGAGGAGAGGCAGAAGAGAGCAACATCTGTGGACTTTGATGTCTCCTGTGATTTAAGTTTTACTTTTATCCCAATGAAAGCCCTTTGAGATAAATTTCTGGTTACATTCTAGAAAAATTCATGTTCCTACAAGGGAGGCATCACATCCAGTATTAATTCTTGATTCTACTATTTAGAAGATCCAGTGAAACTCAGGAAAATGAAGAGAAAATAGCAAGGCTTCCAAAAGAGAGCAGAATTGACCTATTGGAAAGGCACTGCTGAAAGTGGAGGAAAGACAGATATTTAGATCAAGAATGAATGAGAATTAAGGGTTCATACTGAATTTTATTGGGCAATTTGGCAACCTATACTTCTATCTCAAGAAACAAGATTTTTTTTTTATCATTATTTTTTCTAAATCTGAGCTCTAAGAAATATTTAAAACATTTTTCTTGAAACTGTGACTTGAACTCATTTATTGAGTTATCTACCCCAGAATGAAAACAGGAAATGTTCTAAACGTAAAAAGTGGAGTCCTTTCCAGTTCTTGAAGATATTTTTTCAGTCTTTAGATCTGGTTAAAGCAACACACAACACAGCTACCATGCAATGTTCCACCAATTCATGCTGTCTTTATCTAAGAAGAAAAAATATCATACTAGCTGTTCTGGGGTCTGGTTTATGAGATTTCAGTGTGGTTGTTTATACTGGAAGATTAAAGCAAATGTCAAAGAGCAACATTAGCCCCAAAAAAGATGACTGAGAAATAACAAATCGTTAATAAGTCCATAATCAGGTGTGGGAAGTTTAACTCAGGTCATTGAAACATTCTTTTCTGTTTCC
Organism: Rhadina sibilatrix; assembly: GCA_013400275.1. Lineage (NCBI taxonomy): Eukaryota > Metazoa > Chordata > Aves > Passeriformes > Phylloscopidae > Rhadina > Rhadina sibilatrix. Next base: position 7,207 of record VWYO01007408.1, read on the forward strand.
AGATGTGAGGAATTCAAGACTGGTCAGGTAGGAATGGTGACTGAGACCACATAGCTCTATTCTTGCCACATCAAAAGAATGTGATTTAATGTCCCCTCAGCTGCGTGCCTGAGAAAAGATCAAAAAAGGCTGTATCATAAAAGAAAGATAATCTTTTCCACAAAAATGCTCTGGCCCCTCCTGCAGAGAGATTTCTCTAGGAGCAAAAATGGAATCAGCCACCAAAATGGGGGGAAGCAGAGCAAAGAGCAGCTGCAGCAAAGGCCCAGTTGTGTGCCACAGCAGCCTGGAGGAGGAGGAGGCAGTGGGAGTGCTGCACCTGGAGTCAGAGCCACCTGCCAGCCTGGCCCCTCCTCCTCACCGGCCCAGCAGCACAAACAGCATAAGATGCAAAGGTTAGAAAAGGTTAGAAACATCCTTCAACCTCCATGGATCAGAGTAAAGCTCACTTACATTTCTTGAAAAATATGTTTTGCAAAAAAAAAATATTCTGATTCCACTAGTGGAATGGTTTAAATAATATTTTAATAAATTATCAGAAATATTAGTTATACATTTGTACATTCATCTACATTATTAAGTAACTACACATTCATCTATGTTAACAAATTTCATTTCTATCATTCTAGCTCTATAGTTAATATTTTAAAAATACTCTGATTTTGTCTCACTGACAGTCCAAGAAAAAAAGTGTTTGAGCTTATAGGAAAGAAAATTTTCCCTTTATTGGAGAATATTTTTTTAAGTTTAAGGTTAGGCAGACTGGAATATTTACTGGAATAGAAATTTAAAATTTCATTTCACCCGTATTTAAATCTGTCTGGCCTTTAAAAGTATCTCCTTGTTTTAAACCAAAGCATTTTAAAATTTAAAGTTTTGGGGATTTTTTTTTCCTGTGTTCTTTCTTATGTAGACACTAGTATCTGAATTTATTATTAATTTGTGAATGACTGAGGCATTTGATGAGGCCTTTTCTGTGAATAACAATTTTCAAAATCTTTAAGCTCTCATCCTATCTGTGGGAACATGGATGACCTAGAGGTGGCATATTATAGAAATGTGTTGGTATATTTACATAAGTATATATTTCTGCATGTATATATAGTGGTGAAAATCAATTTTAGGTATGAAATAAGACATACCCACTTTTGCCAGACTGAAAAGAGATACTAAAACCAGAAATTGAAACAACTTTGATTTCTTGTTCATCCACTAAGATCTGGGAACTATGTTGACTCCTAGTAGGAATTAAATTCTGGAGCAGTAGAACACAATTCTCAATGCATGTTCCACAGAACTCAAGAACTGTGCAAAAAAATTGAAACAAAATAATTTTGTCCTTAAGCAAAACATTTAAATTCCTCACTGAAAACCAAAAAGATCATGCAGAGAGGTTGCCACTGGATCTATCGACTATTAAAATTATTAAACTAAATCTTCCAAGTTTGACTTCTAAGACTGATTCCACTGCTGGAAAATATCTCCAACGCAAACTTATTTATCCTCTTATTGAAATTCTATAATTTGTTACTGAGAAAAAAAAACCCCACTGAAATGCAGTAAGGGAGGGTCAACTTGGGAAGGACAATGCAGCTGTCTAACAACTGATTTCACAATTCTTAGGAGAAAGAATAATGGCACTTCTAGTATTGGAAATATAAATGGAGTTTGTTGCTATTTTCAAATTGTGGTCTATAATTATTATGGAAACCTCAGAATATTTTCCCTCAGAAATGTTTTCTTTGTTGAAAGCAAACTAATCCATTAAAAACAGCTTCGATATACCATTTTTTGACATCCTTGTCCATCATCTATAAAACTGAATGTCATTTACAAGGCAAAATAATTATGAAAAACTTAAGTTATCAATCTGCACTGGATTGAAATTATAGTCTTACTCCTGAGCCAAGTCCAAAGACAAATTTAATTTCAAAGAATTGATAAATACATAACAATGACAGTACTGACCTTTTTCCAGGGCTGACTATTTATTTCATTGCTTTTGATAGCAAAAGAAAATGGGTGGAAGGAAGAAGAAGTTTACTTAAAAATAGGAGAAACATAATGAAAATGCATTCTTGATGCCAGAAGAGGGGGTTTTTGACGGCTCTTTGTGTAAGAAAAGTATAGAGAAAATCCCTTCACATCTTCAAAAAAGGACTTAGCTACAGTTACTCACATGAAAGAGTAGCAGCAAAGGATTATCTATCAATTAGTGGAAGAAATATATTTAAAAATATGCAGAGGTGAGACATTCAAGATAGACTTTTCCTAGCAATTTTCAGAAATTTTGGTCATGTGGATATAAATTCTGCTGTGGTACTTGGTCTCAGGTATCATATCCCAGAGAACATACTCTGTTCAGTTTATTGATAAGACAAAACTTTTTCTTGCTTTTTTTCTGCTTATAGAGATTAATTTCATGCATGTCAATCACCTGTAATTCTAGTTTACATCATGTACTAGCTAGAGCACCTATTCTATTCAATACTTAAATTCTATGCACCTTTTACTAGGTCACTGTGTTTCAGTATTCAAAGCAAATGATATAATCTCCATCTTGGAAAGGATTGGCCAGCAGAAGAACAGCCTGTCAGGAATAAATGCATCTGGATCCAGGGCTCCAAGTGTTTGCATCAGCTGGTCACTCCCATGGGACAAGTGACAAAGGAGTCAGTTCTCCAAGCCTCAGTTCTTCAAATGTTATCAGACTGAACGTTGAAATATGGTTTTGTCAATTTTAACAAGTGTATACTTATAACCCAGGAGATGCTAATACTGTACATTTTTATTATCTTGATTTCACTGTTCATTATTTGTACTGGAATTTGACCAGTGCATCATCACTAAGGCTGAAGTAGTTCACTTGCACTGGGATAGCAGTATGATATGAAGAAAGTAAGGATGACAGACAAGGCTAATGCCACTACTCCAATGTTTATTAGATGTGGCAGCACACACAATGATGAAGAATTACAGTGATCACAGTAGAGAAGTTATTTTTTTGATAACCAAGGAAGACCTCAAAGCAGACTTTTATATGGCATTCTCACATTTCAGCTGAGTGTTTATTGAAGCTGAAGAGTGGTAACTTCCTCCCACTGAAGTCCCACTGGAGACTACCATGCACCCTTGCAATAACTGGAGAGGTCTCAGTGGGGACCAAGTAGAAGGATTAATTGAGGTTTCTAGGATGAAATTTCTCATGCCCTGATTAAATTCCCTTAAATCCCTAAAGCAGAACTATCCTAAATCCCAAGTGAAGTCCAGGTGCACTCTTGGCAAGGCCTTCCCCACTTCCTGCCTGGCAGCACATACAGTTTTATGCAGCTACTTACATGGAACAGGAGTCATCCCATCAGTCACTGGCAATCATTGCTGTATAATGTCATGTGAGAACATTATCTAAAGATGCAGCTGAGGCCAGTGCAAACAGCATTAATTGAAGACAAGAGACTTTCCATGGGCCAAAGCACTTACAACCCAAATAAATAAGATATTAAAAGCAGTGAGAAAGTTAATAAGTTTCATCAATATTGTAAAGTTCATATTAATTGGTGAAGATAGGAAATCAGTAACCTGGGTCTGAATGCACACACAGCCCTCCAGTGGATGTGTGTTAATGTCACCTGGCTGTGTTAATCCTCAGAGGATGAGTTGACACTTCTGAATTCCTGCTTTCTGTTAATACAAGCTGTTGTAACACACATTATTAATTAGGAAAGTTTCTTGGCTTAACCTGTCACATAACAGCAGCAGATGAGCAGGCAGGGAATGTACTGATATTGAGCACTAAAAAGAAAAATGGACTAAATTGTTGTCTAAGTTCATGGGATGCACCTTGGTAATTGAAGCCTGAGCATGGTACTTGTTAAGTAAAATGCATTAGTTTTAAACCACCATTGCATTTGCCTTGACAGTTGCACATAAATAGACCTGACTTGCTAAGCTGCAGTAACTCTTTCTGTTCCAAATAATTCTTCACAGTTTTTTCCATAAATGAGTACAAAAGTACTGAATTAAACACAATGAAAAGTACAGATTTTTTTGATAGGAACCTCTCTTTCCTGTCTATATTTCCCATCCCTTCTGATCAAGGACACACTGGTCATTCATGTCAGAGACGACATCTGGTGTGACCAGGCCATGGACCCACTGCCCTCTTGTTCAGTGCCTGAGGCTGCAGTGCAGAAAGTCTGGCTGCTGCTGTTCTGGTAGAAGTCTGGGATGAAGTAGGGCAATAGGTAGGACCAGCAGGCAGGAGACACAAGGTAGATTTGGGACTAAACCCACAGTCCTGAGCTACAGCAGGACAGACACAGATAGGCCAGCAAGCCGTGAAAGTGGGGTTTGTCCTTGATGGGGCAGTGACGCTCCATGGCCAGGATGCTGATATTGGGTTGGAGTTTGTGTTGCCTGAAGTAAGTTATCTTCTCACAGGGCTTCACTGGTCTACAAGACCTCCTCTCTGCTTTTATCTTGTATAAAGTAACACTGGAGATGGGAAACACAGGATAAAATCCCAAGAGAAAGGGAAGGTCAAATCCTAAGGTCTCTATCTTGGATAGGCAGAGAAAGGGGCTGATTGTAAGGTATCCTGCATTTCTTAACCTTAGCCAACACACAAGCCAAATTCCTATCATCACAATACTTGAATTACATTTGTAAGACCTCTTCCTCTTTAAAAGATAGCAAAGGTAGTGTTGCTGGGGTTTCTTTCAGCTTTCCACAAGCTACTTTTTAGACTTGGATCTAACCTCCACACAAAGTCAGACCTGAGCTTAGACTACAAACACATTCAAATTTCAAAGATTAGGAGCACAGAATTAGATTCTTTCTCCGAATCAGAATTGCAAAATGAATGACCTGATTTTCTGAAGTTCTTACACGTAAAAACTCCCACAGATGTCAGCAAAAACTTTAATTCAGCGTTTAACTTCAGTGCTTTAGAAATCAGGTCACTTGTTCAAGTACCTAAATATAGAAGAGTAGCTACATTTTTTTTTTTTTTAATACTTAGGTTTAGAGTTCAAAGCAGGTTATTCCTTCAGATCTGCAAGAGAACTTCGCAAAACTTGTTTCAGGATCCAAATTTGGTAATCAGACACAAAGTCCAGGAATGTACAGAGCAATGGCTTCATTCTTCACCCATTTGTAGGAGGAATCTCAGCCTTTTTTTGTAGTTATCCTGCAAAAGACCCTGACAACCCAACAGCAGCCCCTTCCACAGGGGCTCTTTGTTCACCTTCAGGCGGTTTACTAACACCCCAAATTAATAGTAAATCCATGACTGCGTACAAGAAACTCGGGCAGGTATTGAGAGTGTCACCTCATACATTAAAAAAGGCATGAGTACGCAGAAATTGTTAATTACATGGATTTGACTGTTTATAATGGTATAATGTACACAACTATAAAAAAAATGGTAAGTGGAAGGTTTTTGTCTGAGTGCTTTCCTTGGATTTGCCGAAAAGAGATGATTGTTTGGTTTTGCGCACATTTGTGTCTATTCGTATACTAATTTGCTGCCAGGAAGTAGAGAGATTAACAGAGGAAGAAAGCTACTAGAGACATAATCAGATGGGAAGTTTGATATTTTCATGATGTATCCATTGTGCATGAGATGATCCTTATTTTTTTTAGGGTTCAGTAATTACATCAGTACTATAGTTCCAGCTGTTGCAGGGTGATTATTTGCTCTTTCTCTACAGTTCTCTGATGAAAGACTTCTTGTCTCTCTGCTTTCAGCCTAGCAAAACCATGCAGCATTGTCCCTTCAAAACTATATCTTTGTTTCTGCCCCTAAACTTCCCTCTGTTTTTTTAATCAAAGAAGTCACGTTTGCAAGGCCAAAGACCTTAACACCTGAGAGAACAAAATTACTCCCTAACAGCTTCTTCAAAACAAATTTTTCCTGCACCTCAAAATATAAAACGCATGCCAAAAAACAAAAAACAAAAAAAACAAACAAACAAAAAAACAACCCAAAACCCAAAAAAAAAAAAACAAAAACAAAAACAAAAAAAAATAAAAAAAAAACAACAACAAAAAACCTAAAAATATTGGGCTCTACATATATTATAGATTTCTATTTACCTAAGTCTTTCTTTGCATCAGTCTGCAAACCTTCTTTCAGCCCAGATGGCCTTCATCTCTAGCTGGAAGACAGGGATAATCTCTATTGTAGAGAGCAATAAGCATGACTGGCAACAGGTCAATAGTCTGTTTACTCTCCGCTTCTTCCTAAAGTCATCTTCTGTAAGATTTAGTATGCTCTTTAATGGTCAGCTGAACACCCATAAATCTGTTGGTTTACTTTCTAGCATACTCTGCAGACAAATTACATCCTGTGCCAAGTCCATTACGAATACAGACATACGTCATACCCCGCTGGCAAAGAGACGGGAGAGAGGAACACTCTGGGTGACCGTGCAAGGTGACACTGGAGAACAACTTCTACTTTGGGGGATTTTTAATAGGAGCAGCAACAGATGAGTCTCACTCTTACCCCATCTGATCCTAAGGGGTCCATAAAACCACAGGGCAAATTCTGCAGTGTAACTGCAATTATGCACACAAGAAGCTGGGTTTGAGGAATTTCATTAACACACTGAGAACTGAGGTGCCCAATGCGTGTTGTGGCCAGCTGAGGCAGTCAGAATGACACAGCAGCAAAGGGCTAGCATACTGTGAGAGGCAGAAAAGAGAGTAAGTGGCCTGCAGCAGCTAGGAGCTGACAGCCCCAGGTGCTCCAGGCAGGTCTCAGCTAGCAGCTCCTAGACATGCCTTTCACTGTGCTCCTCTTTATTGCCTCCCCCATTTCTATTGTCTGGTTTTTTCACTCCTCCCCCATGCAACACTTGACTAGAAACCTGATGGATTTAGCAAGTCATAGAGAAAAGGTCTTTTTCATCCAGGGAGACAACCAAGCCAAGCATTAAGTTTTTCATACACAAACAGTCCCTGTGGAGACTCCTGGATTCCCCACTGACACCTGCCTCCCAGGAGCTGCCAGGGGATGGGAGAAAATGAATTCCCTTCCTTCATTCACCTTTCTATATGTCTGTATTATTTCCATATTATTTAAACTACTTGGATGAGTTTCCAAGTGACTGCAACATAGATGTAAAGTTCAGGATGCTGACAGCAGGGATGTTGTCATGGTGACAGTGAGAGAGACAGGGTGGTTAGAAACTTGGAGGCAGGTAATTAAAGATGCCCAGAAGCCAGGGAAAAGGGTCTGATACTGCCCTGTTACCCTGAGGCAAAATTCAAATGAAGATGAAACCTTCTGCCCCATGCTTGTAATTAATGCTTCCAATTGTGCTCTCAGGCACAGGGATTCAGAGTCTTTGCATTCAACTGAGGAAAAGCACTGTTTGTAACAAAACACTGATTCATCATTTTCCTGTGCATTTTGGCTTCTCTGTTTCTGTAGTGACAGCATACAACTGACACAAAATTCCCTGCCAGCTGTGGATGACCCTGTAATTTGTGACAGCAGGTTTGTTTGGTATCCATTATTCACGATGTAAATTGTCAGTGAGTATGGTAGGCTGGACACCACCTGCCCACCAAGCTGTACTGTCACCCTGCTCCCCAGCAGGATGGCAGGAGAGGGGAGAAGAAAATAAATTGGGAAAAGGCCATGGATCAAGATAAAGACTTTCAATAAAGCAAAAGCAAGGACCACACATAAAAGCAAAGAAAAACAAAAGATTTTATCTCCTCATCAGTAGGTGATGCCCAGCTATCTCACAGGAACAGGGCTTGTAGTGGTTATTCCAGAAGACACCTTCATAAACAATGAATGCCCACTCTCTCTTCCTTTCTCTTAACTTTTATTGCTGAGTACATGTCATATCATATGGAATATCCCTTAGGTCAGTTTGAGTTGGCTGTCCTGCCTGTGTGCCCTCACACTCTGGGTGTGTCTTTCCCACCCCCAGCCTACTGGTGAGGGAGGGAATGTTGTAGAGACAGCACTGGTGCTGTGGGAGCAGTGCTCAGCCAGCATGCTGGAGTGTTATCAGTGACTTCCTAGCTCCAGATACAAAGCACTTAAGTACTGTGAGGGTTCCTGTGGGGAAAGCTGATTCCATCCCAGCCAGGCCCAATACAATGAGTCAAAATATTCTGAAAATAAGATCTGTCTGACTCATTATAGTGTGAATGATTATATGATAAAAATATTTTTTTAATTACCTACGTTTTAGGAGAAATAAGAGAATCCAAGCCCTGTTCCCTTGGATTGCAAATATAGATGGTTCAGCATGAAAAATAAAATTTCTACTTGCTTCCCTCTGTGTTAGTAAGCATACAATTATGCACAGTTAATTTATTTGCATTCATTACGTCCACATGGATACTTAAGTACCCTTGTCTGAGACACTTGTGCTGCTACAGGCAGGGTCTCTTATGCTACATGATTTCGTGACTCTGCAGTTTACCCCTCCTTGCAAAATATGTTCCAGGTACTCAGCTTTCCTCGTGCACAAAGGTGGCTCTAGCAAAGCCTTTGTGGTGCAAGGGAAAGCCCGAGAATGTGAGTGGAATGCCAACTGCAAGAGTCATGCCTTCCTGCACTAGCAAGCCCTCTGAAACAAGGGCACACAAACCTCAGCAGCGCCATTCATCTCAAAGAGCTGCTAACTCCAGAGCTCTGAAAGTAGGAAATGATCAGCAAAGAGTGTGGAAACATCACAAAATAATATAGCAACAGTAACAGAAGGTTGTTTGTCCAGTTTTGAATCTGAATCTCCATTTACATGCATTTGAAGCTCCGGCAGAAATGTTCACATTCCCAGAGGTAGAATCTAGGGATTTTGGCACAAATTTTGGATGCGTTTGGCTTTGTTATAGAATGCCTTTCACCTACAAACAGATGCAATTATACATGCAGAAATCTAATTGCATGACTTTTTTATTATATGTTTGCAGGAAATGTTATTGTAGCTAGTGCAATATATCTCATTAACCAGAACCTGGAAAACATAACATGACTGATATGTAATACCATGTAATATTTTTGCACTGAAAGTTTTTTTATCCACTGCATGTTGTCCATATTTTGTGCTATTTGCACACGAACTAAAAACCTGAATCTAAGTAATTATTGTGAATTTTGAAAGAAAAAAATCAAACAAAATGAAAAAACAACAAAAATCAAACAAATGAAAAAAATATATCCTGAAGAGAAGGCATGGTCTCTTTTTTGTTTTGTTTAAAAATGTTGAGGGATCAGAGCATATCAGTAATACTTTAAAACACTGGAAACTTGGACATTTTAAAGATGTACAAATAACCTCAACTCTCTCCTTGATTACTGACATATGGAAAGTCTTCTTTCCATCAGCTGATTACAGCCTCCTTCCCTTGCAGCAAGTAAGAGGCCATTGATTCAGCTCAACACCTGGCAACCTGCCTTGCTTCTGGAGCTAAATTTCTGTTTCAGAGATTTTCAGGGGAAGACAACAGTGGCAGATCCTTCAATAGCAGCTGTTTCATTTAATGAAGGGAAAAAGTCTTATTGCTGGAGTCATTTGTTGCCATAGCTTCCCATGTTAAAGCCAGAGAAGCCATTAGAGCATCTTTCTACCAGAGACCAAAGATTTTCATTCAATTACACCCATTCTGAGTGCAATAATTTGAGTTTAGCAAAAGCATATCTCCCCCAAAACTATCCACATTCAATTTGAATGTGCACACTATTTTTCATTTCAGTTTCTGAGGTTTTGACTTTTAGCTACTGGTTCTTCATCTTCTTACTGTTGGATATTTTTGAAACCAGAAGATTTAGACATTCTGATCAAGTCCCTTCTTAAAATTCCACTTGATAAATGGAATAAATGGAACTTGTCTGTTGTGACCACTTGTCAAGCAAAGAGCATCCCACCTTGCATTCCTACTCTAAAATTTTTGGCTCTCATCTTGACATGAATACTCAAAAAAATACTTCCTGCCCTCCCTTTAAAGGTCTATAATACCCTTATATGCATCAGAGGGAACTGTATAGGTATACACTCCTGAGGAATAAAAATCCCTCCCTCTCTCAATCATTCTTTCTCCACCAAGGAAGTCAGCAGCTTTGTTTGTTTTAAAGATGGGCAAACAGAGGCACAGAAAGGATAAAGCCTTACTCTGTGTTACATATCAGACAAGGGCAGACCCCTGCAGCGTAAATCTCCTGGCTAAATCCAGCAATGCATTAATAACACCAGTTATTATCTCTTGCTGCTTGTTGTCTTCACTACACAAATGTACTCTCATATTTCAGTTTCACTATGTTAAAATGTATCAAATATGTCTATCACTGCAATTTTTTAGGAGATTCCTATTCATTTTCCTATAAGGCACTTGCAGGTTTACTGTAAATCTACTAAGTTCAATTTTTATCCTTTGGTTTCTTAGCAGACAGAGAAGAAAATACTGCAGGCAGGAACCCAAACCGTTATTACTTCTACTTTTGGGTGTTCTGTTTAAGGTGCATGCCAAACAAAATGAAAATCAGAAACAACTGACTATACCAGAAAAAATACAGTAATTTGGACATGAAACACAAAAAGTGAGCCCTGCACCCTGAATTGTGCTTACACTGATCTCCCAGACTAACAGAAAGGTAATTTCCTACCAACAAGGTATTGATCTCCACATTGTACACACAGGCATTTCCTGGAAGTGTCAGATGCTGCATTTATAATGTCTGCAAGAATTGGGAGCATAGATGTGCATTTACAGAATTGTTTCAGTACTACACATGCCTTTCAGTCTCACGGTGTATTTCAAATAAGTATTTACTAAGTTTAGTGATTTAATTACTGAGAAGTCTCAATGTATACATGCAATAGGAAGGCAACTAGCTTGTATTCAAGCTAGGCAAAACTGATCCATGCCACAGTTGTAACTCAAGACACATCAGAGCACAGATCAAACTGCACTCTTGCTGTTCCAGAAGGAAAAAAAAAATGCTGTCAAATCATCACATTCTACAGTAGAAGCAGACAATCGCATGAAAGACTCAGTAACTATTTAGTTGTTTACTACTAACACTGTGATTTACAGAGAATAAAGTGTCCAATTCCCTACAAGACATGATGTGAATCTGTTGGAATGATTTGACCTAATAGTGTTAGAGCATCCATAGCTTAGATAAGTCATTCATAATTTACCATATACAAGTGGTATCTGCCTACCTACCAGTGTTCTCAGATGGCTCCCATTAAATCCCATCTCACAGTGGTCAGGAATTTCTTCTGCCACACTTGATTATAAAGGCAGGGAATATTTTTAAACATAGATCATAATTTGACTACTGATGCCCACAAGTGTCAAACAGTGGCAGTAAAGATAGGATGTCTTCAGTCCCAGGTTGAAATTCAGCATCCAGAACAACCAAAAGAAGATGGATGACTTGGTTTGTCCTGCAAACCAAGAGACCTATTGCCTTCCCAGTTGATGGAGGGATTCAGATGAGATTCCCTGAGGAATCTAAAAGTATGGCAAACCATTCTACTCTAGACACAACACTTGCTAAAGAGCTTCTAACCCAAGGACTGAATTTAACTTTCAAAATGATAACAAGGGACATGAAAACCAATTCCTTGTCACCACAGAGCAATGTGCTCTTTGTATATGTTCACTACTCAAAACTTATCTAGCAAGTTAATTAGGCCTTTAATGTTCTGTTTTCTTCACTGCTTCATGTGCAGGTTAAGAAGACTGTAATCATTCACAGGGTAATCTTGGGCCCCCATAATCAAATTTTGTTATGGAGACAGGCTAGCACTGCTAGGATTATGAGATTATTGGGATGCACTGTGCTGTTTTCAAATGCCAGTGTCATTCTCCTCTCTCCTGCTGTTGACAGCAGCCACATGGAGAGGCTCTTCCACAGTGCAAGATGGGCATCCCATCTCAAATTGCAGGCTGGACTTAGAACAGGATCAAAACTGTGTGTGTATGTGCATAGTTTCACAGCTACAAGGGGACTGGGGGGGCACATTCCTATTTGTTCCTGCCTGTCCACCTGCCCACCTGCCTGTGACTATATGAGAAAGTTTAAGAAAGATTTAAAGAACTGTTTTCCCTTCTGTGTTCTTGGGTCTTTCTACTGATTTCTTCAAGAATCCTTGAACTACTATTCTAATTCCCCTAACTCTTCCACTGGGTCATACCTTATGATAAAGTACAGCTTGCACAGCTTGTTGGGCCTTGGTGAAGAACAGGAGTTGGTGCTTCTGCAGGTTTCCGCCAGTAGGGGAGAATGAACAGGGAACTTTTCCTGCCTCAGTCACAGGGGGTAGACACAAATCATCCTGTGTGTTTTTCACCCACAGATATTAATTGTCTGATCACTTTTCTGCTTGTCAGGTTTTAGTTTAGCTGGTATGCACAGGGAAGAAATTTGAATTACTGGATTCCTATTGACATAGTAATTATCATCAGACTTCTGTCGTCTCCAAGAGTCTCAGCTGTCTACTGAGTCTCTACTAAGTCTCTGTCTACTCAGTTTCTCAAGCATCTTTTGATTTTTTGCAATATTCTTAATCCAGAACTAGCAATTCCACAGCTGTTTCAATGTAAAACTGGCTAACAAAATATCATGTGGATACACACCTTCCAGAGTACTGCTACCATGTTTAATTATAAAAAGAAATTTGATAAATATTTAGTTTTGTTTCCGTAGTTGCTTTACATCAGTTAAAAGCCCACTAAATGCTAAAACCACTTCCAAGAATGTACACCATGAATTGATCTAAATTTACTACTTCGATTTTCCTTGCCATCTGTCAAATTATAGACTTTCATTCCATGTATATTACCAGATAATAGTCACTAAATAGAAAAAACATATTTCAGAGCTGACATTGCTACCTCCAAAAGTCAAATAAGCCTAGATACAAGTAAGTTAACAAAAGAGAAGTGAGGCAGCTTTGATTAAACTCAGAAAGAATCTAAGCATAATCAGGAATGATTGATAAATGGTATTATTTGCATGAATAAGACACATTCAGAATGCAACAGCAGGAGGATAACAGAAGTCTGACATAACTGGTCTTACACCAGAGGCAATAAACTGAGGGAGGGCACAGTGCAGATAAAGTAATTGTATCTGGTAGCACTCCAGATCTGGAGTACCCACTGCCAGTAGCAGCTGAATGTTATCTTTTGTTAGTAGGCATTTTCATTTGTTTTTAATTCCATGAGGGTAACTGGACTCAAACTTAGGAGCTCAACTTACTTTAAAAAAAAGACTGTGGGTAAGTTTTAGAAGTATAATCTCCTTATTGTTAATTCTGACACTAGAAAAATACGGGAATTTATAAATGCACCAAAAGTACTGTATTTTTATGTGGCTTACTACTCTCAGAGTTAGAGATGACAGATTGAATAGACTGAATGCTCTCCTGTATATTTTGGAACAATTTTTTAAGTAAGTTTATGCCAGAAAAATGTTATTGTGTGCTTTTTTGTGTGTTTCCCTATCCTTTTAAACTTTGGAATACAATTTCAATTGATTTTAGTATAGTAAATCTTTAAATCAAAAGTAGCATAAAGGATCAGAACAATTATCTCTTTAACAGGTTTGGAAACACATCAATACCCTAGAAAAATGCATATTATTATTTCAATCAAACATGAAAAATCTATCAGTTCCTCTAGCTCACTTATGTGCCACAAGAAACAACAATAGACTCTTGGAGTCTGTCAAATCTTAGATTAATAATAAATGAGCACCAAATGATAAACAGAACCTTTCACTGTTCTATTGCTGAAGATTACTGCAGGGTAAATACTAACAGGAAACTGAGCAAGGTTAAACATATAGCTTAATGGATACATTATTTACAGCCTGAAAATAAATCCAAAATTCACACTAAACTAAAAGGATTATGTTATAAACTAAAGGGCATATGTTAAAAAAAAAAATAATGTGCTTTGAAACACAAATTAAATGGAAAATATTTTAAAATAAACTACTTTTCAATATTTAGTTGCAGAAATGTCCAGGGAATACAGAGTTGTCTTAGGCTGTACAACTAAAGCATTTGATTTGTTGATGCTGCTGAGGTAGAGATGTATGATGATAGGGCAGTGAAATGCTATTTGGGAAGGGTAGAGGACCTAAAATTTGAGCAGAATTTTGGTGGAGAAAATGAAATTACCCAAATCAGAAGAGAGTCCATGCTATAGTCATACTTACAGACAGACCTCATTAGAATTTATCTTTTAGAAAGACAACAAAATATCTTCTGACACCACATTTTAATTTAGCCAGTTGGAGGATCATACATAGGAATCTTACCTAAAGGATTCATGAAAGCAGTAACAATAAGGAGCATCTCAGAGTCCCAATAGTTCAACAGGTCATATCTTCATCCTGATATAAATAGGAAAGCAAGCAGAAACAGATGTTTAGAAATAGGTATTTGAGGGAATTTTTCCTTTGTTTAGCACATAAATGAAACTACTAGCAATTTAATAGTAGTAATCCTTTGTATTGTCAGAACTCTTGAAAATATGCCTCATCCTGAAAGTAGCTCAGTAGCACTGAGTTGCCTGTTTCTTATATTTAAATCAAAATTACTTTTATAAAAAAACAGATAGGAAACACAGATCACAGAGATACCATGCTTACAAAATAACTGTTAATGCCAAAATTTCTTTGCCCAGTGCATCAACATTTTTTCCTGGGCAATGAGTATGTGATTCTAACTAGGAACTGCTCTGCTCACAGGGATTTTGAGTCCTCACCCACCACTCTGGTTGCACCCTATAGCGCTTAGGGTGAGTTGCTATACAATCTGTCCCCCATCCAAAGAGATGAGACTGCTGTGGAGGTATTTCCTTAAACACAATGTCACTTTAGTCCCTCTCTCTCTGTGACCATCTTAGTGCTCTGATTTCCTTAGGGGAGGTTAACTACGTTTTTTGATGCTGGAGAGGGACCCCATTGTAAATAGCAAGGATTAATGTAAAATGGATATTCAGGAACAGATCACAGCTTGTAAAGAATTGGAAATGTACTCCTGGATTTTGCAGCAATGGTGGGCAGAAGATTGCATAAAATGCCAAGAGCATTGCATTCAGATTATTCCTGGACAGTTTCTTCTCCTGGAACTTGCATTTAGGGTTCTTCCTTAGAGGAAGAAGGGCAGGCAGCAGGATAAGGTCTGTTACTGATGGATACAAGATAAGCAAATAATCATCATTCCACCAAAGACTCAACTTGGAAATAAGAGAGCATTAATTAACCTACTCCTAACTCAACTGCTCCTTCTTAACACCTCTCCTGAGTATACAAATATAGTCCTTTCCCCATCCAGGATGAATGCTTTGGGTTGGACTGGACCTTAAAGATCATTAAGTTCCAACTTCCTTGCTATGAGTAGGGACATATTCCAGTAGACCAGGTTGCTTAGATGTTCAAGGAAAGGAAAGATCCTGGGAAAAGGAGTCACCTCTCTGAGCTGCATGGGCAAAATCCTAGTTCTATTGACCAGGATTTTCTTGGGTTTCCACACAAGAAAAGTCTTGTTCCTCTACTTCAGAGTCCTCACAATGTCATTTTCTGCTGTAAAGATGATAAAAACCCCATCTAAATGATCCCTGGAAAATAAATATATTAATAGCAACAACTCATCTTCCTTGCAAGAGCCAAGCTTCATTCCAGGGAATATGATGAAGTTTGATTTCCTAATAGCCCAGAGACCCAAATAGGAAGATCGCCAAATAGGGATGTGTGTCTTCAGGATTTTGTGTTCACCACGTTAAAAAAAATTCTATCAGTATTCAAAAATAAAGAACAGATAGTATTTTTCTGATCGTTTTGCTGCCAAAATCTCAGACATTTTTACAACCAAAATTAATGATGCATGTATCATTCAATCCAATATCATTCCTTTCTTAAATACAAACATTAACAATCATAACAAGTTCCCACAAAATTTTCAGTATAGAGAAAAGGTAGAGAAAATGGTTATCACTAATCCATCATTATCATTCATATTTCTTGCACAGTTAGCACTGTGCTTTCAGCCTTTACATTCAGTCATTCTTCTGAGGTTTCTACCATTTTCCCACTCCTTTTCTGCCTGGTCCTTGTGTTACCACTTACTCCTGGACTATTGCTGGATTACCTAGCTGTACAAAATAAGTTATCAAACTCAACATACCTAAAATCATACAATAACGAGCACCACGAGGTCCTTACCATTCACCTATGGCAGGAATTTGAAGCTTTGCTTTTTCTAAGCCCTCATCTTCTTTGCCCAGTGGCCACTGAAAGAAGAAAAACAGCCAACAGAACACCACAGAATATATATTTGAATTTTCAAATCAGCTTGCTAAAAGGTAAAAACTAAAAATCTCCAGTGCTTCTCTGCTTGATCACTTTGTACCCTTTTTACACAGGTCCAGGGCTGAGGAGAGCAGATAGAACAAAGGCTGAATCACAGCTTAAAATCACCATATTTTGGCTTTTAATTTTTCTTCTTAATGTAAAGATGTTAGTATATTAGGAGGCAGTGACATAATTAGTGAGAATCATACCAATTATATTGTTTCCATTACTCCTCTACTGTACATTCCCTTCTGCCATCCCTATTATATGCTTATTTCTATAATTCCAGGGAAAAAAACCAAGCTGGATTCTCCTATATGATAAGCTTTGAAACCAATGGCTTTACACGCATTGGTAAGAGTTCCTCAGCCCCAAACAAAACAAAAAAGAGAAAAAGAGAAAAAAAGAGAA